>JAJIRX010000758.1:0-50089 GCA_023853785.1 Psilocybe azurescens | reverse complement strand
CCCAGGTGCTTGAGGCCTGTGCTTCTTGACATTTACGTCTGGGGTATCTCCTGTACTAATCTCTTTTCAGGATGTGACTTCTGAGAGGGATGTGCAATAATACTGTTATATGACATGCTGATCCCAAGGGCGAGAATACTGTGAAGTGTTGTCATTGGGCTCCAGTTGCCATCAGGTATGTCCCAATGACTGACTGCGCGTATTTATCTTTCTGACTCTTTGACCTCAACAGGGTGAGAATGGCTGAGCCCTGGACCTGACAGATCTGCGTAAGTTTTGTTTCACTGAATGAAATGAGAATTGCAATACCAGTTCCTGTTTCTTACATGACCCCTCTTTCAGTTCCCTTTTCTGCCGTTGTGTGGTTGAGAATGCATCAAAAAGGAAAAAGCTTTTGGTGCGGGCTGCAAAGCTTGAGGGTGATGTTTTCAAACTGTAGTCCAAGAAGAAGGTGTCATCAACCGTCATAGATGTTTCCTGCAACATGTTTGATTCTGAAATCGCCCTTGACTCCTGCCCAACAATTTTCTTGGCTTGTTCGACAACCCAATCAGTGGTGAATGTGTGCGTTGTGCTGTTATATCCTGCTCCAGTCCAATAACCAAAGATCTCCTTAACAGTATCTTTTTGTCGAAAGAAGCCTTGCCACTTCCAGTCAAAGATGTGCCGTGTATTGGGGTTGAACACATATTTGAGGAACTCGGCCAAGGTTATACCCTTTTTGTAGCTATTCAAGGATCTCGTGAAAAATGTCTCTTTCAACTTTACCTCTTTTGCTGCCTCTAGCTCGGCCTTGTCAGCATTTGTTACTTTGTTTGTGGCCATTGTTCCTAAAGCGTTTGTTTGTCATATGATCCGATTTGGTAGCGATCTTTCTGCCCTTGGTGTGAACATAACATCGTCGCTGGTGGGTAGTTGAACCGGTGCTGGAAGCGATGAACTGCAAATGCGAAAGAAATGGTGATTTTCAGTTTGGTTGCATACTAATGAAGCTAATGGTATATCATCAGATGTTGGATGGTCTCTGTTATTATGAAGAGGAATGTCGTCAGAAGTTGCTATTGGGATATCTTGAAGTGTGTCTTCATCAGAGGTAAGAAATGGATTGTCTTCAGTCGTCTCGACGTAAATTTGCTCATCATCGGTTTCAATGTCATCAGGTGGATCTGAAGGAGGAAAGCCTTCAAAACTTGGTTCATTGTCGGAAGAAAGCAGAATATGTTGTCGTTGAAAACACGACTGAGAATGGCGGGCAGACATTGAGACAATCAGATGCAAGAATTAAATTCTCAATCTCGATCATCTTTACTTTTTGCTCTTTATTTAACCATCAACGTGTTTCTCCTTTCTTCAAATGCCTGCAACATATTCCCAACCACCTGTAGGCACTCGTCATAGCAAAGCGAACATACTTTTTGGCCAAGCTTGCCGCTCTCGAGAAAGAGCTTGAAAAACTTCCTGACCTCATAAAGACATCGGTTCAAGAAATGGAGTAATGGCGCTCACGACTTCCAGCTTTCTTGCATGCGGGCACAGGTTCTCAAGAAAGATGTGGTACTTCAGGTGGCAACTGGTTCAGGGAAAACTGGAATTGCTGCTGGGCCACACTTACTACCATCGAGTAAGGGAAAAGTAACATTGGTGGTATCTCCGCTACTGGCTCTCAAGGACGAACAAGTGTATCATTTATCAATATATACATATAATGTGACTAACGTTGGTAAATCAGGTTGCTACATTTCAAGACAAGTTTGGTCTGAAGGCCATTGCTATCAATGGGACTAATGGGGGCTGCAGCCCGTCTGTTATGGCGGTTAGTCTAGTATCTTATTTTAATCTCATACTAAGCTAAGACATCTGCTCAGGGGCGTGAGTGGCAGGGGAGTGGCAGATCGTCATATTGTCTCCAGAGATGCTGCTGTCCTGAAGATTCATTGATGCTGTCCTTCGAAACCAGAATTCGGGCCTCATTGTTTATCAATTTTCATTGATGAGGCCCATTGTATTTCCCATTGGGGTGCTTCCTTTCACAAAGCATACAGTTCCATTGGCATTGTTTGTGCTTTCTACCTCAGAACACTCCCATTATTTCTGTGACAGCAACTCTTACCCCTCTTGTTCATCAAGACCTACTCAGTAAGCTACAGTTTGATCGTAGTGGATACTTGTTTGTCAATACCGGAAACGATCGCTGCAATGTCTCGCAGGTAGTTTGTGCTATGGAGCATCCTGCAAACTCCTTCCGTGATCTTGATTTCCTTGTCCCGACTTCAATGACATCTTTTGGTCGAGTATCAACAATGTTTTCTCTACTCTGATGATACCAGAGCAGGCAGCTCTATCGTTGATTATCTCAATGAACGTGTGGACCCAAAATACCGTTATCTTGGACTTTGTTCCGACCTTACAATGCAACTATGTCTAAGTCCTATAGAAAACAGGTTATGAAGCTGTTCCGGGAAGGAAAAGTTCGTATCTTGGTTTGTACAGATGCAGCTGGCATGGTAAGCTTCATTTTCCCTCTATTTCTTTCATATTAATAATTATTGTTACTTAGGGTTGTGATATTCCTGATATTGACATTGTCGTGCAATGGAAAGTACCTAAGAATGTTTCATCGTGGGTCCAGTGGGCTGGTCGTGCAGCACGAGCACCTGGACGGCAAGGCCTGGCAGTTATGAATGTCGAGAAATCAGCCTTTGAAGTGGCTGGTATACCCCAACCACCAGCCGACTACAAGGGGAGCAGGGCAGACTCAGGCAAGGGGTCGAGGTCATGGACAGAGCACAAAATCGTGCTGCTTCCTCAAAGAATGGTGTTCAGTATGCCATTGCTCATGGTCAGAAGCGAGGGATGTTCAGTGGAGCTTACGATGAAGTTGTCCAGCTCAATGAAGCACATATTACGCCAGAGACACTTTGGGATGCACAAGGAGAGGGTATTTACCTGTATGTTCAAACAATGGACTGTCGGCGGTCTATGCTGCAAACAGTTTTCCGGAATGAGCCCTCAGGTACGCTGATTTGTTTGTGTTAAATGTTTCTGAATCTCACCAATAATTTCTCAAGAAATCGATAGGGCATTGTGCTGCATTCTTTGCAACCCCAAATTATTTGACAGTGTCCACCCAGGCAAACCTCAACAAATGATTCACCAGAAAGCCCCAAACGTGTTGCACCTGTTAATTCAGTTCAGATGGCACTGTATAAGTGGAGGCGTGAGACAAAGGCTAAGTATTGGCCACGTACCATGTGGGGTCCACAAGTTATTCTCGACGACAACACCTGCGAGCTCCTAGCATCTATTGGTCCGTCAAGTCAGAAATTTTCCTATCTTCTATACTCCAAGCAAGCTGGGGATAGTGGGACAAACTTGGGGCTGAGCTGTTTACATTTCTCTGTTCTCTTGACATTCCAGCCCTTCCACAAGCTTCAAGAGCCACTAAACGATGTCAGCCAACGCTTGTTCAAGACTCAGAGTCATTGATACCAGGTAACATCAAGTAGTCCCCATCCAAATGTGCTCGTACAGTTGCTCCAGCACTGTCAACACCATCTCAGACAGTGCCTACAGCACCTATACACGACGAATACGAAAAAAGCCCCGATGGAGTTTGCACCAACACTGTATGATAACTTCTGGTCGTCATTCAGTAATAACCCAAAGTAGCTACACTGCAGTACAGTCAATATTCAAAGTTTTCAAAAAAATCACCCTTTTAGAAACTATTTCATTCAATCCAAAATGCAAAAAAATGGTATTATGTATACTCAATTTGAGCACTTTTTTTTCGAGGTGTGGCCACTTTTTTTGATGAAGTCGACACATCAAGATTGGGGGAAATGGCCACCACCCAAAATGAGCCCGAGACGGCCCAGTCTGCTCGCGAGCTCGCTCCTTGCTTGATCATGTGCTCCTGTGATGCTGTGTGACTAGAGCCCGCGAGTGTGACTGGCTGGCGAGTCTAGGGGTTGGGTAAAAGTGACTACATAAGAATTCAAGTCATGTGATCATATGCAAATCAAATTCAGGGTGCAAAGCCAGATGTATTGTGTTTTGGTTAGCCAGTATAGTCACCTTGAGCATGTGTATAAGTGTAGTTGAATTACTAGTAAGAGGCTGGGAGGAGACCTTTAAGTATCTACTGACACACACTGAATATATTAGGAATTTTGAAATAATTGGGTGGTGGACAGGTGAAAATTTTAGATTTCTTCTTGAGAACATGGTTCAAGGAAGAAAAACTTATGTGTACTCACATATCCTTCATCGATAGATGTTGTTGCAATCTATATGTGATGTTTGCCTAAGTTCTTCTCACTCTATTTACCTGAATAATGTCTTGTAGGGTGATGATGAGTATGCAAAGTCTGTCTAAGAGGGTGTCCATGAAGCTGTGTTGGAATTGGGATGCTGATGCTGGTGCAAGTGGTGGTACTTGTTCAGAGTTTTCTGGGAATTGAAGTGGTGGGTATTCCATGGAGTTGTCTTGGAGTTGGGCGCTCATGATGAGCAAAAAGTAGTGGGTGTAAGGTTTTCTTAAGCAGTCAAGAGCACAACAAGGTGTAGCAGCCAAAAGTAGTTAAGTTGTAGAGGATCCTAAACTTGTGTCAGGACTGAAGCTAAACCAAGTTTAGGATGAGGCTATCTACTACATATTATCATGTATTTATACTATATAGAGATGCCTTATGTACTGAGCAAGTCAACTGTGCATACTGCACCTGCTGCAGCATAAGGATAAAGTGAGGATATGAAACATGTAATAAGGAATCACAAATACACTATCTACAGTTAAATTTTTGATTAAAGACTAATTAGTAATATAAATTCAAAATATTAAGATAATGCTTACCCATTGGTGCAATTACTGCACTAAAGAAGACTTTTGTAACAATTAATTTAGAAATTGTTTGTTTTTCAACTTTCAACTAAAGGGACCAATTGACATACATTATCAATTTCTATCAAGACAAACACATTGCACATGAAGATCATAATGACATCTATTGAAAACCAGAAAATAAATTTTTGTTATGCTCAGATTATAATAAAAGCAGACATACATTGAAATAAAGAACTTTCATGAAGTCCTAACATTATTAGATGAATTTTAGTGTGATATTTTGTGAGGGTTAGGTTGGTGCAAAGATTATGCAAAGGTGAGGTGTAAAGGATGATGGTGTTATGAGTCCAAGCGAGATGATTTAGAGTCTCTCCCACGATGTGATTTGAGAGCTCAATTCATATTCACAACTTTTCTCACACATACCGAGGTTGGCTATATACCGTGCCAAAGGTGAAAGAGATGCAAAGGGAAGTACATTTTACCTTTTCCTGTTCTTGTACATTTACATCCCCATCCAATCTCTTCTCCATTTGTTGTTTATCTTCTCTTTCCCACTGCATTTGGAGGGCCTTTCAGTGAGTATTTACTTTTAGTCTTGATACAGGCATGTAATGCCGGAACATTTCTTTCCTGCCATGACACCAAACATCCCTTTGTGCTGAACACATTCTGCTGCTCATGTATGCCCTTCTTAGCATAGAAGATAAATGCCTACTCTTCGATAGAAAGCATATCATTATTACAGGGTAGCCTCTATTTTTAAAATGTATTACAACGACACAGAACAAAAGATAATAATCACCACGATAATAAGTAAGAACGTACGCAAGGAAAGAAAACAAAGACAAAAAAAAGGCCAGTGCAACTTGAAACATAAGGCTTTTTCTTCACTTCAACGCATCGGCCACCATCTCGAGAATCTCTTTCGTCGACTTGCCGACATTCCGCACATCCTTCGCTATCGACTGCCACACAGGCGAGTGGTGCGGCTCCGCAGCGACACACTTCGTCCTCACGATCTCTCGCTGTTCCTGCACACCATCCAGTCAGTCAGTCGGCCATCAATTTTTAAAAAGAAAAAGACACACCTCATTCCCATGCTGCCGCTCAAACTTCAGCCACCACGCCCACACATCGCCAAGATCCGGGTCCGTCGCCGTTGCACGCCCGAACCAGTCCCGCGCGCGCTCCACCATGCGGTCCGCCCAGAGCACCCGCGCGACCGTGCACACCACCAGCGGGCTGTCCTTCGTCTTGCGCAGCGCGTCAACCGACTTGGTTTTGCGCGACGCGCGCGGCTCCGACCAGAGCGCGAGCGCCCACAGCAGGCCGGAGGACGGGCATTCCTGCAACGCGCGCGAGAGCATGGCTTTCGCCTGTGCAGAGGTCGCGCTGGATATCGGCGCCGGGGTCCCCGCACCCACACCCGCACTCGCCGCCGCCGACGACGACGACGGCGCAGAACTCGCTGCGACCGCCGCGCGCTCCTCCACCGCGACGGCCTCCGCCCACAGCACCTCATTCGCCGGATTCACCAGCCGCGCCTTCTCTAACAATGCCCGCGCCCTGATGCTCCGCCCGTCCGCCTCCTCCAGCCGGCTCGCGAGGACCCACAGCACGGGCTCCTTCGCGCAGATACTTGATGCCCGCGGCGAAGCTCGCGCGCGCCGCGGGGATGTCGTGCAGGTCGTGCTGGTGGATCTGGCCCTGGATCATGTAGAGCTTTGCGAAGCGCGGGAATTTCTGCAGGGCGGTTTGCAGGGTGGAGAGCGCGGTGGAGGTCTGCCCTTGTTGGCGCTCAAATACCGCCGATTTCATCCAGATCTATGCGCATTGAAAAATAAATACAACAATGAATGGATTGAACCTCGGATTGATGGATGAGTCACTTACCCGCTCAGTATCAGCCACAGTCCGCGCCCTGATCAACAACTCCCTCGCGACCCCAAACTCGCCATTCTCCGCCTCGAGCTTGACAGCCGCCAGCCATATCTGCTCGCTCTCCGGATTCGCGACGAACGCGCGCTCGAGGACCTCGCGCGCGGCGGGCACGTCGCCCGCGAGCCATTTCTCTTTGGCGGACATGAGCCAGAGCACCTCAGCCTGCGGGCAGTGCAGCACCGCGCGCTCGAGGATCGCGTCGAGGCTCTCCCTGCAAAAACACAAAACACACGTGAGTAATCACAACGAACGAAAGCAAGAAAGCAAGAACCCACCTCGTCCCATGCGCCTTCTCCAACTCCGCCGCCTTGCGCCACAGCGCCCTCCGCCCCGGGAACACCCGCAGCGCATACCCCAGCACCGCACGCGCGACGCCCACCCGCCCCCGCGCCTCCGCGGCCTCCGCATCGCCGACCCACGTGTCGAAGCGGTCCTCCTCCTCCACGTCCATCGCGACCGTCGCCTTCACGATCGCCTCGCACGTGCGCGGGGAGCCCTCCGCCTCGCATTTCTCGGCTTCTTTGAGCCACTGCTCGCGCGTGAGCAGGACCTGGTGCCGCCGCAGGTCGCGCACGGCGCCCTCGATCGTCTTGTCCACCAGCTCGAGCTCTTTCGCCTTCTGCTCCGCGGACTTCTGCTCACCAGAAGGTAAGGTGGGGACTCGGCTTCCTGCTCGAGCAGCCGCCCGGCCGCGATCCATATCTCGTGGCTCGTCGGCACCGCCTTGCGCGCGCGGTTCAGCACCTTCTTCGCCTTCTCCGGGCTCTCCAGCCGCGCGAGCGCGAGCCACAGCTCCACGCTCAGCGGGATGACCTCCACCGCTCTTGCCAGTAGAATCCTTGCGTCGGCCGCGGAGGACTCGAGGTTCACGGTCTCCTTCCAGAGGCGCACCGAGTTCGGGATGTGCTCGAGCGCCTTGCGCAGGACGCGCTTTTTCGCGGGGAGGGACTCTTCGAGCGCGGCGGCGGTGAGCCATATTTTGACGGATTGCCCGACGTGCTGCACGGCGTTTGCGAGCACGATCTTGGCGTCTTCTGTGTTCTAAAAACAAAGTTGCTCCGTTAGAAAGCTATCGAAAGAAGAACAAAAACAAAAACAACTCACATGCAGCCTGGCAGCCTCGATCCACACATCCTCGCTCTTCGGACAATGCTCGCACCCCATCTTGATGATCTTCCGCAGCCACCATCCGCCCCGCATGCTCCTCCAAGCACGCCGCCGCGATCCACCCGGGCGCATGCTTCGGGTTCGACTTGACGAGTGAGTCGAAGAGCATCCTGGCGCGCTTGATGTCCCCGATCTCGGCGGACGATTTGATGATCACGGAGTCGAGGGAGGTGAGGTAGCCTTTGGGGGTCAACGGAGGTGGAGGTGCCGGAGAGGAGCGAGGAGGGGTCGTTGGTGCTGGAGAGGGACGTGGCGGTGCCGGAGGAGAGCTGGTCGAGTTTGAGGGAGAGGATTTTGTCGCGCGCCTGCCCGATCTCGACAAAGTTGGTCAGGCCGCCTGACTCGGCTGGCGTCTCAAATCCACCGCCCTAAAATAAAAGAATTTATAAATGAGAATGAGAAAGAAAAAATCACAGTAACAAGGCAAGCGCACCTGCTGCTGCCTCGGATCGAGCGCGTTCTCAAACTCCGTCTTGCCACGATCGCCGACGAGGACGCTGTCCGGCACCACGTACGTGCGCTCCTCGCGCCTGCGCTTCTTGCGCGTGAGGTTCCCGACCTCTGGGATGTTCTCCCACTCCTCGTCGGTCACGGCGGACAGCCCGCGCTTGAGGTCCGCGAACTGCTGCTGGATCTTGGGGCGCTCGGCGCGGTGTTTGGCGAGCTCGACTTGCTCTTGGGCTTCTCTGGAAAAAGAGAGCGAGAACAATAACGAGTGAGTCTAAAATGCACGGAGAAGCAGAGTACGACTGACCCTGCGGGGGACGAAAAAGAGGAAAGTGTTAAAATGCAACCCACCTGCGTGCGCGCCGCCGCGAGTCCATAGCTTCGTCGACAGTGTCGTAGATTTTATCGGCTTCTTCGTCGTCCTGCTCGTAGGTCGTCCCTGCGAACAATCCTACTTCGTTGTCGGGGTCCTGGAACTGGTCGGGGTCGATTTCGATCTCTTCACCGCGTTTGGCTTGGGCTTCACTGTATGTTCGTTGGTGAGTGAGTATCTAGGTTCTAGAGGGTGAAGGTACGTACGCTATCACCTCAGCCGAAGGACCCTCTCTCGCAGGACCGATATCCGACCGTGTGGTGAATCCAGAGGCGCTAAAAGAGAGAAAGAAAAGCGCAGTCAGAACGAGTTGAACTTAGAGGATTCTAACGAATGAACAGAACACACCCTCGTCCTAGACCAGCTACGTAGGATGCCGGCGCAGGCATGGACAGGAAGGCCAGCTTATTGGGTTTGTTGGACGCCATGTCGTGCTCCTGGGTCCTCGTGAGTATGTGGTAAGTGGTCAAGCTGGGTCAAGAACTCGTTGCGTCACACACCGAATCACATAACATATGTGACTCGACTGGCGGCGTGACTTTCTGCCTCGCCTCACCTCCTCCTTTCCCGCCACGACAATGACTGCAATCACCCAAAATCTGCCCTGGTTCATCAAAGACCTCGGCATCTCCATCGTCGGAAAGGTTTGTATTCTTCTTCAGACTGTGTGTTTGGCTCACAGAATTACTGCAGGAATGTTACACGTCACTCGTTGAGAATCTACACGTCGGCGACGTGAAATGCCTCAAATATTCGCTCTCCAAAGGGCTCGGCATTGGCATCGTCGTCGGCGGGTCCGTCATGAAAGTGCCCCAAGTCCTGCTCAGTACGTCTCTCCCAATCTCATACCCACCAAATACGCATTCATTGAACACACCACAGTCGTCAACGCCCGTTCCGCACGCGGCCTCTCCCTGCCTGCCTACGTCCTCGAAACTCTCTCTTACGCCATAACCCTCGCATACTCCTTCCGGCACCAATTCCCCTTCTCCACCTACGGCGAGAACCTCTTCCTCACTCTCCAAAACACGCTCATCACCCTCCTCATCATCCACTACGCCCCCGCGCGCACTCCTCGCCCGCTCGCGCTCCAAACCCCAAAAACTCGCTCTTCGCATCCCTCGCGACCCTCGGTGCCCTCCTCACGCTCTACACACTCCCCACCCCGACGCTGTCCCTCCTCCAGCTCACCACGCTCCCGCTGTCCCTCTTCTCCAAGCTCCCGCAGATCCGGCAGAACCACCGCGCGCAGTCCACGGGGCAGCTCTCCGCCGTCGCCGTGCTCGCCCAGATCGCGGGCTGCCTCGCGCGGCTGTTCACCACCGCGACCGAGGTCGGCGACACGCTCGTCTCCGCGGGCTTTGCGCTCGCGCTCGTGCTGAACATCGTGCTGGGCGCGCAGATGTGGATGTACTGGAGCGATGGTGTTGGTATCGGTGCCGACGACAAGGGCAAGCACAGGGAGCTCCCAGACGAGTTTGAGCTTAGAGACGTGAAAGACAAATCCTACGCCGCTGCCGCCGCCGCCACGTCCTTGGACGCACAGCCCCAGATCCACCAGCCCATCGCCACGCGCGCATTCTCGTCCTCCGCCACCAGCAACATCACCAGCGACAGCACACCCACCACACACCGCGTCTCTACCCCGCCCCCACGCACACCGTCGTCCGCAGGAGGTCGCAAATGGGCCCGGAAGGTGGATTAATTCAGTTATATGCTTGTATTTAATTCGTGGGCTTATATAATAATATGTTTTTCTTTTCTATTTTATTGATTTCGGTTCTTCCCGATGAATATCCTATCCTATCCTATCCGCCTCGTTACCGCGAACTAACTTGTATAGCATGTCTATTATAGTGAGAACATGGTTTGAAGACACCTCGAATCAGCATATCAAATCAACGTACATACTCAACTCCGGTTATGTATACGACGAGAACAGCGTAGAACAGCTCGTAACTGCCCCTCGGTCTACCTAGCTGCGGCCGGGCTCGTACACCAAGTTCGAATCCGCCCCATAGTGCTTGTCACGGTCAGCATACGTGCACGCAACACAGCACACGACACACGATATACAACATACGACACGACAGTCGCCTAGCCAGGCTACTATACAATGCATGATGCAGATGTCGGACACCGCATCGGTTTAATTATACCTCCCCGCAATACCAGTGCCCCGTACCCTATTAATGAACGACAATACCCATACACCCCCATACGTTACATATACCTGCACTTCCCTCTCCCACAGCCCCACCACATTCAAGACGACGATAATTTTGGACAATAAAATTAATAAAATCCCATTCCACACCAAGATCCCATACATACTCTACACCCCGAAATCGAATGCCCCGTCCCGTCCCATCCTGTCAGACATAGACACATACGTGTGCACACATCCGTGCAAAGCACCTACATGCGCATCCCTCCCACCCCCACTCACACTCACACGCAATGCATGCATACACCCATCCGTCTGTCTGTCCCCACCTGTAGCCAGTCAGCCAACCATCTCACGTCTCACCTCACCTATATCCCACAATCTTGCCGCCGAACTTCCTCAAATACCACTCCAGCGCGAGCCCGCTCAGGCCATCGTACAACACCACCCCCAGCAGCGCAGTGCCGCCCGTCGACGGGCTTCTGCTACGGCTGTGAGTCCTCAACTTCAACCTCGATCTCGACCACTTAACCCCCCGCGAGCAGGACGCACGTGCAGGAATTGGTTCATCGATATTTTATTAAGGCGAATGCGAATGCGCATGAATACACTGGTTTTTCTCCCTCTCCTCCCTCACGCTCGCACCTTTGTCTTCGTCTCGCCTGCTTTGCTTTCACCTTAATTCTTTATCCTATCCTATGGCGATTAAATTTAAATTTAAATCCCGCGTCGTCTCGATCTCGATATAATGCATGCATGCATTACCTCGTTTCTATCCGTCTCATCCGTCTCATCTCTTTTTTTTTTTTCTAGCACGTCTGTTACAGCAAACACATGGTACGAAAGGAAGCTTTCTTCGTCGCCCTCGGCGTCATTTACAGCTTCCCGTCCAACGTCTTTCTTCCACGGGATATGGCAAGGCAAGGAAGCAAATGCGAAGGCGAAGCACCCCTCCTTCATCCTCTCCTTCATACCCGCTTCGCCTCCGAGGCATCCCATCCCATCCTGGCTGTGGCCGAGGCCGAGGTCGCACGCCAGATTCAATTTCCCCCTGCCTGGCACCCCCCGCCCCCTTGAAACGTCCCCGTCCCCGTTACACGACGCGACACGCACGCAAGAACGCTCGTGGATGCTCCAATGTTACCTATACCTATATATACACCCGACCCCACGATACTCATACAGTTCAACTTCAAGCGAAATGCGGAACCGGGCCGATGATCCCTCAGACCTATCTTATCTTATACTAACCCAACCAGACTTCTACCTTATCTTATACACACTCCCATCTCCCATTTCCCACCCCCAGACTTTCTCATTCCCATCTTTATATAATATAATCATCCCTCTACATCTACATCTATATCTACATAGAGTAAACCGTGATTTGCGATTTCGTTTTGTTTTGACTTGCTTAAACGTTCGACCTTTCCTCTGTAATACCCTACCCATTGCCGCTGCCGCTGCTTGGTATACCAGTATCCCTCAAATGAAAATGAAAAGCCGAAAACGCGCTCCCTCGAGAGTTGAGACTCGCGTCTATGCTCTTTCCTTCCCCACTTTCACGTTCATCTCATTTCATTTCATCTCGTGGACCCTACAATCAATGCAATGTCTATAATGTGTATATGCTCCTCAAAGTCAGATGCAAATAATGCACCTCTGAGATCCAACATTCAACAACAACCAATTCTTGGGAATCAGATTAGGCGTCTGAATCAAATCAAATACTTACGGAAATCGAAATGAAAATCGTATGCTTATAGAGTAAGTATCACAGTCCGCAGTCCAATTCCGAGTCTAAGTCCAAGTTGTATAGATTAAATCCTTTATATGTAAGCATCTTCCATCAGAATTGAATCTGAATCAGCAGTGATTCTGATCTGCTAAGTATAACAAGCGCTTGCAGTTAGTCCCAGGCGCCAAAAAAAAAGCGAACTCCAACACTGCTGGTGTAACAGCAACAGCAACAGCAACAGTAGTAGCACTGCACTGCACTGCCTACCAGTAGGACACGCTCGCGGCTCAGCTCAAAGGACGTCGGACGTCGAACATCCAATAACAACGACAACGGCGATAACAGGCGCTTTCTCTAGACTCTAGAATCCAGATCACCATCTCCGTCGTGTCACGCGCTACGCGCCCCGGCCTCACCTCCCAGGCTGTCAGAGACTCGGAAATCGAAGATCGATCCCGTGCTGCATCTGCAGCCTGCGGTACTACCCTCTTAATCTTTGATCCAAATTGCAGCGTGAGATAAGGAAAAGGGTGACAATGATGTTGCATCTATCTGATCGCACTAGCAATGGGAATAGATCATTCAAGGCTAGAAGGAAGGAAGGAAGGAAGAAAGGAAAGGATCTAATAATACAGATGATAGACCCAGCCTGCAGACCTGCTCAAAAACCGGAAGGAGACAGGGATCGGGATCGGGATTGGGGAACGGCAACAGCTGCATGGCAGTCCCTGCAAGGTTCACCGTTATCGATGTCTATGATAAGGGCAGCGGGGACGCGCTACGCAATTATTGGTCTTGAGAAACATAGATCCTGTGGTTTACCGCCCCCGCCGCCCTCTGTATATGCATACATCGACGTTGACAAGGGAACGTGATCGCGAACCGACAAAACCCACACGGTCGTTAATGAAGAAGCCCGCCACGACGAGGACGTCGAAGAAATCCACGAAGAGTGCATGACCATCCAAGGAAACACCAACCCTGATCACACCGACACCCAAAAAGAAACAAAGACCCAGAACATAATCAGCAATGCATCCTTCGCAAACCTCGAATAAAAGACTCACTCTACTGTCTTCTTCGCCCCGTTCATCTTCATCGTCCTCGTCAGTGTTGTGCCCGGAACCAAATCGCCATCGAGGTCCAGCTCAGACGAGTCCACGCTCAAAGATGACGATGGCGTCTCATGGCCGACTCCCCGTCGTCCAGTGAGGACGTGACACTCTTGGAGGGCTTGAACACCACGGAAGGCTCAGGCGTCGCAAGGTTCCTCTCTGGATCCAGCACCTTTCCAGGGCCCGTCACGGCATTTTTCTTCGCAGCTGCTTCCTCTCCACCAGACCCCTCCCCTATTACCATTACCATCGCCCTCACCCTTACCATCGCCATCGCCAGCACTCTCAGTCCCACTACCAGCAACAGCAGCGACAGCCACCCTCTTCTTCCTCCTCTTCTTCCTACCAGAGTCCGAGCCCAAACTCTGCGAGCGTGGACTCAGCAGGGTCGCCAACCCGCTCCTCGCATGGTTTTTAGTCCCTTTCTCTCCTTCCTCTTCCTACCTTCCCTCCTCCTCCTATACTCACATCCACGCCCACAACCTCCCCCGTAGCAGCAGCCTCAGCGACCCCCATCCGCTCCAACCCAAACTCAACAAATCTCGCCCTTGCCTCTCACTCCTGCGCCGTGTCCAATCGCACGTGCTTGTCTGCCCACTCCTCGCGCACTCCACTTCATTGGCCCTCGACCGCCCTTTCCAGAGCTGCATATTCTCAGCAAGGGTGTATGTGAGAATGTTGTCGTTGTGCGTGCTCAGGGCTTGCCTCTGCCTCTGCCTCGGTCTCGGTCATGGTGGCGCTAACGACGGTGGTAGAGGTGGAAGAAAAAGAGGCATCAGCAGCAGAGGGCGAGATTGGAACAGCAGCTGTCGTACCCGCACACACAGCGCTCCTCAACCACCCTTTGAGCTCCTTCACCCAACGTTCCAACCAGCGAATCGTATCGTGAGCGAGCGGATGACACTCGACACTGGCTAGGCGAGCTTCGTGACGTCCTGCTTGAGCACGTCGTCGCCGTCGCTGCTTTCATTCGCTCCTTCTGCGCGTTGTACGCCCTCGCATTTTCGGTCTGGGCCTGTAGCGCTGCATGTGGTGCTCAGCGTCGGCCTCGACATCCTACTCAAACTCCCCATCACCACTCCCGCCCTCAAGCTGCTGCTGTCCCACCCGCCTGCGCACAAGCAACGAACTGACACTCGCCCTCCTCGTCTGATTTACCACGCCCAACACCCAACATGGACAGCTCAGGCGTCCTCGGCCGCCCGACACCTGAGTCCTCTCCTCCTCCTCTGTGGCCTCCTTTGCGGCCTCCTCCGTCTCCGACTCTGCTTCCGTTTTCTCAAGACCAACCTCTTCCTCCTCCTCATGTTCGTGCTGAGCCCCACCTTCCGTTTCAATAGCACCATGCACCACGTCTGCAGTTCCTCCACGCTCAACATGTCCTCCCTCCACAAGAGGCTCATCCTACGCGCGCAGCATGCGCAAGCTCGTCCTCATCCTCAACGCTCTCCGGCTCATGCTACACGACCGCCAAGATGCATAATCATCTCCTCAACACCACCACCTCCCGCCTCATCGCCTCCTGCTCGAGCATCACTTGCTCCAGCTGGCGCACCTGCTCCAAATGGCCCGCGAGCCGTACCGGCGTGTCGTACAGCTGCAATTGCAGGTCTTGGATGATGGCCGCTGGGAGCGCAAGGGTGCTGTCTTTTTGTCGCTTGCGCTTGCAGTGGCGGTGGTAGATTGGGTGGGATAGGTGGGGGCAGAGGTGGAGGCGGGGGAAGCAGATGCTGTGTTGCCAGCGGATGATAGTTGTTCTCACTCCGCCCCTGACCAAATCGTTGCTGCAAACTGTGGCGAGGACGACGGCGTCGACGTGAACATGAACATCCCTGGGCCTTCTGTTGCCCTTTCCTGCTCCTTTCCCCCCCGCCTCCGTCAAAATCGAGGTCGGAACAACAACAGGCACAATAGGCACAATAGGCACAATAAGCGATCCCCGCTCCTAAACCTCCGGCAGCGGGGGTGCAACAACTGCAGGCTGTTTATTGGAAGGGGGAGAGGGAGCCGGAGAGTTGGGCTATATCCGGCGGCGGAGCGCGTACAGGTGGGAGATACGTCTGCAACGACAGAAAATTCGCAAGCTAAAAGTAAAACAAAAAGAATATCGTCAGCACATGCCCATGGAAATAGAGATAAAATGACCGGAAAAGATAAAGAAAAATGAAGCGCGATGAGAATTCCTCAAAGAACATTTCGCACAAATCCAAATCCAAATCCAAATCCAACTCCAAGCACAAAAATCGACAAAAAAAGAGGAAAAAACTCACTCCTCCCACAAGAACATCCCCACCTCACCCTTTGCGCCCATCTCCCGGCTCTTCTGCACCTCTCCCTGCAGCCTGCTCAGAATAACATCAAACGTCAAGCTCGTCCTACCAGCGGGCCTAAGGGCGATGCTGGCCGAGTTGCCGGTGGCGTTGCTGATGCCGGGCTTGAGGGAGAGGTGGGAGTGGGAAGAGGGAAGGAAGAACGGCGATATCATTGCTCTTGAGATATCCCCCGCTGCTTAGCCGCTCGTCATTGATAAACCTCCCGTTAGAGCTTTTCACGTCCTTGATATAGATTTACATCTTTCAAAAACACCATCAGCACCCTACCGAAGTCCCTCACCCAGAAGCAAAATCGCAAAAGAACGCAAACGCACCTTTCCACCTTCCTCCCACACCACCGCATGCCGCCGAATCAGCACTTTACTACCAGAACACCCATTCCTCTTCCCGGAGCAGTCTCCGGGTTAGTCTTCCTTCCGATTTTCGATGTGCTTCAGTGCCCAGGTGTCGTTTAAAGGGTAGAGGTAGAGCGCCAGGAAGAGGGTGTTCAAGGGCATAGAAGTGGATTGCTGTCTATAGGGCTACTGCTGCTGCGCGAAGGGTGCCGCCGATGAGGGTATAGAGCGGTGTGTGTTGTGTTATAGGGTTTGGTGGGGAAGGATGCAAATACAAGCCGAAAAGCCCATGTAAGACGAGACGGAGCAGCGAAGAAACTGAAATCAATTGATCACATATCATATTGACCTGCTTTAAACAGCTAAATTAGGTTTCAATTTTGAGTTCCACGCTGCCATCAATAAAAAGGACATTGTCCCCTACTCCTCCCAGATCACATTACTGTCTATTACCGTCTATTATCCTTAGGATCACATTATAGTGTACAGTCGGATCAAGCCACCTTGGCATGTCTGAAGACCTATAATTCTTTAAACACCAGCCGACCTACGCAAGACCTACAACGACCTGATAACGCAGCTGTCTCGCAAACACTATCATCTGCCCTCTTATTTCATGATATGAAATTAAGGATTTAATCAGGAGGATACACAGCCGAAAACACAATGATTCTCGACGAGCGGCATTATGGAATGTTGACCTGGTGTTCTTTTATCATTGTTCGGCGCACCACATCTACTTGATATCATCATCTGATTCATTTATCGCATCTTGCTACCCGGTATTATTAACGGCGCCCATGCTCTTTCACCTCCGTTTTTCACCCTTCATTACAATGTCAAATCTGAAGCTATGCGAGCTGTGTAGAAACCGCACAATCTGGACAAGAGAAATTTTTTTCAGGTTGGTGTTTCGTCCTGCCTTTCAGTCTGGATGGTCGCTACATTCACCCCGTTTCTGTGGCACAGCCCCAATCATCTAGATTGGCATGGTCAAGACCTACATAATAGGCACGTTTCCCTAAAATGGCGGTGTAGGCCTTTTATCACGTGATGAAACAATGCTCTGACGCCATCATGACATTGCTCATCTTCCTCTTCTTAGGATCATTGCTATCACATTCACATACCTGGCACATCCTTATACATGCATGAGCTTATATGTATTTCTCAGCTCCTCACATTGGTGCTTCTTTCTCTATATTAGCCGCTGTACTATGGAAACCCGGACTGTCAAGCTTCGAAAAGTTTCGCCAAACACATCACGGCGAGTGATGCCGGTCTTTGACCATATGCAAACACTATATTTAGGTTATCAGGACCCCCAAAACCTGTGGATGATATACTGAATTGGATAAAACTCCAACTATCAGCACAAGTTACTTATGGGATATGGAGCACAACCATCGGAATATGTTTCTTTAGTAGCATTACCATAAATAAAGTGGTTCAACAGTTCGCACATAACACGCGCAGGTACCCCCATCTCAGGTATCCCACTTCTTGGAGGTATCCTCGTTCGATCTTCCGAATTTGAATCATGCCAAAGGATGAAATTAAAAGGAGTGTAAATACATTGGAATTTCATGTTTCCCCAATTTATTGTGGCTACACAACACGTTGAATGGTGAATTTCCGCAGTCAGAATTTAGCCCATAAGGACTCCAGTTTTCCTTCTAGGTTTACATGAAATTTATTGTAATTTTTTTAGGTTATATTTTGTTACACCTTAAAATTGACAGTAAAAATGTTTTCGTAGAAAACGGTTGATATTTGACTTCAAGAAAACACTGACAAAAGCTGCAATTGCGTGAAGTAACATTGACCAACACACTGACTCAGCAAACCAAATCGGTGTATGGCTAAGTGTTGCAGTGCGCTCCCTGCACGCTTGTGCTCCTTAGAGGCATGCCCATGCTCGATTGAATGATTTTGATGAATTAGACTCTAGCTCTGGCATATTTTTAAGGACACTGAGACTTGTATGAATGTGTACTCGTACCGGCAGCAACACTGGAATAGAAACGGTCTGTAATTGGTTACAATAAGTGTTTCCAAAAAAGACACTATTTATCACTTTCCAAAGTATTGGCTGGGTCAATTTCATTGAAATAAGTTTTAATTAAAAGATATGATAGTATCAATCAATTCTTAATACAATTTTTGACCATGGGTAATTACTAGCGAATGCAATAATTGTATCAAAGCAAACGAGAAATCAGCAGTCACTAGTGTCCAGATTTGGCAATCGTGTGAGCGAAGATCAGGCAAGTTGCATAACATGTTCGTAAATGTCTTCGGGTCAGGTCTTCCTTCAACCGCTGGTGGAAAAATATTATTTTAATATAACATCTGCAGGTTTCTGAGGTCCTAACGACCTAAATACAATGTTCACGTGCCATCAAACATCGGCATAGCTAGCCGCTATGTGTTTGGCAAAACCTTCTGAAGCTTGACAGTCCGGGTTTCCATACTGTACTCGATAAGCCTGTTATTTCCTTCCCATGCTTCTTGCGTGCTTAGTTATTGGAATGATGATATGGTGTGCCGATGCGGTGGCTCTAACATGCCCGCAATTCGAAGGAGTTAAACTTATGATGGGTCAGATATAATTCAACATCATCGATACAGCAACCTCAATGGTCTTAAGGGGACGCAATAATGGGCAGGGCGCCAACATATCCAATGATCTCCAGAAAATGGACTTGGTAGTATGCGCGCTTTGTGTTCTTGGTCTCATATCTTTCAGTACACCGCTACACATCTCGTCTCACATGATATTCTTATACACACCTGCACCTGCACCTATATCCACTGTATTATCCATCCTGTTAACCATCCTTGATCACAGGCGAGATAGGCCAGTGTAAGCCTCCTGCAACATCTTTACCCCGTATCATCCCTGTGACTGCGATGTGTAAAGAAACTGTAGCAGGAAACAGGCCAAAGGGGGACGTTGATTATTCTCGAGAGATGTAGCTACTTTCTATAATTTGAGATTAAGCATTATATTAATGTAGTCTCAACCTAAACTTACAAAATGCAACAGCAACGACGATCAGATCGATGTCAGACATAGTGAATGATGTATGAACATTTCCCTTTTGAATTGTTCCCGTATATCGCTCCAGTTCCAGACATATTCGTACTCCATTGGTATGGAGAGTTTCTTTGATGATTGTTCCTGCTCTACCACTCATACTCCCAAGAATTAAGCTGACCGACTGACCACTGATACCATATCCCTCAGTGCGAGATAGATCTGCAACAAATTCAAGGGTCGCCAGATGAAGGTGTAACTCGTCTCGTATCTCCCGGCTCAGGTGGCCGTATACTCATATCTGATTATAAAAATGTGAGCGCATGACGGCTGGATGATGATCTCAATGATTTTGCACATTCCTCGAGCTCACCTCGGTCTTGACATGCTGATCCCATGAGCTTCTCATGTTTGGCTACATCGGATGCATAGGAGAATATCAATGTTAGCAGATGACATCAGAAAATTTGGTCACTTTATGTGTCAGGACACCCAACCATCGTTTTTGTGCATGCTCCACTGACGAAAAGACAAATGCCATGGTTTGCTAACATCATGAAAGGTTCTAAAGGGTAACCATCAAAGCAGTGGTATCCGCAGCGCCGCCGATCGCGGAGATGCTACAGGCATGACAGACTCTATGGATGAACTTTGGGACAAGACTGTAAGTTAGACATCGAGTCAGTTACTTGTTTAATGCAGCATATTACTCAACAGTTTTGGTGACATCAACATTGTATGGCCGGTGGGTAAACTGAGGAGGTTAAATTATGATAATTCCGGGATGATTCCAGGAAGCATCCATAACAATAGTTCAAGAGATTATGATAATTGTAACCAACGGGGATATATAAGAAGGTACTCAGTGGATGAATATCCCCAACTCTAAAGCATCTCCTAATGTCTATCCCTGACATTCCATTCCCAGTAAATGCTCAAGAGAATGTAATTAGCGCCAACCTCAATAGCTCAATGCTTTTGAACTTTCTTATGGGTAAGCCTCCACATCTGTGAATATCCCCAACACAAACTTACATGCAACAGGGATTTACACCATGGTATATGGAGGAACAATGTACCTTTACTGTGGGTTCTTCCATTTACTTAAAAAGAAAATTGCCAATGATGTGTCCTACAGTATCCAAGAAGCCCGCCAGTTCAAATTGTCTCATCGTCCTTTCAGCCATTTCTGTGTTGTATTTACTTTGCTTCCTGTACTTCATCGTGGAATGGTACTACCTTGATTGGGTAGTTGTGGTGAATGGAGACACACGGGAATCAATTTTTGGGAACAGTGGGGGATGGCATCGAATGGACCTGGGTAGTCATTGACTTTCTACAGAATTCCATGTTTATTATTTCCGACGGACTATTGGTTAGTCGGTATCATTAATTATTAATTAATTCTCATCAACGTCTTGACAGATATGGAGATGCTACCATGTCTGGGGACAATTATTCTGGGCTATTTTGGCTCCATTGATACTTTTAGTTGCAGAATGTGGTGAGTCCTATGGATAAATGTCTGGCATAAATACTTCCAGTAATAACACATCATTGCAGGTCTCTTTGTTGCGACAACATTTTTCAATATAAAATTCGGTTCGCTAACCAGTGGCACAAATGTTACTCTATTCAATAATATTTCAAGTGCTCTGACATTTGTGTCACTGGGCACCACTGTGATTGCAACATTTATTATTGGGTACAGAGTACATTCTGCTTCCCAAATACCTCATCTATCATCCAGAACATTATACCACCACATTGTGACAATAATCATCGAGTCAGCTGCAGCATACTCACTGGTACTCCTCCTCGAGGCCATCTTTATTGTTTCCCGCCAGTCAGTGTAATCGGAAATTCCTTGGATGAATCTGACTATTACGTGGAAGTAGTTCTGACTGTTTTTCAGTGCGTACCTCATAATGTTGATACAGACAATCTGTATCTCTAACCTAGAATCAGGGGATGGCTCCAACTGTTCTGGTAGCCAGAATTGCTCTTACAGACCCCTACAGCACAGATGCCTCAGTTACACTCACTCACATATCCGGCAACTTACAGTTTGGATATCAGCAAGGAAGTGGCAGCGGCCGCCATGGGGACACCTGCTGATGTTAACGCCTCGGTTTATGCAGATGAAGCGGAGCCAACACCGGTGATTGGAGTGAAGAGGGAGTTCAGTGCGGATGCTGCATCTGGGGACAATCAAGTCTAGTGCATTGCACCAAAGCAATGATAAACAATAGCAGACCAGTCCAATATCAAATTTTACCTCTCTTTTTCATTTTTCTTTCCTTGTAGATATATCTATGATTCTGCAATTGACACAGTTGAGGCGATCAATCTTACGTTCAATGATGCCAATGAATAATAGTTGATCTATATATTATTTGACCTCCTTACTCTTATTTTACTTTCTTGCTGGGTCTCCTATCTATTTTCTCACATTCTCTACTATATAGTTCACGTGGATGTAATTTCCAAGTAATTATATCATCCTTCTCTTTGAAAGCAACAGATTGCTGCGACAATTATCATCCCACCAATTTTGGAGTTGTGAGCTGCCTTAACAACTATGGCTGTACTTGTCAAGTACTGATATCGCCACTCTTTTTCCAACATTAACTGATCAACATCAAGCAGATTTACATGCCAGTAGGCGAATCCTCATGTTAGATGGAGACATCTTTAGCGCTAAACTTCATTTATTACTCTTTAAATAACATTCAGATTTGAGATTGAATGCCTTAGAATACTCTCATCATGCACCTGGCTGTCATATTTGTGACGCACACTCCATCATACATCCACGCTTTTACTCACTGTTGATTCCTCTTTCTCACTCGGCCACGACTCCAACACCACCATCAACCCCAGAATCATCTACGCTAACCATAAAAATTATTATGAGTCCTTTACGTAAGTAAAGACTTGTTCTTTACAGGGGTAGAGAGCGCAATGTCAAGAATCTATCTTTGTAAATGTATGTTTTGTTTTGTCTTTAATAATGTGACGTGAATGTGAATTGCTTTTGTAAAACCGGCTTCTCCCGAGTTATTTTTTGCCGAATGATGCGCTTTGTAATTGCGAGTCAGATGATTTGAGGAGCCAGAATCTCATGATTCCGTGGTTGGGTGAAAGTGACTACATAAGGTTCAGGTCACGTGATCCTATGCCACTTGAAGTTGAGATGCGGCTTCAGACGTGTTATGTTGTGGTTAGCCTATATAGTCACCTTGAGCATGTGTTGTAGCATAGTTGACTCACTAGTAAGAGGCTAGAAGGAGACCTTTAAGTATCTACACACAGATACACACTGAAAGTATTAGGAAAATTCTAATATAATTGGGAGGTGAGTGGGTGCAACTTTATGGATTCCTCCTGAGGAGGTGGTTTGAGGAAGAAAAATTTGGGTGTACTCACATGTCCCTCATCAAGGAAACTCATTGCAATCTGCACATGATTTTTGCCTAATTTTTCTTGCTTTATTTGCCTTACAAAGCCCTGGTTTTACTTGGCACAATCTCCCACACTCAATGGGCAAGTGGAACCACACTCAAGTCTCAACTCCTTCCATCGCTTTGATAACATGACATGAATTCTGAATTCCATTGCATTTGTCATCCAGCATTTTGATTGTACTATCACCAGTGTTTGTAAATTGACACTTTTCATTTATAACTTCACAACTGCAGCTTTGTTAAATCTAATTTTTAGCAGTCTCATATAGACAGCTCATATGAACATTAATCTGATTTTTATATTTTTATGTTCAATGTAAGGGCCAAAATATTGTAATGAATATGCTAAAAAGTGCAAAATCAGGCTCTGACATCACAAAATAGCTCCCTTTTCTCCAGTTTTTGCATTGTGCATAGCAGGTCATTCATTATATAGCTTATAATTTTTTAGCCATAGAGTGTGAGGCAGGATGGTAAAAATATGGCCCCACATAGTAAAATGGCTCCTTTTTCTCTATTTTTGGTATTGCATAATGAATTGTTCAGTATATGTAATTATTTTTGATGCTAAAAGTATAAGCATAAGTAAGCAAGGATGGTTCAAATCAGTCCCACAAAAGGACTCGTTACGCCATGCAAGCAATGGCCATCAAGCCAAGTGCATGATGGCTGTGCTTTGGCAGGCTTAATGACGGCATTGACAAGTCGTATCCATTTTGGGACACTGGCTGACAACGGCCATAGCTTGGGGCTTGGGAGTTTGGCTGATCTTGATGATGGCCTTTCCTTCATGCTGTGAATCAGTGAATAAGTAATATGGAAGTTAGAGAACTGAATGAATGGCAAAACATGAGAGTGCTCCGGTGGCCCTGACGTCCGCCTCGTTGGAACTTCCTATCCATCATACATTGCTATAAATGATGAAGTTTTGTACATACCGAGAATATTTCTCTCCCTCGGATAAGTAGTGCCCATTGAGTAGAGTGTGTGCGAGCGAATTAACTCCGCGAAGCGACTTATTTATGCATTCGATTGCCAAGGGTGACCCGAAAAGGCACCAGCGACGCCGTGCGTTGGCAGGATCAAGCTGCCAAACGATACCAATTTTAACTTTTAAATCAACTCATCTGACATGGCCTTCAGTTGATGGAGAGGGAAAATGGTCTTCTGAATCGCTTGAGACCAGGACCCCGGGCAATGTGGGATGAGGCCTGATCCCGAAAACTCACTTTTCGTCCGGACACAAGGTAAGCCATTTTGTCTGGATTAGACTGGGCCTCCTCTGATTTTCTCAAAATTCGTCTGGACCTCAGGACTTGGCCTATTCTTTGCTAAAAATTGTCCGGATTGGTAGGTTCGGGCTTAAAATTGCTCCAGACGTCGCAGGGGGCTCAAAAACACAGGGAACGAAGTGTTAGGTGTCTAAATAGCACATGAAAGCCATATAGCTAACTTTCTTGAATCCCATACTAGGTAGCTCCTAATCTTTGCAATTATAGTTCCCGCCTCGCTTGTGTGAGAGCTTCAATGCCTTTTGTGACTGCTTGGCCACTTTTGTAGGGTGAGAAATCAGCTTAAACCATCAGGTGAGAGCTCGAGAGTAGAGGCCTGATGCTGGTGCTGATACTGAGAATCTACCTTGTAATTGAGAAGTGTAGGAAAGTTGATTGACAAGAAATTGACAAGTTTTGAAAAATCGCAGTAGTGGCCCGAACAGAGCGCCATTTTTGAGCATATATATGTTTAAAATCTTGAAGTTCCATGTATGATATCATGGACGTGCTGGAGGAAAAATCTTGAAAATAAAATAGCATACAAGTGTGAATAGATGAGGAGAAACCACATACAAAATATGAAGATATGCTACAACTTCAAGACATGCTCAAACTCGTGAATAATAAATCTCAAACTCACGCTAAAGTGGTACACCACGATTGCCTTTGTCTGGATCAGGAATCTAGCCATCTCGTAAGATATGATTTCTGTCCAGATCGTGGGACTTAACCGTTTCAAAAAATTCACAATTTTGTCCGGATTGGCACCTGGCCTGTGTGAAATTTCTCAAAATCCGTCCGGATTAGTATCTGACCTCACTCCCCGTTTCCCGGGGTCCTTTCAGATCTCAGTACCCGGCAGAAGCAAGGGGGATGCCCCCTACATAGATGGGATGCTGTAAAACAACGACATTGATTGACTGCCAACTCACCGACTGCCTGCCATCCTAACTGAATCGTCAAGTACCTGCCCACCCATCGCCTCCGTCTCTTTTAAATTTCAATCAGTGCGTAGGTCTCGAATTTCGAATATAATGGCATCGATGGCGGACCCATTAGACCCCAATCTTGCCGCAAGACTGACAACATCGATCAACGGGCTGTTTGCGGGCAGCTACCTCGCGGGTGTGAGTAGCGCCCAGCTTCCAACTTCACGACCCAACCGACTGACTCTTCCCTGCTTTCTTTCTTTCTTTGTGTATTATTTGCAGATTCTGTTGGATTATCAAGGTGCGCATGGCGTACCGGTTACATTTAGATAGCTAGACTACCAAGAGTTTGTGCAATGTGGTGTGCGACGTATAGGTCGCGCACCCATATGGTCTTTTATTCCATCTTTTATTCTTTTCTTCTTTCGTATCAAGTAGCGTATTTAACGGACACTCAGCGATCTTGTATAACAGTACGCTTCGTTTATTTCCCCTCCCTCAGTTGAACCTATTGGTCTCTGAGGTGAGCTTACTTGTTTTTATCATTACAACGTACCTATACTCACAATATGTAGTCTTACACATATCTATTTCTTATAGGTACTACACAATCTATACAGTTGAACCTATTGGTCTCTGAGTCTTACACATATCTATTTCTTATAGATTCTACGGTCTGACGACACACCAAACGTTCGTGTACTTCCGGGGATCCGGTAATGACCCTCTATACACGCGCTTTTTGTCAGTTTTCGTCATTGCCGCCCAGAGTCCCATATCATCTACCCTCGACGCAATGTTGAGTTCTTACTTACTATATATATTGATGTAGGTCCTACTTCTCTGGTACGTTCGTCCTCATTTTAAGCGCTCGAGTATGGGCTATACATCGTACATCTTGATAGGATTCTGGACACGCTTCAAGCTGTGTTCGCAGCAGTCGCGCTGCTTAGGCTCACAGAGGAGTCCATAGCCAACCCCTTAAGTATACTTCTCAACCACGTACCATGGTCAGCATTCAGATCGCCTTCTATGTTCCTATCCATGACTCGCTAACCATGAGGCTTTAGGACGCTGTCGGTGGGTTACGCATCTTTTAAAATTGCTCCATGATAATTTGAGCTATTATTTGGATGGTCGATTAGTTCTCGTTGTTTATGATGGTGCGTATTTCCTCCTTTCGTTCAAAATCACGTTATAAGTCTGTGGGCCTTCTCTTCTTAGTGCTTAAGTGATAGCGGTGTGAGAGGGTACGCTTTTTCAAGTCCCTTATACACACGGTGACTAAACTCGATCTACTGTAGATTCTACTGTTATCGAATCTGGAGGTGTAAGTAATCTCCTTTACATACTCTCTAATACCATGTATTCACGCCTTCCGATGGAATGAAGTCAGCAAGAGGAACGCGATCTTGACCACTGCGGCAGTATGTTCCACCCACTCAGGCCTACTAGGAAAGACTCATCCTCATTAATGGACGCGATTGACCAGGTGTTTTCTCTCATCTGTCCACTAGTTGCGGGTCTCTGTGAGTCCTTTCCTTTAATACAACAACGGATAGCTCCTGATTCGGCATTTGAATTTAGATAGCACATCACAGACGTGCGTATAATTATATACATCCAAGTCTGCGACGGTCCGTTCTCACCTGAACGGATGCATGCTTCATTAGCGTACAAAAACAGGCCTCCAGGCTCTCAATCTCGTTGTAAGAGTACCTGTTTGATGCATGTCTCGACGAGTCATTCAATCGAACTTCCCATGTGCCAGGCCGAACTGGATATCACTCTGATTTTAATCTGCGTTGCCGACTCTATACTCGCTGGAACTCTGTGTGCTGCTTTGGAACAGTCGGTCAGGAATAAAACGGTATGCCCATCGTAACACTCCCAGCAATTCCCTCTCTCTGATTGACCAATGCTCTACTTCCTAGAACAAACTCAGTAATCAGCACACTGATCCTGTATACCGTAACAACGGGCCTTCTCACGAGCATAGTGGCTATCGCTACATTGATCATGGTGAGATCAATTTCATGATGTATCGCGAATACCTTAGTGCGATTGACAATGGACTGTTCATTTCAACCTCCCAGCTGCTCACAATGGAGGGAACATGAACAACCGTACTAACCCAGCATCCTCCCTGCCCTCCACCTTTACAGTATACCTCAGCTCCCTCCTCGCAACACTCAACAGGCGCGAAAAGATCAGAACGCGAATGGAGGCTACGACAGAGATGATCTCCGTCCCTCTGGACTCAACAGGATTAGACAAAGCCGGTGCGCTCAAAAGAATCAGCATTCCTATCTTCGCGTCGGAAGAATCGGACGACCCGGACGACTCGGATAATGTAAGTACTACGGTGGGATCTAGGATGAGGGCTACGCAGAAGAGCAACGCTGAGGCTTAAGTCAGAAAAATGACTGGGGTGACGGTCAGTAAAGTATAACATTATTTTCCGGAAAAAATCGAACACTGTGTGCCTTCTCGGTAGCGCGTACAGAATTGGCAGGCCTTATGGGTGATCACTATCTTTTGCAGGTTCTCTGGGATGTAGAGTAGATCACGGTGTGTATAACTTCACTCGAATAGTATTCGTAGTCTCCACGCTCAGCTTGGGAGTCATCGTTTTTCTATATGTTAGTTCGACAACAATGTTGATCTTGGTATGATGTGTTTTTGTTTAGTGCGGCGTGCCAATCACACTGTTATTATAGCTATCGAGGGCCTTGGTTGACGTAACAACAAATTGAGTACTTAGCACAAGACCGTATATGACAAGGAAGTAAATGTAAAGGCAAAGGATGACGTCGCTCACGCCTCGTCCTCGTCTTCGCCTTCATGCCCGCCTCGCCTCCGAGTCATCCCATCCCATCCTAGCTCTGTGACTGGGGTCGCACGCCAGACCTCATCTGGCACCAATCAACCCCGCCAACTTCGCCCTTGTCGTCCTCATCATACGACACAACGCGACACGGTACGAGTCGGACACGACATGCACGCAAGAACACTTATATATGGTTCAGGTTATACCTATACCTATACCTGTACTTATACCCCACCCCACTCTACGATACTCATACCGTATGACATACGGTACAAGCGAACCTCGGAACCATGATACGCCCAGGCTTATGGCTTCTCCCTTCTATTTTCATACTTAATCTTATGCTTATGTTCACTCCCATCTCTCATCTCTCATCTCTCATCCCTATCCCAAGCCTTTCTCGTTCTCATCTTTATATATAATCATCCCTTTACATAGAGTAAATCGTGGTTCGCTACTTTGTTTTGACCATTTCCTTTCCTTTCCTTTCCTTTCCTTTCCCAGTCCGACGTACGACGGTCACGTTTCCTTTGCCTTTGTACCCACTGTCACTGCTCTGCTTGGTGTTCTAGTGTCCCGAAAATGAGAATGAAAATCTGAAAACGCGTCGCTCTCTCGAGAGTCGCATCTCGCGTCTATGCCCTTCCCTTCTCCACTTTCACGTTCATCTCATCTCATCTCGTGGACCTACAATCAATATCTATAATATATATATGCTCCTCAAATTCAGATGCAAATGCAAATTCAAATAATGCACCTCTGAGATCCAACAATAATCAGTCCGTGAGGGTCAGATCCGGCGTCTGAATCAAATCAAATATTTACGGAAATAGAAATCGAAATCATATGCTTATAGAGTAAGCATCGCCGTTCGCAGGCTCGACTCGTATAAACCCTTTGTATGTATGTATGTATCTTCCATCAGCATTGAATCCGAATCAGCAATGACTCTGAACTGCTAAGTATAATAAGCACTTGGAGTTGATCCCAGGCGCAAAAAAGCGACTCGGAACTCGGACACTGCCAGTGCAACAACTACAGTTACAACACTGCAGTGCCTGCCAGTAGGATACACTCAGCTCAAGCAACAACTCGCACTTTCGCTAGACTCCAGAATCTAGATCTCCAACTCGGCGCCACGCATCTCGGCCTCGCCTCCCAGGCTGAGGCTGAGGCTGCAACCAGAGACAGACTCAGAAATCGCTCCTGTCCTGCAGCCTGCAGTACTACCCTTTAATCCAAGTTACAGTATGAGAAAAGGAAAAGGGTGAAAATGATGTTTGGTCGCTCGATATAATAATGTAGATGCCAGACCCAGCCTGCAGGTCCGCTCAAGAACGGGAGGGGAATGGGGACGGGGGAATGTCAGCGGTCTCTAGCTGCATGACAATCTCTGCAAGGCTTATCGTTATCAATGCCTATATAATATGGGGCAGGGAGTACACATCGACAATTATTGGTCCTGCGACACACAGACGCTGCAGTTTACCGTCTGCCGCCCTCTGTATGTATATATATGCATTGGAAATGCTGCAACAACCACCCGCCAACCGCCGATGCCCAAGCCATGTCCTTGCGGTGCTCCTTTAGACAATGTATTTAAAGTTCTTGATTTCCGTGTCGAGTACGCAACGTGTGTACTATTGTTGTAAATCATGTTGGCATGGACTATGGACCATCACGGGTAACACTCAATCAGGCATCCATCCATCCATCTTATCTATCTATACGCCGCGATCTTCCCGCTGAACGTCCCCAAATACCACCCCAGCACGAGCCCGCCGAGGCCGTCGTACAGCACCACCCCCAGCAGCGCTGTGCTCGCAGCGCCGGCGCCGGCGTTCCGCGTCGCTACCCACTTAACCCCCGCCAGCGACGCGAGCAGGACGCGCACGGGCGCGCTGGCGTGCAGGAACTGGTTCTCCTCCATGGGCATGTACGATGTGGCGATATCTGCAATGTCAGAGTGCGCATGCACGTTCAGTATTTACTATTATCATCGAGATTATATGGTATGAAAGCGAATGCGCATGCGCACTTGGGTCGGGAGGGCGTTCGGATGTGGAGGTCGGTCGACGCAAGAACATGCAAGAACAGGGACATGGACAGCGATAGGGATAACAGAGAAGGCACTTACACGACATCCCAAGCGCGACTGTCGCGATTCCCAGTGTAGATCTATCCTCTCCTTCCGGTGCTTTCTCACTGGCATCACGCGTTGGCTTCGGCTTTGCTTGGAATAGTATGGCGCATCCTAGTGCCGTCAGGCCCAGCGCGTGCACGAGAATCGGCCATGGGAGAAGGATGGGGTAGAATAGCATCTGCTTTGCTTTGCTGTCAATGCTCAGCGGAGGGGGAGGGAAGGTCTTAGTCTTCTACACCGGTGTAAGTAGAAGTGGAAGCGAAAGCGAAAGAAAAGGAGTACTGAGCACCGGCGTGCTGGCAGGCAAAACAGCGCAAATGAAAAGCGAAGGTCCGAGGGATGGTGGCTGTGCCTTGGCAGGGTGATCGTGACGGGCGTTGAAATATTGACCAGTTGTATCCATTTGGGGACTGGCCGATGATGGCTGCAGCTGGGAGCTTGGAAGTTCTTGATGATAATCTTTCCTTCTTACAGTGAATCAGTGGATCAGTGATACGGAAGTTCGAGAACTGAATGAACGGCAAAACATGAGGGTGCCGCGGTGACCATGACATTCCCCTCGTTTGAGCTTCCTACGCATCATGCATACTATAAATGACGAAACTTTACACACCGAGAATCATATCCCACTGCCAAGCATGGCCCGTCAAGGAAGGAAGAGAGTGTGTGTGCGAGCGAATGAACTCCACGAAGTGACTTATTTATATGTGACCGCCAAAGATGACCCGAAAAGGCGCCGATGCCTTGGGTTACTAAACGATACCAATTTTAACTCTTAAATTAACGCACCTGACATGGGCCCCAGCTGATGAAGAGAAAAAATAGCCTTCGTTTCAAACCTCGATACCCGGTAGAAGAGAAGGGGCGGCTACCGCCTACATAGATGGCATACAATAAAACAACGACATTGATTTACTGACTGACTGGCTGCCTTCTTGACAGAATCATCAAGCACCTGCATACCCATCGCTTCCATCTCCTTTAAATTTCAATTAGCGCGTCTGTCTCAAATTTCGAATATAATGGCATCAATGACAGGCCCATTAGACCCAAATCTTGCTGCAAGACTGACAAAATCGATCAACGGGCTGTTCGCGGGCAGCTACCTCGCAGGCGTGTGCGTAGCGCTCAGCTTCCCACTTCACGACCCAACTTACTGACTCTTCCCTGCCTTCTTTCATATCGTTTGCAGGTTCTACGGTCTGACAACACACCAAACGTTCGTGTACTTCCGGAGATCCGGTAAAGACCCTCTATATACGCGTTTTTGTGAGTCTTCGTCGTCGTTTGAGATGCAATAATGAGTTCTTACTATATAATTTGATGCAGGTTCTACTTCTCTGGTACGCTCGTCGTCTATTTGAACGCTCAAATATGTGCTACACATCCTACATCGTGATAGGATTCTGGACACACTTCACGCTGTGTTCGCAGCAGTCGCGTTGCTTAAGCTCACGGAGGAGTCCATAGCCAACCCCTTAAGCATACTTCTCAACCACGTACCATGGTGAGCATTCAGATCGCTTTTTTCTCCTATCCATGAGTCGTTAATCAGACTGTAGGACGCTGTCGGTGGGTCTCGCATCTTTTCGAAATTGCTCCGTGTTAATCTGAGCTATTATTTGGATGGTCGATTAGTTCTCGTTGTTTATGATGGTGCGTATTTCCTGCTTTCTTTCAGGATCGTGTTAACAATGCACGGGCCTTCTTAGTCCTTAAGTGATAGCGGTGTGAGAGGGTACGCTTTTTCTAGTCCCTTATAGAGACGGTGACTAAACTCAGTCTACTATAGGTTCTACTGTTATCGAATCTGGAGACGTAAGTAATCGCTATTTTCATACTCTCTAACGCCATGTATTCACGCGTTCCGATGGAACAAAGTCAGCAAGAACAATGCGATCTTGACCACTGCCGCAGTACGTTGCACCCACTCTGCCCACTAGGCGAAATTCATCGTCATTAATGGACGCGATTGACCAGGTATTTCCTGTCATCTGTGCACTAGTTGCGGGTCTATGTAAGTCCTTTCCTTTAATAAAATCGCGGATCATTCCTAATCTGGTCTTTGAATTTAGATACCACATCAAAGACGTGTGTAGAATTATATGCATCCAAGTCCGTGACGGTCCGTTCTCACCTCTGCTTCATTAGTGTACGAAAGACAGGCCTCCAGGCTCTCGACCTCGTTGTAAGAATTCCTGCTTGATGCATGTCTCGACAAGTCATTCAACCAAACTTCTCGTCTGCCAGGCCGAACTGGACGCCACTCTGATTTCCATCTGCGTTGCCGACTCGATACTCGCTGGATCTCTATGTGTGCTGCTGTGGAACAGTCGATCAGGAATCAAACGGTATGCTCAATAACAGGACTCCCAGCCACCCCCTCTTGGACTGACTAGAGTAATGCTCTACTTCCTAGAACAAACTCAGTGATCAGCACGCTGATCCTATATACCGTAACGACGGGCCTTCTTACGAGCGTAGTGGCTATCGCTACATTGATCATGGTGAGTTCAATCCATGACGTACCACGATTGACTTGGTGCGATTGACGATGGTCCATTTATTCCAACGTCCCAGCTGCTCACAATGGAGGGAACATTCGCGTACGCAGGCGCGTTCTACATGCTCAGCAAACGTACGTCGCCTTCCTCCTCCACCCCAGTTCCTGGGAACCTGAACAAACCATACCAACACAACACCCTCCCTTCCTCCCCTCCCCTCCACATTTACAGTATATTTCAGCTCCCTCCTCGCAACACTCAACCGCCGTGAAAAGATCAGAACGCAAATAGAGGCTACGACAGGGATGATCTCCATTCCTCTGGATTCGACAGGCAATTCCAGCGCGCTCAAAGGGTCAGCATCCCTATCTTCGCGTCGCACGATTCAGACGATGTTAGCACTACGACGCGATCTGGAATAAGGACGGGGACGCAGAAGAGCGATGCTGAGGCTTGAGTCCACTCAGTGCGGTTTGAAAATTTCTTGCCTCAACTTTCAGTGTTGAAACCCTGCCCTAATACGTGAGATTACTGGGTAAACGAGGAGTATTCAAGAACTTGAGTATTGGCTATATATTTTTGTACTCATTATAATATGTATATATGATAAATTATTCACGCCACGCATGCTTTACGTTGTACGACTCGGAAGGACACTGGAGATTATAATTTAAGCGTGCAATGCCCACTCATTGTGCTCCACGGCTTCACGTGGCGGACCAAATAGTTTTGGCCAGTTAGCCTGAAGAAACGCCCAATCAGCTGGTATATAGCGTACGAACTGATTAAAGCGCTACAAGTGCCACGTAATTAAGTCCAAAACGAGTACTACGTCTATGTCAGTGCCTAATCCACAAGTCCATCCAAAGTCCTGACTGACTATTCAAATTATATACAGAAACTAGTACGAGGCGAACGCGAATAGTAGAGCGACAATTCCACTGAGAACAGATAACGGGCCGAGTATACTCAGCGAATGTCCGTTCGATTTTGAGTTAGCCTGGGCACTTGGAGTCTGAGACCCCGCGGTGCCAGAAGGAGAAGGGTCACTACTGCTTGACCCTCCAGTGGTGTTGGCTTTCAGTATTGTAGAGCTTACAGTCGTTGAGCCAGCAAAGGATGAGTGAAATCAATGAAAGAGGACTCACTTCGAAAATGTCGTTATGTATCGAATCTCGAAATATGCTTCGTCGAACGCCGCAGGATTGGGAACGACGTCGGTACATTGTGCGGCTACACTTGAGCAGGTATCGTTGAATTTCTCTACAGCGAAGTTACCGCATACATTTATTTCCTGAACGTATGAACAAATTTCAGGTAGGGTCGTCAGCCATGATGTAGGTAGAGAGAAAATAACGGTCGACTCAACCAGAATAAGGGTCTGGGGTCCAAAGAACTTAGTCGTGTCGCAAGTCGAGCTTGGGTAGAAGGCCGTTGGAGTGCCCCAAGTATCAGGATTCGGATTTGCCGATGGAAGATCTGCCGGAATGGTAGGACGCGGGAAGAACCATATCTTCATACCGTCATCGTTCCACAAGAACGCGAAGGCACCACCTCCATTATTCGCAAACCCGGAGCCATATGACAGGTCGCTGTCGGTGACTTTACATCCCTGGTCGTGATTGGTGACGTTGAAGCAGTCCGTGCTAATGAGGTCGCCCGTTATTTGTACTTGGGTGGAGGCCTTGCAGCCCTGTGTAGTGTGGAGATTGTACGCGTTGTTCGTCGCGAGGTTAATATTTTCGACTATATCAATTTCACCAAGTTGTGGCCAGTTTGGACCGCCGTTCATCCAGAATGCGGGCCAGACAGCACACTAGCATTCAAAAAATTTGACATTACACCGGACGATATATCGATGTGAAGAAGACTCACTCCGAACGGCATGTGGACGGCGTCCATGATCATCAAGGTCCCAGGTGTTATCGGGTCCTTACTCAGTAGCTGGAGACTGTTTCGGACGAAAGAGCTGTTAGATGATCCATCTGTGAAGTTGTCCGTTTTCATGATGATGTTGCCAACTGAGTTGACAAAGAGAAGATTTTGCTCCCGCGCAAACACTTGGTCAGTGAAGTTCACGACCCCTATTAGATAAACGGTTAGCAACTGAATACCAGTTCCTTCAAAAGACTGCCCTCGCCTTGGTTTGATGGATCGCCCCAGAAATTCGTGACATCGTTTCCGACCTTATAATTCCATAAATCGAAGCTATATGTCGATGCATTGAGATATCAAGACTAAGTTGGCGTAGTAAGTTGACACGTACAATGCATCGCCGCTGTAGTTCGCCGCTAGATGCATCTCCTGTGCGAAGGCAGACGCGAAAAGAATGGCGAGCAATGTAACATACATCGCTTGAGGGTGAGGAAGTGGTACAAAGAAGGGATGGGAACACACGAATGGAGCAACCAGCGTTCTGCCGCGTGTCGCTGGCAATTGGTCTTAAGTAGGAAGAAATACATAGCCGCAGCAGATAAAAATAGTACAGTGAGCACAAGCGGCATTGCGGCATGCTGGAATCACAGTCGGTTGTCAGATACCCTAGACCAGTTCTCGACATATCTTCCCTCGAGTTTTGCTTGGCGATGTTTACATGAGGAAAAAGATCCCTTCAAAGGAAGAATAACAATTAATTCGGATACGATCAACCCTCGTAATGACGACATTATATGGACAGATACTTTTCCAGTGCTGCCGCTGTGCCGGCCTCAAATTTAAAAGTTTGACCTCCGCTTGAATGAATTGGAGAACTTTCATCGCGCTCATTTGCTGATGCTACGAACTAGTCTGTCTGTACAAAGCGTAACACTGAGGTCTTCTAACAATATAATATACGGAGTCTTCTAGATTTCTTTTGGTCAAAAATAGGACCACGAAGAAGGACGACGGATATGGTTGACCGTTTGCACATTTAATCCCTGTAGATAGATGCTGTGGTTCTGATATATAGATCGTAATTCATAATGTTCCCGGACATATAGCTAAGACTCCCATACATAACTCTGTGCCCCAGACATAAAACTTGAAGGTATTCAAATATAAAACTGTGCTTTCCGCAGAGAAAATGTGATTCCTGTAGATAAAACTATGTGTCCCGCATATTATTATTAAAAATGCTCCCATACATAGCGTTGACTCAATCCATGAGTTATTACAATGCTAATGCATCCCATACAATTAGATGTATGCTATAATGGCCGGGTGCGCATAAGAACATTTGTTTTGACAGCTCTCGGCGCCCATGACCAACCTCGACGGTCCTCGAAACACCATTCCCATAGCAATATTTTGAGTTTGAATGGCGGCAGACAACAGGCACTAATGCTCTGTATGAACTAGTGCTCCAAGTGGAAACTTCCAGTAAATTCTGAAGACGGCTGCTGACTTGGTGGGGCTGGCTCAACATGCCAGCACATTGAATTGGCCTGCACGTTTACAAGTACCCATACGTAAGGCATTATCCTGTTTCAATTTGCTTTCAGAGCTCAGTTCTTGGGCTAACACCAGTTTAATTACCGTGGCCTGCGTCAGCTCATTTTAGACATGTCGCGATGACAATTGGGAAAAATGGGTTCTTGTTTTTGCGGGTAGGCGCCGAGAGTTGCCGAAGCGGTTGTTCTCACGCGCTTCTATGCATGGGACATTGGCATCGTGGTAACTCGGGAACTGAGAGAAAGCTATTTATAGGAGCATTTTCAGTATATGGGACACATGGTTTTATGTACAGGAAGCACAGTTTTATAGTTGAACACCTTCAAGTTTTATGTCTGGGACATGGAGTTATATGTATGGGGAGTCTTAGCTATATGCCCGGGAACATTATCAATTACGATCTATATATAAGAACCACAGCATCTATTAGTATTAAATATACAAACAATCAACCATAGACAGAATGCTGAAAGATGCAAAAAAAGATGCCATGGTCTTGTCTTGTGCCTTTGAAATCTTTTGGTATTTTTGTCACGTTCTATTTATACATCGCTACAGTGTATGAACTGAAGAGGAATGCGCCCATGCTTGAAGCGCCGAGGAACATGGTATGTGCTTATGTCCCGGGGTGCTCGAGTTGATATCTGGGAAACTTGAGAATCCTAATCTATATATAAGAACTACTGTGTCTATGTATGAAGATTAAATGTACAATCAGTCAGCCCCTTTTCCATGTTATGTTATCTTCTACATTTACGTACACGTGACTACAATCCCCACTCCTTTTCCTTTGACGCCGACTTCTCTTACCTTGCGCACCGTACAAACCTATAACCCACTCAGTCGTTCAATCAATATATCATGGTCCTGTCATTCTCCGCGTGACTCTCAGTGAGCCCTGTGACGCCGGGCTTTCAATATAGCTGAAAATCAGATTGCTGGTGAACTTTTATCAGAAGATCTCGGTGACAACGTAGATTTTAGTGTCAGCAAATAAGTTCATTCAACCTCCGAGTCTCATTTAGGACATGAATGGGGCTACTATCCCTCCTTTACTGGAAATAGAAAGGGCACAGTGCGCACTATGACCTACTTACGATAATTAATGAAGCAGTTGCGGCATGGTAGACTGACTTTGAGGCCGACTTTAAAAGCAATACAATATTACACAGTCATAATATAATGTTAAGACTGCTCTGATTATAACACCTCATATATTAACGCCGTCCTAATATGAGAGATTTGTGATGTATCTACATGCAAGGTAGTGGTGCCCCAAGGCATTCCCACAGATGTCCCCGCCCTTGCAATCCAATAGCAGTCATTGCACCCAGACGAGCCCTCAGTGGCCAGAACATGATTGATAGAACATGATTTGAATACGTTATCCATGTGAAGCATGCGTTTGTGTAGGCCGGCCGTTATCGCGCTTATGAGTGTATGGCGATATTGAGTGTATGAAATTTCCTTTCGAATTCCAAATGTCAACTGGTGCCTCACATCTTCGACAGTCCATATCTCAATCAACAGTGAGACGTCTGTAGTCATCGTTCTCTCGCAGATGGACTGCCGTTCCTTCCGCAATTTGCAGAACACTGAATGGCAGCACGGTTTTGTTATTCACAAAATTGATAATAAGTCACCATCAGAGCCCATAGTAACTTCAGATGTTAGCCTTGGAAGTAATCGAAGCGTCTCTTGCGAGTTGAACCTTCAAGCAGGAGAATATGTTGTTTTGGTAAGAAACCGACTAAATTAACTATATTTTTGACAAACCAACTATCCCCCTCTCTAGCCCAAGATTGAGGCAGAGGACAGATTCTTTGCACGCAAGCGTAAAAGTATGCTTAATGAGCTGAGTACAGCATACAAAAAGGTGCTACCTCAGAGTAAGTTGTCATTCCAGGAAATTGTTTGATTTTCTTAAAGCTTATATTTCCCTACAGATGATCAGACCGACGATAACATACGAGAGGAAGCCTTGTTTAATCTCGCATGCTTATCAGAATTAGACACTGAATTGTTGGCTTGTCAGGAGTAAGGCGGATTCAGATATCCCTCCGATAATTCGGCAACCGTCGCTCATTAGCTCTTATGCACTGGAAAGCGAAGACTTTTGTGAAGACGAGGACAGCGATGAAGAGAACGAGAAAGACAAAAATACTGGTGGCGAGCCTGAAAGTTACACGTAGGTATTGATGTCGCTTTTATTCATAGGCCTGCGCGTGTACACCCAGAATGGTGCGATAGCGACTGTGCGGGGCGGGGCACGATACTAATAATTTACCAATACCACTGGAGAAGTTCCTCAAGTTATCGTCCTCGCGCAAAGTTTTCACCATTCCGCTCGCTCCAACAAAGTCTACACCGTCTGTTCTTGAATCATTCTCTCGTAGGACCGACTCTGTGCACACATTACGTGTGGCTGTAAACTAGATATTATTATCCAGCGATACTTCAGCTTTGAATGCAAATTTTTATTCATCTCTTGATTCTGGAGTGGGAAGTCTTAGGAATACGCTGGTGTCGGAATACAAAGAAATGCATATCGAGATCATCGCTGAAACTTGAAATTTTATGTTTCCTGAATGCAACCTGCTGGAAAAGTGCATCTGTATAATGGTCTACTGATAATTCTTATTCAATTTCAACTTGAAAGTCTGCATTATGACATACGTTGTTACTATCGTCTTTGCAACAAGGCAAGAGCGAAATTAGACCAAGTCAGCTGAGTATCATTTACTGATTAGGAGCTAGCGTTAATCGTATGCGATAGATTTAGACCTTGATGATAATGAGGAGTATAAGAGCGGAAACGATATTGTACATTGTCTGCATTGCGTGCGGGATGAAACCAAAGTTACGCAATGTACCGTCGTTCCGATTGTCAGACTCAGAATATTTTTACTTCCAGGATCAATCCCAGACTGCTCTAGAATCTTTTTGACTGCCAGTTCGATTCCAGTCGTGACATCCGAGGTTGTGGCGTGCTTAAACGACGCGATAACACCTCTTGAGGAGGAGTCATTCGACTTCGCAATATCGATGATAACACCATCAGTGTTAGTACCTTTCGATAAGTCAGTGGTGGTCAGTCTGGATGGTCGGTCACATACCGCCTACGTCGACGCCTATCCAGTACCTAGTCCTTGCGTCTGACATAGCGGAAGGGGGAAAGATTCATACTGCAAAATAAGGCAGCAGGATTCAGCCTTGATGGCCCTCCTAATCAAGATGGCGCTTGGGAAAATTAGAAGCCAAAGGAAACAAAAATGAAAGGGTTTCCGTTTGGTTTCCGCAAATTGTCCTTGCAATCAAGGAGCAGCCAGCGATATTCTATACAATAGCAATCCGAGTCGAGATGCTTCCGTGTACCAGTCTCGATAGAAAGGCAGGAGCTCACGGGCAACTTGGGAATTTTCTAAAATAAAGCGGCAATTGGCGCAAGGTTAGCCTGGTTCAAGTTGGCCATAATTGGGCTGCGTGACGACCCTGGATATGAGAACCGTATAAGACCGTATAATGAGTTTCTTATACAGACCAGTCACGGTCTCGACCACAACGGTTGACGTTATAAAAGTCACGTGCATCAAGTAGAGGCTTTTGGCTGGCAGTTTTGTGACTTACCCAATGCCGCCTAACCTTTGCCATTTCTTTAACTCCTATCATTTACAACTTTTACAGAGCTTTGAGCAACTTGACGCCTAGAATGCAGCTGTGACTCAAAAAATTATAATGGTTGTGTGCCTCTGAGGCTAAAGCTGGGCCGCAGTCGAGTTCGGTGTTCGTACCAACTACTGAAAGGCACCGCCTCAAGCACTGAAAGTAGGTAATGGAGCATAGCCCTTGGCACTACTTAAGCAAACCCCTCTAACAGAGTTTGACTAGCTTGGAGCCTCTATTCTAGTTCCTTACTGTGTTGCTTTTTCATCTATGCCGTCGTCATCAGCAACATCTATCGAATTAGGCGATACGAGGATCAGCGACTATGCCGAACTTCTCAGATACCTGGACCTGTGAGATCTTATCAAAAGTTTGCAGAACCGAGGCTGAACGTTTTGAAATCTACAGTAAATCTCAATGCGGTGCTACTCATGCTGTCCCGATGACAAGGTTCGTCGACGGAAGTTCTCCAAAGCAAAGAGTTCCCAAAGACTAATGGAGTATCAGTAGCTCTTTTTCTGAGGCCAACGACTCTATAAAGCGAGTAGAATCGACCACATTGTGTTAATACCCCTTTTCTCCGAATCCTTGACTTATAGCATATCATCTTAGTGACGACGAACCTCCTCGCATATTCGCCTTCATTATTGGGGTGAACAAGTACGCAGACCCAGAAATCAAGAACCTACGAGGTGCTGTCGCAGATGTGGAAGTGATACGCGACTTCCTTAGGGACAAGTCGAGGGTCGACAAACATCACATTCGCATGCTCACAAATTGCAAGGCCACTCGACAGAACATCATTGACGCTTTTAAGTCGTTCCAGAACAGCAGTGAAATACGAAAGGGAGACGCCATCCTGATATATTACGCTGGGCACGGACAGGAAGTCAAAGCTACTGGTGGATGGGTAACAGAAAACGGAAATAAGCTGGTCCAAAGCATTGTTCCCCACGACTTTATGAGTAATGGGAACGTCCATGTTATCCCAGACAAAACAATCGGCTGTCTGATCAATAACATTATGCTTGAAAAGGGTGATAATATAGTGAGCCCACCCTAATTAAACCAATTCACGCTCTGATCCACTGTCCAGACCGTTATATTTGACTGCTGCAATTCCGGTTGCGGAACGCGGACGCGGAATTCGGATCCTAACGTAATTGCTCGCAGCGCATTCCTAAAAAACACTACGCAATCCCCCTGATCTCGATGATGAAATTACCCAAACATGTCGCGAAAGAGCGGCGGCACAATCTGCTAAAGATACGCCTGGAAGCCTTACATCTCATGTCTTTATTGCCGCATGCAGCGCATACGAGCAGGCACTAGAACGTGATGGTCGAGGGCAGTTTACAATGGCCCTGGAAAAAGTCCTTCACTCTGTTTCACTCTCGGAGAGTGAGTCACGTTGACCCAATGGATCGGCTGGAGCACCTCGTCTCGTAAGTCCCATGTACACAACATCTAGAGAAATCTAACATCTCCATCAGACAAAATCCTCAACTGGAAGGAATCAATAGATATCGAATGGTCTTCAACGAGAAAGCCGTTCCCCGGACGAGAAATCTGTATAAAGTTCATATTACTCCTAATGGCGAGTACATTCTCCAGGCGGGGGAGCCGATGGGGTATCCCCGAATGCACAATTCACTCTCTACGCCGATATAGAGGCATTCCATGGGAACGATCCTATCGGCGTCTACAAGGCACAGGGTATCCGAGCATTTCAGTCGGCTTTGTCTCTAGTCTCTGTATCAAATTCGACGCGAAGCGTCGGCATCTCAGGAATCGCACTTCAGACTCGAGTTGGCGTTCAGGAAGAGCTCAAAGTACATGTTCCCTTAGAGGATGGTCTAATTCCTGTCTTTGAAGCGCTACTTATGCATATCAACCAACCCTCTGTCAGGCTATGGAGTTTTGCTCTGGTGGATAGATCAGCCGCCGACCTGGAGATACAAAGAGAGGGAGACGATATCATTTTCTGTATACTGGACAAACGCGTAACCTGTCAGGGTTTGACTCGGTGCACCTCCAAAGCAAAACCAGAGCCCCTCCATATACGACACATTTTCCAGGGAGCGGCACACTACTACTATCACTTAAACCGATCTTACCTTAACTCTGAGAATCTGAGGAATTTCCTAACCATAGAATTCATGAAGCTACAATCGACCTGGAATTATGACGACATTGGTACATCGGAGTGGGAGCCCGTCGGTGAAAATCTCATTAAGGACGGTATGATTACTCTCGATATCGATGACTCGGATTCCCACACCAATTTATATGGAATTCGGATCATCAACCGTGGAGGGCAAGACTTGTATCCAAACATATTCTACTTTGATAACAGCGAACTGAGCATCAGTGAGTGCAATTCCAAGCATTGCGAATCGCCTCTGATCCCTATACTCTTTCAGAGTTATATTATTCGATTGGTGGAAGAACTCAGTTCATGACGGATTCACCGTTACAAAAGTAAGGTGGGCACCTTAATCTGGGTTTCGGAAATGACGTGGCTAGGCCTTGTGAGTACTTCATCCCTGATGGTCAAGACGTGGACGTCGGGTTCCTAAAGTGCTTTTTCTCGACTTCACCGATTGATCTGTCCTCGATTATCCAAAATTCGCTGTTCGAAACACCTCGCGACCCCGAAGCAAGTATGCAGTACACCAATGCTAACAGCCCAGATGCGTGGTGCTGTGTCCTCATTCCTATTGTCCAAAGAAGATCGTCATCAACGTGAACCATATCGTGACTTTGACCCTAGTAGTATAGCATTAAATACAACTATTGCCTATCATCCTATTCCTATTGAAATACCTCCGAATGAAAAGTCCAAAAATGAATGTCCTTGTAGCCATATCGCCTATTTACAGTCAGAAACAACCTGTTCACCAGCCGCGGTGGTTCCCTCAACGGCAGACGAAGCGCTCGCAACGGCATTGTCCACAGCAGGATCGGCCCTAAAATATACTGATTAGTATCCGTTCATCCGTGATTTTATATGAGAAATATTTACGCAGCAGTAGAACCAAGTGCAGTCGAAGCGGCTGTGAGACCGTCTTGAACTTGTTGACGTGCGGATGCGGGCGCTTGCTGTCCAGTGAGGAGGGCCTTTGCGATCGTCGCTACTCCGGCCTGGGCGCTCGATACTCCCTGAGCTGCGGTTTGCAGCTGTGCAACGGTGGCGGGGTCACTTAAATGGCGTTGAATATTTAGTTGATTAACACTAGCAGGCGATGTGCCGCTTACGACTGGGCAGCAGCAATTGCGCTCTTGATGGACGACGCAGACTTGGCAAGTCCGGCAACGGTCTTGAGCCGCGCAATGTTGCATTGGAGGTCACCAATTTGACGCTTGCTTTGTTCGCCTGATAATGATAATGGTGTTTTAAGTCAGCCTTGAATTTATGCGAACATATACGAGTGGATGAGGGAAATGCTACTACTAACCGAGTGGCGCTGAAAGTCGAGATCGACAATTGCGTCAGCATTCAATGTTGTAGACATTGTATTGACAATACATACCAGCCACAACGTAGGACATGAGCAGAGCGAATGCAAGTGTAAAGAAGCAGAAGAATCTGGCCATTAGAATGTCGGTTAAAATGAAAAGGGTTTTGAAATGTGCTGCGATGGAAGTAAATAGTGAAAAAGGAATCAGATGAGACACCAGGTCTGAAAAGGAGGAAGCGAAGAAAGAATGGGATGCAGACAATGTACAATATCGTTTCCGCTCTTATACTCCTCATTATCATCAAGGTCTAAATCTATCGCATATGATTAACACTAGCTCCTAATCAGTAAATGATACTCAGCTGATTTGGTCTAATTTCGCTCTTTCCCTGTTGCAAAGACGACAGTAACAACGTATGTCATAATGCAGACTTTCAAGTTGAAATTGAATAAGAATTATCAGTAGACCACTATACAGATGCGCTTTTCCAGCAGGTTGCATTCAGGAAACATAAAATTTCAAGTTTCAGCGATGATCTCGATATGCATTTCTTTGTATTCCGACACCAAAATTAAAAGTTATGGCTAAGCTTGGCGAGTAATTTGATTGGCTTATCAACTGAGGAAGAAATGTGGGATGAACCTCAATCGCCGCGATGTGATTTATTCTTCATTTCCCGTCGTCGTCCGCATATTTCACAACGGTGGCACCGGTGATCATTTACTCGTATGCCAATGGCCAGTGTATGCAGGTTGCATGGCTCCTCACAAAAATAATATTTTTAGATACCCGGTGTAAGATTCCCATGAAGGTGACCACCTCCGCCACATATTGGCAGATGTCACTCTTGACTTGTCTTTCAGCATACAAGCAACCAAGAGAATTATGTGGTGCTCACTGCTAGCTATACGGTAAAAACCTTACATAGTGCTCAATGTATATTTCCATAGTTTACATTACTACTCTGCCATTACCACTGGGCGCTTACTCGGCTAGCCCGAGAAAGCCGCAAGCGCGGATGATGCGTGCCAAAAATAGAAGTTGATTTACGGGCTTCCCTTTGATGGCTTCTTGCCGTCTTGACGTGGATTGGAGCTTCGAGGAGCTGTAAGATTCTCTGCAAGGATTATATGTGGCTTCTTTGACCTAAATTAATGATACATCAGATCATTTATTATTGAGAGAAAGAATCAAGGTATCCCAACGACATGATGCACCAATGCATAATATCTATAACCTTCATGACAAGGAAGCCTTTCTTCGGATGCAATCCTCCGGCTGCTGTAGATGCTGTGTAGCTGGTGACCGGACTTCCCTGAACCCAAGCGCTTGTTGTAGTGTTTCCTCGGCTTTTGGTTATGGAGATCCACTTGTAATGCATCAGTAATTTGGTGGTTTATGAGTTTTGAAACCATAAATACAAAACCTAGGAAACTAAATGTGATGCAACAATAAAGCTTGAAGAGGAGAGGGAAGTCTATACATTAAATTTATTCAGGCGAATTGCACATCGTACAATCCTTAAAGGGTATTGGGGTTGTTGAGTGAAAAACTGCAATGTCCGGGATTGTGTAAGCCTGGTGCCCCAGTCTTACCACAGCCCCGTTCTACATTATCTTATCTTCTACATTTACATATATGTGACCGCGATCCCTGACCCATTCCCTCGATACCGACTTCTCTCTTGCACATTAGACATTATGCACCATACACACCTGTAGCCCAGTCAGTCGTTCTATCAATATATCATGGTCCTATCATTCTCCGCGTGACTCTCAGTGAGCCTGGTGACTCCAGGCTTTCAGATTGTCACCCTCAAGTTCGCGCCGTGAGTTAGTATGCTACAACAGCCATGTCGGTGCATTTTGGATGAGTACATGTGTAGCAAGATACATATACTCAAATTCATCCCACCTTTCTGAAGAGATCCAGAATAGTTATGACATTAATTCTGCAGTTCGGATAGATTGAGAGCACAGGAGACTATCGGCGAAAGGAATACCGGCGGCGACTGCTTGAATGGTGTGTCTCGGGACAGGGATACTGCATTGTTGAGGACTTAGATAATTTTTGATGAGGGAGTATGTGAATCAAGTACTGGAATTTGTCGTTCTATTCCTACAGCTTGACGGATATATAGAAACGCAAGGGTCGCGTAGATCAAAATTTGAGCTCCGCTTAAACTGTGTCCCCAATTCGGACGCAAGCGAATATCTCTTTCCCAGGAGGCGTGGCAATTTCAAACCAACAGAGTACTTGAATCGATCAAGTTTTCAATCGATATGTCGGACTCATTCGACGATCTTCAGTTGGAATTACCTTGGACGACGCTAATCAATGGACGGGCAATGACGGGTCCCACTTAAACGAACAGGACCTCGCGCTTATTGATTCCTTCCTCCAAGGACTCATGAAGGTAGACTGAGGTACGCCTCCTCGAGCGCCATACATATTGTGACAATGAGAGTATGTCCAAGGCAAAGGTGTGCTGCTTTCTTCCTCTCCACCTCCACCTCCCTATCACCTTCCTTTTTTCCGCTTGTTCGTGTTCGTCTCCATGCTCCTCTATCTCTCCCCGTCACTTTCTCACTGCAATTCCTATCACAGCCCACATTGGCCTCTTCCATCCTTTCCTCCAGGCACATTGTCCCACCGCTCAGTCGCCAACTCGATCTACCACCCATTCGTCCTGCAAGCCCTGCTCAACCTTCCTCCATGTAAGTTAAAAGAAATATCGTACGCCGTACTCGTACTTTTTTGAGGCCTTTTATATCAGTATCCCAACGGGAGAAGGGAAGGCGTTAAGGATGTCGAAGCATATGTCACTGTAGTACAATCTGGTGGGTTATTTTCTAACTTAGTTACATTCTGTTCTGCTTCATGTCGAGTTTCGGTTCCCTCGATGATGTCCCGATAGGTTGATATCGTGCTCGATCCGCTTTTTTTCTTGGTTTCTCTTCATATACATGTATCCTATTTGTCGAGGTCGTGCTGATGTTCTATTTCATTCTCCCCCTCTTTTTCCCCTCCTACCCTCGTCGCGTTGTGTCGTGTTTCTTTTGCAACACCCAGCGCTCGGACGCTAATGCCCTTCAACTCCCTCCTCCGAAATCCTGAGCGGACGCCGACATCATCTTCCTGGACTACCACCGACCTCGACACCACCTCCATCCCCGCCGTCAAATCCAACGACATCGATAATGATAACACCCAGAAGATGTCGACTTCCTCCCGGATATCAAGCTTTCGTGCCTAAATACACCAACATGAGGGGCGTGGGGAGCATACGCGCCCTCGCTCACACGTAATAGAAAAGGGATCTCATGTTCGAGTGGGCGTTCAGGGATTATCGGGATCCATGCGTGCTTGCTGTCTTCTCGCCTGCCTATTTTCGTGTTGCGTTCTTTTTCGGAGTGTGCCTTCTCGTTGTTTCTTCTGAAGTTCTGTTCTTTTTGTTCGTTTCGTTTCGTTTGTGTGCGTTGATTCTTTTTCTTTTGTATGTCCGCGGCACTTTTGTGATGTGTTTGTTTCTTACACGAGATGGATGGCCGACGATTGTGTCGTGCATGGGTGATCTCCGATGTCGGGTGAAAGTGTTTCTTTCTTTGGAGCACACTTTTTTGAGCTTCGGGTGCTGCACTGTGTGCGAGATAGCGACCCGGACAGCTTAGCAGTGAGCGGGTGAACTTTGTGGTTGCTGGGATGGTTCCAGGTTCCTTTTTTGTTCTTTGTTTTTACTTCTCTTCCTGGGAGGGGCGGTAGAAGGCAGCGGAGGGTGACGACCGGCGAATGGTGAATGAGAGTAGGATTTGGATTAGCTACGATGAGCCGCAGCACTAGATGCTCGGTGCCCAGCTCTGCACGTTCTTTGGATGTGAGCCGGGAAAGCTAAGCTGGGATGGCAATCGGGAGGGGTGAGTTGCGAATCACAATTGGGGATGGGAATGGGGATGGGAACCGGTCGCGCCATTTCTTGTTTTCCATTTCTATTTTTCTCTGCTGGTTCATTCGGCTGCTGAGCGCTGGGTATGCGGATGCCTATGCGTGTGTGGCACCTGATGACGGTGTATGGACTGGGTGGTAGGGTTCTTGATCAATTTACATCCGAGAATTCACGAGCGGCGGGTTCGTTTTGAACCTTGGCGCAGTCGGTCGCCGCGGTTGTTGTTGCTGCTCTTTGATATGCTCTCTGAAGGATTGATATGCACTCTCCCACCTATTTCGTTACCCGTCGTCTTTAATATTTTATATCCTGTACCTAGCTACTTCATCCTTCATCCTACATCCATTGACCCTTTCGTAGCTCTCTCTCTTTCTTCTCGCAATTCACTGACGCCCCACTTCTTTATGTTAGAATTTCAGTGTCGATCCGCCGCACCCCTCCGTTTTTCACGACACACTTGAGGGCAACTTGAAGAGGACCGTCGAGCGATACCGGTGGTGGACATATACAGGATGGTCAGAGCCTAGCCCAATCAAACAAAGTAGCAGCGTTACACGATGCCGACCATGTTCCCCGTTCCAATCTGCGTTCATCGTTTCCAACATCCCAACTGCTGCCTGCACCCCGGAAGATCGAGGATAGCCATGTTGAAGATTCTGTCAGCCGTTTCTGGTATATTTAACCCAACCGTGACTACTCTACTCTTGTGACAAGAACCGCAAGATGGTTTTGTTGATTGTGGGGCGTGGAGGAAAGGAATACGGACAGTATACTTTTTAGATGACATAGAGATGCTTGGGAGTAGTAGGTCGATCAATATTGGATCTGTGCTTTTGGATCTGGGGCCTGGCGCTCAGTACAGAAGCGCTAGGCCCGCAAGTTGACAGTGGACACTTTAAAAACATGGTGCCCGTCATATCCTACTGAGATACGCGGTAATATTCCAAATTGAAGGCGGTTGGTGAGAACTCGGCAATGTCTGTTATCTGCATCTTGTTCTGTCGTCTCGAGTTCGTCATCATACCCAAGAAATTAGATCCACGCTCACCTCGGCCACAGTCTTCTCACTTATCCCACGGTACCGGAAGGAGCCTCGTAAGTGCTACAGTGCTATCAAGCAGCTGTGGGCCGATGTACCGCATGAGCTCGCTTTATCATTTTTCGGTCAGATTTAAGGATAGTAGTGAAGTCCAGTTTATTTCTTCTTACATATATCTGTTGCCGCTATATCGACTTACAGGACTTGAATCCCACATTTGTATCCAGCCACAACCCGTTAGGCTACTGCATTTCTTCAGGCGCTACCGTGAACCAAGGTCACTTCTCACGGCTCATGCTCATTGGCCGAGTCCCGAAATGGGAGTGGTGAAACGAGTCTATGCCATTCTCGAAAAGCAATGATATTCTTTGTCCAATAGTGTAGCTAAACGAGTCAACGTGTAATTGAATCAAATATGTTTTTCCATAGAATGATAATGTACACTACTGGAATCTCAGTTCCCGACTCGCGATAACTAAACCATTTCTTACACTATTCTCTACTCGACATTCTCGTCCATCAGCTATTGTTGATCACTTGTAAATAGCAAAGACATGTACATTGAACACCTGGGGTGTTCAAATACTCCTTTAAATCATCTTTCTCAAGCTCTTGTCCGATAAAGAACTCAAAATCACGAGTGTTGTATCCTGGATGATTGAGGACCCACTGAATGTTTAGTCTCTCGTAGACAGCCTTCGATATAATGTGGACATATGTGTCTGCGGTGTTCAGATTCGAAGCTGAACTAGAACAGTCAGCTCTGAGCTCTGAGATGACAGCGGCTCATAGTAGCGACAGAGGTAAGAATCTTCTGTACATGCGAATGACATGCACACCACAGAGTCCTAAGGACTAGGCCCTGAATCACCGATCTACCAGGAAGGATCTGTCGTTCGTTTCTTATCCATTGGAGATCTCTCAGAAAATTCTGAATTGTACCAAACTGTTATTGGTGCTGTATATCCTGTTCTGGTCTCCAACGAATGGGAGAGACGAGAGTATATCATATCTTCAAGATGAGACTGACCAGGCAATAATGTTTAACCAGCCGACATTGTTTTTAATCTTCTTGATTTACGGGCGTTCTACAACGCCGAAACAAGCTGTTGAAAACTTCTCAGATTGGTTTGGAAATGGAACGAGTAAAATTGAATGGCGCGTGTGGAACAACTTGTACGCTCAATGGTCGGTTTCACCATGACCAACTTTTTAACGTTGCACATACCCTGGTACGGAGGCACAACTGTCATTCCAGACAGAAGCACAGAAGAGGCTTTAATAATCAAGAATAGCGATGGCTTCTCAGGCGTCCACGGTGCCAAAAGACTTGGCAATCAGTCATGAGATGCTTCACATTCACCTTGACTTGCGTCGTACTAGTAGTTCTTCTGTTCATAATGAGCTTAAGATGCAATTTTTCTTATCGACTCTTTGAGGGATGCATCGTCTTATATCGTCACTTAGAATCACTTAGAATCATCATATGCGCATACGTTTGCCACAAGGTGTGTCTGGTGCTCACCTGATCTTCGGTCCGACTTCAACGCGTCAATCATGCCCCGGAACAAGAAATTAGTGGCTGTCAGATATATAAATGCAGCCGACGTTCATCCGTTGATAAAATGCACTATTTGCCTTCGAGAAACCATTGACAGTTCCCACTTCTGTAAATAAATCACAGCATGAGACCGACACAGAACGCTACATGTGGCTTCTTCCACTCCTGCAACTAACCACTCATCTCGTTCTTCCTTTAAATGGAGGAAATAACAGGGCTAAGATCTTCACTAATCTCGAATAACTTGGCTTACAGTTGAACAGATTGGATTGAGCATTCAGCACCAAAACAATTGAGCAGTAGATAATGCTTGCATCCATGTCTCTCCGACCTGTGG
>JAJIRX010000757.1:0-66923 GCA_023853785.1 Psilocybe azurescens | reverse complement strand
TACTCCTGAGCTGCGGTTTGCAGCTGTGCAACGGTGGCGGGGTCACTTAAATGGCGTTGAATATTTAGTTGATTAACACTAGCAGGCGATGTGCCGCTTACGACTGGGCAGCAGCAATTGCGCTCTTGATGGACGACGCAGACTTGGCAAGTCCGGCAACGGTCTTGAGCCGCGCAATGTTGCATTGGAGGTCACCAATTTGACGCTTGCTTTGTTCGCCTGATAATGATAATGGTGTTTTAAGTCAGCCTTGAATTTATGCGAACATATACGAGTGGATGAGGGAAATGCTACTACTAACCGAGTGGCGCTGAAAGTCGAGATCGACAATTGCGTCAGCATTCAATGTTGTAGACATTGTATTGACAATACATACCAGCCACAACGTAGGACATGAGCAGAGCGAATGCAAGTGTAAAGAAGCAGAAGAATCTGGCCATTAGAATGTCGGTTAAAATGAAAAGGGTTTTGAAATGTGCTGCGATGGAAGTAAATAGTGAAAAAGGAATCAGATGAGACACCAGGTCTGAAAAGGAGGAAGCGAAGAAAGAATGGGATGCAGACAATGTACAATATCGTTTCCGCTCTTATACTCCTCATTATCATCAAGGTCTAAATCTATCGCATATGATTAACACTAGCTCCTAATCAGTAAATGATACTCAGCTGATTTGGTCTAATTTCGCTCTTTCCCTGTTGCAAAGACGACAGTAACAACGTATGTCATAATGCAGACTTTCAAGTTGAAATTGAATAAGAATTATCAGTAGACCACTATACAGATGCGCTTTTCCAGCAGGTTGCATTCAGGAAACATAAAATTTCAAGTTTCAGCGATGATCTCGATATGCATTTCTTTGTATTCCGACACCAAAATTAAAAGTTATGGCTAAGCTTGGCGAGTAATTTGATTGGCTTATCAACTGAGGAAGAAATGTGGGATGAACCTCAATCGCCGCGATGTGATTTATTCTTCATTTCCCGTCGTCGTCCGCATATTTCACAACGGTGGCACCGGTGATCATTTACTCGTATGCCAATGGCCAGTGTATGCAGGTTGCATGGCTCCTCACAAAAATAATATTTTTAGATACCCGGTGTAAGATTCCCATGAAGGTGACCACCTCCGCCACATATTGGCAGATGTCACTCTTGACTTGTCTTTCAGCATACAAGCAATCAAGAGAATTATGTGGTGCTCACTGCTAGCTATACGGTAAAACATACATAGTGCTCAATGTATATTTCCATAGTTTACATTACTACTCTGCCATTACCACTGGGCGCTTACTCGGCTAGCCCGAGAAAGCCGCAAGCGCGGATGATGCGTGCCAAAAATAGAAGTTGATTTACGGGCTTCCCTTTGATGGCTTCTTGCCGTCTTGACGTGGATTGGAGCTTCGAGGAGCTGTAAGATTCTCTGCAAGGATTGTATGTGGCTTCTTTGACCTAAATTAATGATACATCAGATCATTTGTTATTGAGAGAAAGAATCAAGGTATCCCAACGACATGATGCACCAATGCATAATATCTATGACCTTCATGACAAGGAAGCCTTTCTTCGGATGCAATCCTCCGGCTGCTGTAGATGCTGTGTAGCTGGTGACCGGACTTCCCTGAACCCAAGCGCTTGTTGTAGTGTTTCCTCGGCTTTTGGTTATGGAGATCCACTTGTAATGCATCAGTAATTTGGTGGTTTATGAGTTTTGGAAACCATAAACCACAAAACCTAGGAAACTAAATGTGATACAACAATAAAGCTTGAAGAGGAGAGGGAAGTCTATACATTAAATTTATTCAGGCGAATTGCATGTTGTACAATCCTTAACAGGTATTGGGGTTGTTGAGTGAAAAACTGCGATGTCCAGGGATTGTGTAAGCCTGGTGCCCCAGTCTTACCACAGCCCCTTTCTATATTATCTTATCTTCTACATTTACATATATGTGACCACGATCCCTAACCCATTCCCTCGATACTGACTTCTCTCTTGCACATTAGACATTATGCACCATACACACCTGTAGCCCAGTCAGTCGTTCTATCAATATATCGTGGTCCTATCATTCTCCGCGTGACTCTCAGTGAGCCTGGTGACGCCAGGCTTTCAGATTGTCACCCTCAAGTTCGCGCCGTGAGTTAGTATGCTACAACAGCCATGTCGGTGCATTTTGGATGAGTACATGTGTAGCAAGATACATATACTCAACATTCATCCTTAATTCTGCAGTTCGGATAGATTGATAGCACAGGAGACTATCGGCGAAAGGAATACCGGCGGCGACTGCTTGAAGGTGTGTCTCGGGACAAGGATACTGCATTGTTGAGGAATTAGATAATTTTTGATGAGGGAGTGGTATGTGAATCAAGTACTGGAATTTGTCGTTCTATTCCTACAGCTTGACGGATATATAGAAACGCAAGGGTCGCGTAGATCAAAATTTGAGCTCCGCTTAAACTGTGTCCCCAATTCTGACGCAAGCGAATATCTCTTTCCCAGGAGGCGTGGCAATTTCAAACCAACAGAGTACTTGAATCGATCAAGTTTTCAATCGATATGTCGGACTCATTCGACGATCTTCAGTTGGAATTACCTTGGACGACGCTAATCAATGGACGGGCAATAACGGGTCCCACTTAAACGAACAGGACCTCGCGCTTATTGATTCCTTCCTCACAGGGCACTCATGAAGGTAGACTGAGGTACGCCTCCTCCATATTATGATAATGATAGTATGTCCAAGGCAAAGGTGTGCTGCTTTCTTCCACTCCACCTCCACCTCCCTATCTCCTTCCTTTTTTCCGCTTGTTCGTGTTCGTCTCCATGCTCCTCTATCTCTCCCCGTCACTTTCTCACTGCAATTCCTATCACAGCCCACATTGGCCTCTTCCATCCTTTCCTCCAGGCACATTGTCCCACCGCTCAGCCGCCAACTCGATCTACCACCCATTCGTCCTGCAAGCCCTGCTCAACCTTCCTCCATGTAAGTTAAAAGAAATATCGTACGCCGTACTCGTACTTTTATTTGAGGCCTTTTATATCAGTATCCCAACGGGAGAGAAGGGAAGGCGTTAAGGATGTCGAAGCATATGTCACTGTAGTACAATCTGGTGGGTTATTTTCTAACTTAGTTACATTCTGTTCTGCTTCATGTCGAGTTTCGATTCCCTCGATGATGTCCCGATAGGTTGATATCGTGCTCGATCCGCTTTTTCTTGGTTTCTCTTCATATACATGTATCACATTTGTCGAGCTCGTGCTGATGTTCTCTTGCACTCTCCCCTCTTTTCCCCTCCTACCCTCATCGCGTTGTGTCGCGTTTCTTTCGCAACGCCCAGCGCTCGGACGCTAATGCCCTTCAACCTCCTCCTAAATCCTGAATGGACGCCGACATCACCTTCCTGGACTACCACCGACCTCGACACCACCTCCATCCCCGCCGTCAAATTCAACGACATCGATAATGATAACTCCCAGAAGATGTCAACTTCCTCCCTGGATATCAGGCTTTCGTGCCTAAATACACCAACATGAGAGACGTGAGGCGGATAAGCGCCGTCGCTCATACGTACTAGAAATGGGATCTCATGTTCGAGTGGGCGTCGAGGGATTATCGGGATCCATGCGTGCTTGCTGTCTCTTTGCCTGCCTATTTTCGTGTCGCGTTCTTTTTCAGAGTGTGCGTTCTTATTGTTTCTTCCGAAGTTCTGTTCTTTTGGTTCGTTTCGTTTCGTTTTGTGTGGGTTGATTCATTTTCTTTTGTGTGTCCGCGGCACATTTGTGCTATGTTCGTTTGTTATACGAGATGGATGACTGAGGATCGTGCCGTGCATGGGTGATCTCCGATGTAGGGTGAAGGTGTTTCTTTCTTTGGAGCGCACTTTTTTGAGCTTCGGGTGCTGCACTGTGTGCGAGATAGCGACCCGGACAGCTTAGCAGTGAGCGGGTGAACTTTGTGGTTGCTGGGATGGTTCCGGGTTCCTTTTTTGTTCTTTGTTTTTACTTCTCTTCCTGGGAGGGGCGGTAGAAGGCAGCGGAGGGTGACGACCGGCGAATGGTGAATGAGAGTAGGATTTGGATTAGCTACGATGAGCCGCAGCACTAGATGCTCGGTGCCCAGCTCTGCACGTTCATTGGATGTGAGCCGGGAAAGCTAAGCTGGGATGGCAATCGGGAGGGTGAGTTGCGAATCACAATTGGGGATGGGAATGGGGATGGGAACCGGTCGCGCCATTTCTTGTTTTCCATTTCTATTTTTCTCTGCTGGTTCATTCGGCTGCTGAGCGCTGGGTATGCGGATGCCTATGCGTGTGTGGCACCTGATGACGGTGTATGGACTGGGTGGTAGGGTTCTTGATCAATTTACATCCGAGAATTCACGAGCGGCGGGTTCGTTTTGAACCTTGGCGCAGTCGGTCGCCGCGGTTGTTGTTGCTGCTCTTTGATATGCTCTCTGAAGGATTGATATGCACTCTCCCACCTATTTCGTTACCCGTCGTCTTTAATATTTTATATCCTGTACCTAGCTACTTCATCCCTTACATCCTACATCCATTGACCCTTTCGTAGCTCTCTCTCTTTCTTCTCGCAATTCACTGACGCCCCACTTCTTTATGTTAGAATTTCAGTATCGATCCGCCGCACCCCTCCGTTTTTCACGACACACTTGAGGGCAACTTGAAGAGGACCGTCGAGCGATACCGGTGGTGGACATATACAGGATGGTCAGAGCCTAGCCCAATCAAACAAAGTAGCAGCGTTACACGATGCCGACCATGTTCCCCGTTCCAATCTGCGTTCATCGTTTCCAACATCCCAACTGCTGCCTGCACCCCGGAAGATCGAGGATAGCCATGTTGAACATTCTGTCAGCCGTTTCTGGTATATTTAACCCAACCGTGACTACTCTACTCTTGTGACAAGAACCGCAAGATGGTTTTTTGTTGATTGTGGGGCGTGGAGGAAAGGAATACGGACAGTATACTTTTTAGATGACATAGAGATGCTTGGGAGTAGTAGGTCGATCAATATTGGATCTGTGCTTTTGGATCTGGGGCCTGGCGCTCAGTACAGAAGCGCTAGGCCCGCAAGTTGACAGTGGACACTTTAAAAACATGGTGCCCGTCATATCCTACTGAGATACGCGGTAATATTCCAAATTGAAGGCGGTTGGTGAGAACTCGGCAATGTCTGTTATCTGCATCTTGTTCTGTCGTCTCGAGTTCGTCATCATACCCAAGAAATTAGATCCACGCTCACCTCGGCCACAGTCTTCTCACTTATCCCACGGTACCGGAAGGAGCCTCGTAAGTGCTACAGTGCTATCAAGCAGCTGTGGGCCGATGTGTACCGCATGAGCTCGCTTTATCATTTTTCGGTCAGATTTAAGGATAGTAGTGAAGTCCAGTTTATTTCTTCTTACATATATCTGTTGCCGCTATATCGACTTACAGGACTTGAATCCCACATTTGTATCCAGCCACAACCCGTTAGGCTACTGCATTTCTTCAGGCGCTACCGTGAACCAAGGTCACTTCTCACGGCTCATGCTCATTGGCCGAGTCCCGAAATGGGAGTGGTGAAACGAGTCTATGCCATTCTCGAAAAGCAATGATATTCTTTGTCCAATAGTGTAGCTAAACGAGTCAACGTGTAATTGAATCAAATATGTTTTTCCATAGAATGATAATGTACACTACTGGAATCTCAGTTCCCGACTCGCGATAACTAAACCATTTCTTACACTATTCTCTACTCGACATTCTCGTCCATCAGCTATTGTTGATCACTTGTAAATAGCAAAGACATGTACATTGAACACCTGGGGTGTTCAAATACTCCTTTAAATCATCTTTCTCAAGCTCTTGTCCGATAAAGAACTCAAAATCACGAGTGTTGTATCCTGGATGATTGAGGACCCACTGAATGTTTAGTCTCTCGTAGACAGCCTTCGATATAATGTGGACATATGTGTGTGTGGTGTTCAGATTCGAAGCTGAACTAGGGAGCAGTCAGCTCTGAGCTCTGAGATGACAGCGGCTCATAGTAGCGACAGAGGTAAGAATCTTCTGTACATGCGAATGACATGCACACCACAGAGTCCTAAGGACTAGGCCCCTGAATCACCGATCTACCAGGAAGGATCTGTCGTTCGTTTCTTATCCATTGGAGATCTCTCAGAAAATTCTGAATTGTACCAAACTGTTATTGGTGCTGTATACTCCTGTTCTGGTCTCCAACGAATGGGAGAGACGAGAGTATATCATATCTTCAGGATGAGACTGACCAGGCAATAATGTTTAACCAGCCGACATTGTTTTTAATCTTCTTGATTTACGGGCGTTCTACAACGCCGAAACAAGCTGTTGAAAACTTCTCAGATTGGTTTGGAAATGGAACGAGTAAAATTGAATGGCGCGTGTGGAACAACTTGTACGCTCAATGGTCGGTTTCACATCATGACCAACTTTTTAACGTTGCACATACCCTGGTACGGAGGCACAACTGTCATTCTTGAGAGACAGAAGCACAGAAGAGGCTTTAATAATCAAGAATAGCGATGGCTTCTCAGGCGTCCACGGTGCCAAAAGACTTGGCAATCAGTCATGAGATGCTTCACATTCACCTTGACTTGCGTCGTACTAGTAGTTCTTCTGTTCATAATGAGCTTAAGATGCAATTTTTCTTATCGACTCTTTGAGGGATGCATCGTCTTATATCGTCACTTAGAATCACTTAGAATCATCATATGCGCATACGTTTGCCACAAGGTGTACCAAAGTTTGGTGCCTGGGCCTGATCTTCGGTCCGACTTCAACGCGTCAATCATGCCCCGGAACAAGAAATTAGTGGCTGTCAGATATATAAATGCAGCCGACGTTCATCCGTTGATTAAAATGCACTATTTGCCTTCGAGAAACCATTGACAGTTCCCACTTCTGTAAAATAAATCACAGCATGAGACCGACACAGAACGCTACATGTGGCTTCTTCCCACTCCTGCAACTAGGACCACTCATCTCGTTCTTCCTTTAAATGGAGGAAATAACAGGGCTAAGATCTTCACTAATCTCGAATAACTTGGCTTACAGTTGAACAGATTGGATTGAGCATTCAGCACCGTGCTAATTGAGCAGTAGATAATGCTTGCATCCATGTCTCTCCGACCTGTGGCCTTGTGCATGCTTCTCGCATTCTATGCTCTCAATGCAATCGCGAGTCCATTGGAACCAGTAAGCTCAATCTATATCTTATTTCTTAAGCTTGTATCTGATCCTTCTATTCACAGCGTGCTGCCGACGAGTTGGTACACACCCCGGGTGGTATGCTCCCAAAATCAAACGTACACACCGTCCCAGAAGGTGGTAAGATCGTACACTCAGCGACCGAGGTTCGTCTGCTCGATGCCGATGGCGCCGTTCTCCATGCCGCGCCCTTGAAAGGTACCAAGCCCCGTTTCAATCTCCCTAATGACCCCGCTATCAAACCCAGCCTTACTTCTCGAAATCTCCAAGCTGCAACCATCGCCGCCATTGCTCAAGCACCTAGCGTTTCAAGTTTCCTATCGGACTGGGGCCTTCCGCCACTACCCCAAGTAAATAGTGGCCAACTCCTCATGTACTTCGCCGCCCTCGCGCCGCCTACAGTGGATGCCCTGATACAGCCTACGCTTCAATATGGCGTCTCTGCTGCAGGTGGTGGTCCATTCTGGAGCCTTGCTTCATGGTTTATCACGGAAGATCAGGCCTTCGTTACCAACCTCACCCAGCTCTCTCCTGGCTCTCTGACTCTAGATTCTTTTGTAGTCAACGAGGATGAGTTTCTAGGAACTCCGGGGACACATGCCTGGTTTACAGGATTCCAAAGCTTCCCTGCAGCAGGACTGAATATCCAGACTGTGGAAGACTTTAATGTCGCGATTGTGGCATTAGAGATCACCAATGCTATTACCCTTGGCAATTTGCCGAACACTCCAACTGATATCGATGAAATTTTCATTTTAGAGACAAATGGCCAGTCTTTCTCTCCCATTCCCTGGTCATTATCCAGTGATACGGCCGATGGAATCACCATCAACAAATTACCCAGACCATTTAATGGAGATGAAACGCTATTTTTCCAGTATTAGCATATGGTGCGTCTTTCACCCTTTCCTCATGGTTCTCATTATTCAATAAAGTAACTAATTCTTATGATACCTTTATATTCCATAGATCCTTTTCCTCCACTCCAAGCTTTAACTCAATTCCCATTCTTTCCTCTTCTGAAAGTAATCGACCAATTTGGCTGTACAATATACATTTAGATAGTTTACTCACGCTCAACTATCTAGCGGTCATTTTCTTTTCACAGTTTTCTTGAAATTTACATATGATTTCCTCTTTGGATATGTGTAGTAAAGTTCCAAGTTGAAGGAAATCGTCGAGGATCGGCAATGTTTGTTATCTGCGTCTCGTTCTCTCATATCGAGTTCATCGTCGTACCCAAATAATTACATCCACGCTCACCTCGGCCACGGTCTCCTCACCTATCACATGGTACAGGAAGGAGCCTCGTGAGTACAAGATTGCTATCGATCTATATTCAGCCGTGTACCGTATCGTATGAGTATAATTTATTATTTTTCAGTCGGCTGAGTTTGAAGCGATCTTGACTGTTTCATTCTACAAGTTGTAGACTGATGAAACGAAAGAAAGACTCACAGGTGTGCAGAGCTGAACTGAGTGGAGACGGTCCGAGTCTGGGTAAAGGTCTGACATTAGCTATGGGTGCCTGAAAGGAGACACATTGACCCAGGAGCAGAAATTTGAGTCATCCCGTACGGAGCGTACACCGTGCATTGTCGGGGAACGTGTAAGTTTTATCCACAACCGCGACGTACGGGTGGGACGCGTTAAATAATTCCGCTAAAAGTAGATGTTGTCTCCAGGAGAGCTTGCTAACTGGCGGTCCCTTGAGGATCATCATGCGTCTCAGAGAGCACAAGATCATTAGATAAAGGTGTAAATGGATGTGGTGATGACTGTGGTGATAGGAGAGATGGGATGTCGATGAATGGTTGACAAGGATATTTATACGAGTTTCATAGGATTTTGTATCGTGGAATGTGAATAATGAACGGCGTCAGAAGCACGGGTACATCTCGTAGGATCCGAGATGCATCTCATAACATAGCCAGAAGAACAGTGAATCTCTTTTTCTGGGGATGCTGTTGTCCGTAGTGACGTATGGGAACATAGCCTCGGATGAATGGGAGGACATGCCATTGGGCGTTTTAACGTTTTGGACATTGGGCCACGTTGTAGGCTCTACATATCTGTCCCCAGTCCTTTTGCTCAACTATTACAACTGACTTTCAGTATCCAAAGCATTACCCAACTTCTAAAGCGACAACGTCCGTGGGCCATGGCCTTACTCAACATACAAATAGGCAACATGCCTCTCAAAACTGCGGAGTGATATATTTAAATCATATGGCTATGCCGTTTGATAGCATTCCCCCTATCCTTGCACTAACATGTTTTCGCGATCTATTCTAAGAAAGCTCTCCCTCACTTTTTGGTCATTTTTTCCAGTACATGCAGACATAAATACCGAACTTTATAAGAAGCGAGATGTACAAGATTGCGTTGTAGTAACCTTGTAAACCACGTTTTCGAGACATGACACCCGTCATGGCTTGCAGCTTCCACTTATGGCCCTCCTCCATCGTTGTGAAGTGTTCGAGCACTTTTCGCCGGCCGAAAAGCTCCGAGTCGACACCACCGTTTGGTTGTGGTAATACCGAAGAACAGGCGATCAGACAAGAATGACCGAGCGCCTGTATGATCTGTAATCAGTATTCTTGCGGCTATCAATTGTATGTGGCTTCATGAGTGCGCCTTTAACTGTGGAGCTACGCATGATAGTATAAGTACTCGGAAGTGGGTGAAGAACCAAGGACGAGGTGGCGGTACCGCTGATGTGAATGCACCAGCAGTCGGTGTGGCTGCAACATGGTGGCGGCAGCTTTTTGTCGAACATATAGGGCACCCTACCCCAGTATAAAGAGGTCTTAATTTAACCCCACTTCCGTTTTCCCACAGATCACATGACATGTTAAACATTCGCGACTATTAATAATAATCGCAAAGTTCAACTTCAGTGATTTGTTCAGTACCACCACCCACCTCCCTTTCCCACTCTTGTCGACGACATTCACACTGCCGTCTGCCTGTCACGCTAACCACTGAACGCCGAAGGCTCCATAGTTACACGGTGAAGCTGCGACCTCAAGCTTACACTCACGACAATGGTAACGCGGTAAGCTCCACCACCATCACTAAGCCCCCGCAGCCCCGATCCCCAGTATATCGCACCGCTTGCCTACGCCACCCGCAATGACAACGCGAGAAGGTGTATAGCCCACACGGTGCACCCCGTCAAGGTCAGCACAATGCCGGTTACCTCTGCATCATGCGTCCCCCTGTCCCATGCCGCTTTACAGTGATGATACATAGAAACTGCTGAGAACGATTGTGAGAGTAGGCGAGGTGGCCACTGCGACCTCTTTACTAAGCCTAGCGACCAACACTGCTATGGACCTGGCTGCCACCGACTCTTCAGTGTCGCCTCGCACTCACCGCTCCTTACGCCTACGTTTGCGCTTGGTGGTACTGCTTCCGCTATTTTGTCTGTCATGGTGACAAACGTGGCACTTGCAGCTCACAGGTAAATCTCGTTCACCCTCTGCCTCTTTTTCTTACTTTATTACACCCAACAGACCACGAAGAACCTCTTCCGCCCCCAGCACCAATATCTCCTGGCGTGTTTAGTGGCCATCAGCTCCCTCTCCACCCACTTCCCCTTGTCTGCGTTCACATTCACCGCCGCCATTCTGCCTTTCGCAAAAATGAACAGGAATGCCAAGGCACATAGGTGTATCCAGCCCACCCCCATCCCCCTTTTCTTGCTAATTACAATTCACCTAGCAGGTTGCTCAGCACCGTTCTGGGACCCAGCGTCTTCATCAACGATGTATCACCACTTCTATTCTCTTACCAATTGCAACATGCGTGCCTCCACCTGATCGCTCGTAACCATTATACCAGCTTTGGCATTGTATTTCGGAAGCGTAGTACCAATTGTCGCGGCCCAGGGTTCTAAGCTCAGTCAACTACCCGCTTGCGCCAACAATCGCGATGCCAGCGCTGCGTCCGCCAGTCACTGTCAATTGTTTGTTTTTCTCGTCCGTTATCGCGTGTGGTCCTGACGTAGGATATAATCGCGACAGCTCTGACTCTGACGCGAAATGCCTGTGCGCCACCAGTGCTTTCCATGACTCTGTTATCGGCCGCTCCCAGTCTGTCTGCAATGTGGAAGACCGTAATGCAGTCAAAGGCGTCATTGATACCTTCTGTAACGGTGGCAAGTTATGAAGCTCACGTTCAATCGGCGTTCAGCTCATCAGGTTGGTTGTGCCTTTGGTATATATTTAGTGGCCGAAACCTCTATTGCTACATCCGCGACTTTTTCTACCGCCTCTCATTCCAGCTCAGCGAGCGGTACAACTCACGCTAGCAGCTCATTTTCGACCCATTCATCTAGAAAGTCATCGTCTACTGGGACATCCAAGTCCAAGTCCAAGTCCGGATTCGCCACGAGCACTAGGACCACTAGCAGCACAAGCACGCGCTCAATCTCCACTCCAACAAGCCTCACTGTCTCTCAGACGAGCTCTACCGGCCCAGGCGCATCGATTGGGACAGGCATCTCGAACGGCATTCTGCCTACTGCCGTTGGTGTTCTTCTCACTGACTCGCGGACATCCAGCGCCAGCGCTTCGGACGCGGGGAGCACCGATTCGCCGAATGCGACTACTCCGTCGGGGTCCTTGGGGATGTGTGGCTTCAATGTCGTCTTTGGCAAGGTGGCGTGGGCCAAGTTCGTCGTTGGATGGGGCCTTGGTGTCCTCATAGGCGTCTTTTAACGTTATCTTCTCGGACATTCTCTGTTACGCTATTAAGACGCTTCTTTTCGACCAGAGGCTGCTGTTTCTTGAGTACTTGGTTCAGTCTGCTTGTCTGTCGTCTTTTTCCTACCTTGTAGAAACGTCTACTTCTTGTATCATAGACGTTTCTTGGTTCTCTCCCTCTCCACCTCATCCTATGCCGATTCCACTCCTTCATTGGCAGGGTGTTATTTATTCACGGACTTTTTTAGGTGTTTATGTATAGATGAGCGTGCGACTCGGTGTTGTTTTTTTGTATGCTGGGTGAACAAGGGCCGGTCGAAGATGTACATCGTTATCTATAGCACTTAAGCTCCAATAAAACACTGTATTGACGAAGATGAGAGATTTAAATTTGAACAGATCAAACTTCGCTTAGTGTACTGATGCCCGCACTCAGTGGAACAGCCCCACAAACGTACTTGACACAGTTTTTGGCATTTAGGGGACACGAAGAATAATTCTTCTTAGAATGGCAACAGAACGCTCAATTTACATTCGCCTACTATCTAGAATGTCCATACCCATAGGAGACACTCTGTGGCGGCTCGGAGTTTCTAATGCTGAGCTTGTACTTTTCATAGTTATCTGCTACAAGACTTGTAGCAGATAACTGGGAACTCTGTAATCAGATGGAAAATTTTATCGCATAGACTTACTTTGCTCAACCGTATGAACTCTTAATTGTTTATGCCATCGGTCCGTAGTAACGACGGAGGTAAGAGCCTTCGGTACATGCGAATGACATGAACACACGAATACTTGCTAAGGACTTGTCCTCCATAGTACCTACCTACCGGGAAGAGTCGGTGTATGATATCTTCAGCTAATACACACGACAAGCGATGAGAGTACCAGGCAAAAATGTTCAACCAGCCGACCTTTGACTCTTCGAAGTCTTACATGACTTACCCGCGCATTGACTTTCCATATCATCCCCGTTCTCCATCCCACTGTTCACGGACGTTCTGCATTGCCGAAAAAACTGTTTAAGGCTTCTCAAAATAGTTTGAAAGTGGGACGAGTGATCGAATGGTGCGTGTGGAACAATATGCTTAATGGTCGTTGTCCACGGTCGATTCACCTCATGACCGACTGCTTAACGCTGAACATACCCTGGTACAGTGGTATAGCTGTCATTCTTGAGAAGCAGAAGCGATGAAGAGGCATTGGTAATCGAGGATAATGAGCGCTTCTCGGCCGTCCGCAGTACTAAAATATCAATCATGAGATGCTGATATTTTGTCCAAGGCACCTTCACACCCACCATAGCTTGCACCGAGCTGAAAGTCCTGTTTAGGATGAGCTTAAGATGTGGCTTCTCGTCTCGAATCTTCAGAAGTGTATCGCTTAACATTCGTCACTTAGAATCATCATCTTGGGTTGGCCACAAGTTATACGTTGGGTTTGGTGCCTGATCCTCGGCCCGACCTCAATCTGTCAGTCATTCCCACTGAAGGAACGGAACAAGATATTAGTGGGATATATCAGTGCAGCCGACGTTCATCTGTTGATTAAAATGCACCATGTGCCTTCGAGAAGCCATTGACAGTTTCCACTTCTGTAAAATAAATCACAGCACCAGTGAGACCGACACAGATTGCTACATGTGACTGCTTTAACGAGGATCACTCATCTCCTTCGATCTTTAAAAGAGAACACGAAAAGGCTAGGATTTTCACCAGTCTCGAACAGCTTGATTTACAGGTAAACAGCTTAAATCGAACATTGAGCACCGTGCTGATGGAGCAGTAGATAATGCTTGCATTCATGTCTCCCCGACCTGTGGCCTTGTGCATGCTTCTCGCATTCTATGCTCTCAATGCAATCGCGAGTCCAGTGGATCCAGTAAGCTTAATCTATATCTTATTTCCTAAGCTTGTATCTGACTCTTCCATTCACAGAGTGCTGCCGACGAGCTGGTACACACCCCTGGTGGTATGCTCCCAAAATCGAATATACATACCGTCCCAGAGGGTGGCAAGGTTTTGCACTCAGCGAACGAAGTTCGTCTCCTCGATGCTGATGGCACCGTACTCCACGTTGCGCCCTTGAAAGGTTCCAAGCCTCGTTTCAATCTCCCTAATGGCCCCGCTATCAAACCCAGTCTTGATTCTCGAAATCTACAATCTGCAACCATAGCCGCCATTGTTGAAGCACCTAGCATTTTAAGTTTCATATCGGAATGGCCCCTTCCGCCGCTTCCACAAGTAAATAGTGGCCAACTCCTCATGTACTTCGCCGCCCTCGCGCCGCCTACAGTGGATGCCCTGATACAGCCTACGCTTCAATATGGCGTCTCTGCTGCAGGAGGTGGTCCATTCTGGGGCATTGCTTCATGGTTTATCACAGAAGACCAGGCCTACGTCACCAACCTCACCCAGCTTACTCCCGGTTCTGAGACTCTCCAGTTTTTGTAGTTAACGAGGATGAGTTTTTAGGAACTCCGGGGACGCATGTATGGTCTGCGGGATTCCAAACCTCAGCAGCAGAATTGGAGGTCCAGACTACCGAAGTCTTCAATGTTGCGATTGTGGCATTAGAGATTACCAATGCTATAACCCTTGGCAATTTGCCGAACACTCCAACACCTATCAGTGGAATTTCCATTTTAGAAACTAATCGCGACTCTTTCTCACCTATTCCCTGGTCACTCTCCAACGATACTGCTGACGGCATCACCATCAACCACCCACCCCACTATTCACTGGAGATGAAAGTCTGTTTTTCCGGTATTAGCATTTGGTACGTCTTTGCTCCTTCTCATGGTTTCCATTGGTCAGTGAATTAATGAATTTCTATGGTGCCTTCGTATTCCATAGATCACTTTGCCTTCACCACAAACTCCAACCCAATCTCGACTCTTTCTCTGAAAAGAGTTGATCAATCCGGCTGTAGAATACGCCTTTAGATAGTTTATTTAAGCTCATCTATCTAGCGGTAATTTTCATTTCACAATGTGATATGCTCATTTCCTTCTGAGATACGAGCAGTAATATTCCAAGTTGCAGGAGGTCGTCGAGAATCGGCGATGTCTGTTGTCTGCGGCGCATTCTCCCATCTTAAGTTCATCATCGATTAGATCCACGCCCACCTCGGCCACAGTCCGCTCACTCACGCGATAGAAGAAGCCTTATGAGTGCGAGAATGCCGTTAAGCACCCGTGTACCGATCAGTATCGTATGAGTCCAATTTATTATTCCTCAATCAGCTGAATGATAGTCTCGTGTTTGAAGCGATCCTGTCTGTATCATCGTACAAGTAACGTATCTAGCTTCGTTCATTCAATACAAGTTTGACGAATTAAGAGTGGTGAAAACAGCCTATGTCATTCTCGCAAGGTAATGATGTTCTTTGTTCAACTGTGTAGATAAACGAGTCACAGTGGAATTGAATCGTCCTCTGTTCTTCCGTAGAAAGATAATGTAGATTGGAGGAATCGTAGTTCCGGACTCGCGCGACAGCTAGGTCATTTCTATCCACTTTTCCTTGGTCGACGTTCTCATCCACCAGCTATCGCTGGTCATCTGGATATGGCGAAGGTGTGTGTATTGCCTACCCCAGGAGTTCAAATAGTCCTTCATATCATTCTCCTCAAGCTCGAGCCCAATATCGCAAGTGTCATACCCTGGATGACCGGTGCGTGAATGACCCACCGAATGTTGGGAAATTTTATTTGTCAAGTTTTTACGAATGGAAACATGATGCAAAGGTTTGAGAGTGTGCAAGTGTTGGAGACGAAAGACGAAAAAAAATGTCTGGGCCCAGTTGGAAGCTTAGTCTGTGAGCGAGCTTGATGGCATCTCTGCTGTATCGACTCGTCAGAGAGTGAACGTCAGGGAAGCAGTAGCGCGCTGTGAAGAGAATTTCAGTGTCTCATTTGGAGATCTCAATCCCTAACACTGTTGGGGAGAGTGGCAAGCACGATCTGTCGTCCCGATACCGAATGGCCGCGGAGTAGATAACAGGAAACCTGACCTGTATAACAATGACGAATGCTATTGTAAGGCTGGCATAGCCCCTTTTCCATGTTATCTTATCTTCTACATCTACGTACACGTGACTGCGATCCCCAACCTTTTCCTTTGACACCGACTTCTCTTTCCTTCCGCACCGTACACATCTGTAACCCAGTCAGTCGTTCAGTCGATATATCGTGGTCTTGTCATTTTCTGCGTGACTCTCAGTGAGCCCTGTGACGCCGGGCTTTCAGCTATGCGGTCTTCTTCCCCTGCTCGACATTTGATATCCATGCTTTGAAGTGTATCCGGAAGCCTTGTACAACGCCATTCATCGGTTCGGTAATTATTAGTTGTGTGAGATCTGTGAAGCAGCGAAAGCAAAGGAAGATATAGTGACGGCCGGTGTAGCTCCACATTCTGTGTATCGCGACCTTCTCCGACAAGTCAGCAAAACAGTAATCAGAAAATGAAGTATGAGGATAGGGACGGTGCAACGGAGAGGGAGGAGAATGGAAGGATGGATGAAAGGATGGAAAAGTGACGTTCATGAGCTCATAGCCAGTCGTGAGAAGCGATATGAGGTGAAATGGTACGCCTCAGCCGCTGCTGCCGAAGAAGTCTAAAATATTAACGACAATGAAGTCGAAAGACGAAAAATGAAAATATAACACACCTTTTCAAAAGCTGGTTTGCACGCACGGCCCCTGACAGGAAGGCCGTTAGGTCGCCTTTGGTGAACACGGCAAGGCTGTATATTAGCATGAGGTCTTTTATGTTTGCGCGCGAGACGATGTGGGCGACTAGATGGACAGAAATATGGTGAGTATACCTCTCGAAATAGGGAAGATAATGCATATCGTCTGCAGGAGAGTAGAGAATAAAAACGTACTTGGCCAGTTCGCATCTTTCAAACAGTCAATTGTGCCGTTATTGCGGAGTAGAATATCGCGCGCACGGCTCTGCTCGACGACCACTTCGTCCGTATCGGAGGTGAACGAGAGGCCGAGGGTACCGATGGTGGTGATTTTATGGTCTGCGGTCTCGAGTGCCTTCTTGAGGGAGGGAAGTGGCGGTAGGGTCGCACGAGGAGGACTTGAAGGTGTACACGGGCAGTGTGGCGCGCTTAAGGAGGAGTTGATAAGGGAGCTTTTGCCGACCTGTAGGTATAAGAGGAAGAGGGTTGGGTGAGCGTTTAGTGTTAAGTATTAAGTTGGGTTTGGTTGGGTTGGAGAAGAGGAAAGGGGCGCACACATTTGTAACGCCGACGACGGCCATGACGAGTGGTTTGTCGCCCTTTTAGTCCATTGCCCATTGTGCAAGGCAGGTAAGGAGGGAATCGGCGTCGACGGCGTCGTCCACGGGCACCTTTGCCTTTGCATTTCGTCAAGGGCTGCGACAGCACGACGGAGGCGGCGCGGAGGAAGGAAGGAGGCGGCGCGGAAAAGCAAGGTTGGTCGTGGAGTTCGCAGATGTTGCGACTACGAGGCGACAGCTTCCCTAGGACGTGTCTTTTGTGTTCGATTTGCATTAGTAAAATAACAATATCATTTTTTGTTTGGTGCGGCTCACAGGTTTTGTTGAGAAATAAAAGCACATTTTTGTGCATCTCGGTCGCGAGCTGCCCTACGTGCTTGCTTTTGTACGCGAGGGGATCCCGTCCATCGACGACTTCAAGAACTATATCTGCTTTCTCCAGCACTGACTCGAGATTGGGCAGGTCGCGGTTGATCAGGACAGGGACTTCCTCTTCCTTATATTCGTCCTCCTCCTCGATCTTGGTAGCAGGACGGAGGCGTGGCTTCAGCTAGGAGTTGACCCTTGTATGGGAATTCACTGGAAATACCAAGATTTTTTAAGTCTCTATTTACAACACTTTAGTTCTGAGATCAAGTGTCGCCAGAATAAATTGAAAGACATACTGCTCTTCCATTGCACGCTCTTCTTGGCGGCCTTCGACTTCTTTCTGTTGCTCTCCTTTATCCTTTGCGAAGTTTTGCACGATCATTGGTCAACTTCCTATTACTCGTCTCTGTATGTCATCGTTAACAATTCCACGGATAAACGAGGAAAAAGAATGGGAAGAAAAAATGCAAAAATTAACGTTTGTTTAGCCAAGTCCAATCAAAAAAAAAACCTTTTCTAATTTTAGGCATAGTGGGTGTCTATATTATAAGTCTGAGAGGCTTCGTAAGAGTTCGTAAAGAGGTCGATATTGATGTCCTCGAAACAATAGTGAAAAATCCTACGCTTACCTACCAAATTGGGCTTGAGATTGATCGTGAGAATCTCAATCTACGGCCACGTGATGGTTCTAACAGGAACCTGAACCTCAGTTAGAAATGCGCGAGGAGCTCTCATGGATCGTTACTTGTAACGATTGGCTGACACAGTGGCTGAGTAAGCGGCTAGTGTTGCGAATCGGCACACAGAGGAACTCGAAAGACGGGTTTAACGTTTAAGAATTCACTGGGGACTCGTACAAGTAGAGCTAGGGTTTATATAGATACTCGAAGAGTCCTAATGGAAATAAAGGATGAAGTAAAGGATTGTGGAAAATGAGTGAAACAGTTGTTGTAAGAAATAACCGCAGCAGACAGAGTATATGATAAAGAGTTGAAAGAGTCCAGGCTAGGCACGGGAAATGAGGAATTCGGAGAAATCGTATGACAAATAGGAAACGGCACGCGTAGCGATGACCGATCCGTTACATTACTACTCCACCTCGGCTCTTGCAGTGGAAATAAAGGAAGGAAGGCTTCTTCGCTAGGTTAGTCTCTTTTATTTTGGTACACGACAGACAGCTCATAATGCATTCGTCCTCCTCTGACAGGCAGCCTCACCTTGAAGCTCTCAAAACTCTATACCCATACTTCACCTTTTCTTATACCCAAACACCAACTATGCCACGTATCGCGATACTATCGCGACGACACGGGTCTTCCTTTTCCTCAGTCTTGGGCTGAGCGCCGTCCTGAACAATGTTGCGGCCCAGTCGGTGACGATCAACGATCTGCCGTCGTGCGCGCTCCCTTGCGCGACGAAGGCTGCTGCTGATAATAATTGTAGCCTGTACGTTCCCGTTCTCTCTTCATCCATCTATCGCCCTTCTCTCCTTGCCTTTCTGGGGCTTTTCATCCTCCTCTTCCCCTCCATTCTGTTCCTGCGTCGTCATCCATCATCTTCCTCCCATCTTTATTCGTCTGTTAACCGTTGTTATAGTTGCTAATTCCATACATTGATCTCTAGAAGCGACACAGCGTGCTTATACTCGCATTAGTCCTTCAAGGACTCAACTTTCCAATGTACCCAAGGTGTATGCCGCATCGAAGACTGGGGGACCACGGATGGGGTGCGAGTCGAACTGTGCCAGGGCAGTAAGTCGTCGTCCATTATTCATCGTTATCATTCTTCTTTCCATACCAAGTCGTGAAACTGACCTGCACCTTCCTTCCCTCCCTCCATCTATGAATTCATTCATTCACCACCCACAGTAAACTCCTCAACCGGCCTCCCATCCGCCACAACCCCCTTCACAACCCACACGACCGCACCGAAATCCACCGGTTCCCTGCCTCCTGCTCCCTCCGGTCCCTCCTCGGGGTCTTCGTCCACCTCATCCCCTACATTCCCTTCTTCGTCCTCATCTTCAAGCACCCCGGTGTCCCTGTCAGTCTCGGTGACTGTTGGCGGAGACGCAAACCGTGCCCTCGAATTCAATGTCGGGGAGCGGGAGCAGCACGGTGGTGGTTGTGCAGATTGTCCTGGTGCCCCCGCCCAGGCTGTCGGGGAGTGTGGATCCGGTGTCGGATTCGGATTCGGCGGGCTCGGGTGGAAGCAGTGGTGCTGCTGCTGTTAGGGTGACTCTGGGGATGGGGGTGGTGGGGGTAGTTGGCGTGCTTCGAGGGTTGTGGGGCGTGCTTTGAAAAATGGTTTTTGTTTATTGAGTGAGAAGGTGTGTAGGAGGGAGGGAGGGAGATGCGTGTATGTATGTATGATTTATGAAGTGTGGTTTTGCGGAGGAGTAGCTGAAGATGCAAGTAGTTTGTCTGTATGCTTTTGTACGTGCGTGCTGGATCCCTGGTTTCTGTGGGCTTTCGAGTTCGGCGGGTCTATCCTATTCACAAACCAAACTGACGGCGGTCTGGCTCTGAGATACCAGTTCGTCCGTCCTCGTGTCGTTATTTCTTCGTGGATATTCATTTCGTTCGTTCGTTCGTTCGTTCGTTCTTTGTGCACTCAACGAACTTTTCCTTTTTTTTTTTTACTTTCCTTTTCCTTTTCGATTTTTTCCATAAGGGTCGGTCGAGCTAGGGCTTGATCATGTTTATTTTATTTTATTTTATTTTTATTATCCTCTATCAATGACTTTCTAAGCAGCACTAGCAACGCGTGCGATGGTGGTGAACAGTCTCTGCTAAGTGCTATGTAATGCGAGTATGAAGTGGCATGGTATGCACGATGGCAACTCTCCAGCAACCGGTCTACGCTGCCTGCAATCACTACTCCCCCTGGGCAGGTGCTTGGGGTGTTTGCATCCAGCAACCAGTTTACGCTGTCTTTCAACAACCAACACGCGCTAAGTAGCGGAAGGAGCTAAGGCATGCAGGTAGGGCAATGACGACTCTTCGACGAGATGTCTGCGCGGCTTAAGAACACACAGACACTCCTATGCCCGCTCGTGGCCTGTGTTGCTAAAAAATGCGATATCTAGACCATGGAGGAGGACTGAGGAAGCATGACTACCAGGTATAACGTTGAGGTATCGACCAATGTACCTGCTTTACAACGCGCGAGGGGTTCATGGATTGATATGGTACGTTAGACCCTCTTCCAGCGGATCTGTGCTGTGTAATGGAAGATGGTGTCGGGGTCTAGCAACCAGTCTACGCAGTCTTGTTCACTGGACTTGGCGGTATAGGAGGCAGCAAGTGTAACGCATCCAGTAACCAATCTACGCGCGTCCAGTAGCCAATCTACGCGCATCCAGTACCCAGTCTACGCGCATCCAGCAGGCAAGCTACGCGCGTCCAGTAACCAGTCTACGCACGTCCAGTAACCAATCTACGCGCATCCAGCAACCAATCTACGCTGCTTCGCCGACCCAACGCTACGCTGATTCAGCAGGCACATGGCTCACGAGCTGCAAATACAGTCGCGACTAGAGAACCGCTCTATCCGTGACTCAGGGCTAGCGTGTGCGTACATCATGTTATGAAGGTGAATGGCCTGATCCCCTGCCATTTCGCCCTCCGCAGGTTCGCGCCGGTACGCTCCTCGTCGACCGCTATGGAATGTCTAGGAAATGAATGCAATTTCAGTAAGGCACTGATAACGAGTAGCATCATTTTGCACTTGCACTTACACCATAGCGCTGCATTCACCATGAGAATCTATGCCATGTTTGCTGGGGTAGTTGTCTCCAGCGGTTGCTGATGTACCCTGTGGGCAGTGAGATAAATAATTCGGCTGAAAGAAAGTGCAAGAATTTGCAGCTCTCGCTGTGGAGGTCAGGAGGGAGGCGTTTGTGTGTCTCCAGAGTCATCGTAGTAAGTCCAGAGGGATGTGAACTCTTGAGGTGGCTTGAGAAGAAAATGAGAGAAAGTAGTGGAAAGCCTGTTGGTCTATACGATGTTTCAGGGTGGTATTTATACGTATTCAATACGAGCTGAGGCGATTGTCTCCTCATATGAATGAGATTGTCATATACGTACCTGGCCCATGAGAACTAGGACCCGCAGGGCCGTGTTGGGACACAGTGCCAATTCTGGAAATGGAAGGACCTCATTGGGAGCTTGCTCCCCTCTCTAATGCCGATACCAAAATGTCTAAGCCCACGTGATCCGCTGGCTTTTTGATGGTCACCCCGTGAGAACTTTGAAAGCGGCGAGTGGCGAGCATAGCTCCTCATAATGCATGCCAGGCACTGGCATAGTGAAGCGTTCTTCACTCAAACAGGTCCAGTGGCCCTACACTCATCCTGAATAACTGCATGGTTGGTATACATGGGGCCATGGGACCGACTCTTCAGTCTTGAACCTTGAAGGCCCAATTCAATATATTCGTCTGCAAAACGTCATTGTCGGAACTTCCGGTACACAAGAATGTGGCCCAGATTTGGGTTGGAAGAATGGCCCTGTCGGGACGAGTAATAGCGACAATTCCGACTCAGTGAGACCAATCTGATAATTATCATTAACCTCATCTAAAAGTTATGCGGGATCATAAAGAAACTCACTAATGCGACCATGACCACTGTTCATACATACCTGCCAGTTAGCGCCCGTGTCAGATTCCTCGAGTATGCGTGCTTGAAAAATCGGGGATCATCGTGCACCACGGGTGAAGAAAAACGGTATGACATGAATTCTAGGTAGAATAAATATATTACATTGCACTGGTGGTTCATGATAAGCAGCCTGAACTCAACGACATGTTGCTGTGCCTTATGCCAAAAGTTTCGGCGATAACCGGACTCCTCCATCCGGTAAATCTTTGTCTCGTTCAACAATATTGCTGTCCCATATCAATTGGGCCATAGACGGCAGTCTCTCAGTGCTATATTATCTAAATCTCACATTCTTACAGCTGCCCAAGTCATTCATTCACTCAGTAACAAACCTGTGGCTCACAGAACTCCGAATCGGGGTAGGTATGAGTAACTGAAACACAATTTTTTATTAATCGCAAACACTTCAATCTATCAAGTTCGATGCTCCAACTCAGGCCATCCTCTTCTCCTTTACCAAAAACCCTTGCATTTATTTGAATCCATAGAGATATCCCAACATCAGTGACATACATAGCTCATTGCTGGTCCCGTCGCCCTTTCTGCAAGACAATGTTCAATCGCGTCTTGTGACTCGTTCTGTCAGCTCCCCTGATTATGAGTGAGTGGCTTCGACAAGCACTCTGCCACCGAACGTGGGCCGACCGACATTGGGCGTCTTTCAACTGTTGAGCCGTTGAATTTGGATATCACACTCCGGGTGAGTAAGGGCTGTATCGAAGCGCCCAGTTGAGTGTGCGGCAGTCGATAATGGCCAATTGGAGCAGAAAAATGCAGTGCTTCTCTGCAATCCCCCCGCTTAAAAGGTGCCCTTGATGGTCTCGATCTCGACTATGTGCATTCGGTAGTCTTTTGAGAAGATAAAATCATGTCAGTTCGCTGATACATTAAAACCAGACGTGACAAACATGCTCGCTTACGCTAACCTAGAGCTCATTGGCACCACTTTCTTGACACGCTGTTGATCCAGGTACCTAGGTGTATCCCGAGTGTGCTGTGGCAATAGAAACTCTACCAGCAGGCATTTCGTTCTTGTTTCCGCCATTGGTACAGCTGCAGCGCAAGGCGGCGTAATAGAGCCACAGAGGAATGGACTAAATAATTCGGCTGAAAGATTGTTGAATGCATTTCTCGGTGCGGAAACCTTCGACAGGCATGTCTCCAAGTTGACCATGAGAGTATGGGAGCGGGAAAGAGGCTTTTTCTGTATATGTCTTGGAGGATGCTGGGAAGGGACTGAATATTCTACGTTCGTTTGCAATGGTATTTATACCTATTCAATGGGACAAATAAGTACTCGAGGAAGCATCTGGGATGAAAGTTCGTGTACTACAGAGCTAGCGACAATGAGTCACTGTGGTGATAAATTACAACGAAATTTGTTATGTGTCCCTCATGTAATGTAATATAACGATGCGTCTCTGTTTATCACGATAATGATGAATTAAAAAGGGCGAGTTGTTACAGTATGTCATTGGGTCATTGGCCCTGGACCCTGTCCACTAAATGCCTCATAGGATTCCATAATTCTCGTCTGAAAGGGTGATACTTTCCCCGTTCGCGATTTGGAGGGCCATTTACATGGGCCCATAATGGAAGAAGCCTGGTCATGTCCTCGCCACAATAATGGAACCATCGTCATTATTGTACATTCTCGCGAGTACATCATCGGGATCGTGTATGGAGTTTGTCAGAGATTCAGTGTATATGGATCATTAATGAAAAACGAATAGATTGCAAATATTTCAAGTCATTGGTAGCGCCGTTTGCGGACATAAGTGCGAAGTGACGAGTTCCGCCTGCGCCCAGGTACTTTACCGAAGGCCACTGATAATTAGCTAGGTTTAATTCAAATTGACTATTCACAGGGACATTCACAGTATTGATGAAGCAATGTCCTCGCGTCTCTATGCCAATTTAAAGTGCAGTACAGAACGACATAGTATTGGCGGCTAGTCTCTGATCAATTTAAAGGTGCTACGCCTGGACGTGTTTTGCTTATTATTGTGACATGATATATCTGGCACAATAATGTTGAACAGTATATGAGCCGTCGATCCATTGTATACAAGGCGCTCAGGAACCTGTACATTCGAATTATCATAGAAATAGTCTAGCCGAAGTGCCCGGCGAAACGACATGTGCGGCAATTGCGCCACACTACACCGGAGACTAGCGTACACCGATAAGTACACCCTATTGCGCCACACGGACACTTGGTATATAGCGTAATAACCTAATTCAGCAATAAAGTCAGGTTTTAGATAAGAACTTTGAAATATTGCCGAATCCATTTATTATTGTCTATAGAAAACAGAAGTGGATGGGACCCTACGACGGCCTTGTGGAATAAGATCAAGCCCTGCGACTGGTATATCAGTGAAACAAAAAGAAGCCTCATGTATGCGGCACTTCAGGGAATGCTCATAGATAGTTAAAGGCCCTGCGGGGATGTACACATCAGAGAACCCGCCAAACAGTAGAATCCAGGGAACAAGCGAAATCACACAGCGTAACTACTACCCATTTCGTTAAATTGACTGCCAACTAGAGTCTACAAGATACATGAGCAGAACTTAAGGTATCTAGTGACGACGGGGAGAGGCAGGCCTGCGACTCTGACTTCCCTTCCTCTGCTCGTTTCCGCTGATTTCGCCGAGAGGCTGGCGGCAAGAGCACTCAGTCTCGCAGTGCGAGTTCAACGTTGCATGCGCTCCAGGAATTCGGGTTGGCCTGCCAGATGCAGACAGGCACTGGTGGGTCGTCGGGCAGATCACCTGGTTGTTGTGCGATCCGCACTGAAGAGGCACATTGCGGCGAGTCAACGAAGTGTCCACGCTACACCATTCAATCAATTAAAATGAAGACCATGTGATGCGCAGTTAGACACGTACTCTTCAATATCGCGACGGTGACGGCGGGGGAAGGGCTACGGCTGGCAGCGCGCTGCGATCCTTTCTTCTGCACGTTTCCGCTGATCTCACCCAATGGCTGTCGGCAAGAGCATTCCGTCTCGCAATGCGAATTCAATGTCGCATGCGCTCCAGGAATTCGGGTTGGTCTAGCCGATGCAGAGAGGCATTGATGTGTTGTGGAGCATATAACTTGGTTGTTGTGCGACCCGCACTGAAGGGGTACAGTGCGACGAGTCAACGAAGTGTCCATGCTACATAATTTGAAGGATCTAATGAGCCAAGACATCCCAAAACTGATGTGGCGTAGATACTTACTCCTCAACCTCACGACGGTGGCGGCGTGGCGACGGACTCCGGCTGGGAGCGCGCTGCGATCCTTTCTTCTGTACATTTCCGCTTATCTCGCCCAGTGGCTGTCGGCAAGAGCACTCGGTCTCGCAATGCGAATTCAGCGTAGCATGCGCTCCAGGAATTCGGGTTGGTCTGGCCGATGCCGAGAGGCATTGATGCGTGGTGGAGCATATAACTTGATTATTGTGCGACCCACATTGCAGAGGAACTGTGCGACGAGTGAGAGACGTGTATTCGGTGCTAATGGGTTGAATATATTAGATTGAACAAGGTTGTGGATACAGAAGAGACTTACTTCTCGTAGCGGCGGTAGAACTCGGGATCCCTGATGGATGCCGCGAGGCTAGATGTAGCAGCGATGACAGCGCTGAAGATGATGGTGGAAGTGAAACGCATTTTATATGATATGTTTTTGAAAAGGGTTCTGGAAGGAATCATCAGTACGACGGCTCAGTGGCTTTGGTACCTTCTGAGACGACTCACAAGTGACCAGCACTGAAGTTGTAGTTGATTGAGGGAAGCTCAGCTTGAAGGAAGTCTAACGATTCTGAGAGTCTTTTATACATCTTCAAGGTGTCGTGATCCGTGAGCAAATCCTGAAAATCAGGAGTTCGCTAGTGCATCTGGGGCTATTGTGAGTATTTTCTCCTGGTCGGTTTGACAATGGGGATCTTCAGTTGTCTATTTGATTCATTTGCCTTACTCTCCATATCCCTGAGGAGATGTGGAGCCGTATATCTCATGGCACTGTCCCCGAGTGCTACGGGCTTGGTTTCCATCTCGGCCCTGGATATTTGAGGACTGATAAGCAGGATATATTTCGGTTTCGCATTCAGTTAGCCTTGAAGGTCAAAAGACCGACGGTACTCTGATCCTCCATAGTCTGTGAACGAATAATTTTCTAGGAGAGAAAAGGACATCTAACTGTGACATGAACCCCGGCTTCGACAAGTTCTTAATACCTTATTGTTCACATGTAGTTAACTTACTTACTTTGGATGTTTATGCGGACTCCACAATGACAGTGATTAGAATGGATTAGACGGATGACTATCACGTTCTGTCAAATGCAGTTCTTTTGCCGGTTATACTATTTTCATTATGAAACTGCATCATCCATCCGCAGTATATAGACTGCATGGTTCCTACTTACTGAACATTATTCATGCTTCTCCTGTTCATGATTTCCGGTTATATCATCGGGTAAGGATACCTTTAACACGTTGTATCAGTGAGCTCTGGCCCGTCTGGGCCGAGCTGCCTAAGCATGAATTTGATTAGAAATTGTGGATCATCAGCGGCTGTGTACGGTTTGTGTGCTAGCGCGCTTTCGTAGTAAGGATAAACAGCATACTTTGCCCGCAACGCTATACTGCGTGGCTGGTCGACGATCATTCCGAGCCTCTCCAGACACAAACTGCTAGGGTAGGCTAGATAGGCCTACTCCAACATGCCCGTCTTTTTCTTCGGTCAGGAAACCCCAGGTGTAGAATTAGGTCGGAATTCGTTCGTACTCGTCTTTCGATGAAACATGCTCCTCTTTGCGTTGCAGAAATTTCCTATTGAATCAACATTTTAAGAGGCCTGAAACATCTACATACTTACCAAAAGAACCACAGAATATCATACGATCGCCCACTCGCTGCGATGTTGATGCTCTAAAACTTTTGTGTCAGCAAATCCGGGCACCGGAGTCTATTTAGCTTCATATTCCATCTAAGGTAGAGGCCACTATGAACCAGCACCTTTACGTAAGCAGATAACAGCCCACTATCCCTCGGCCACAAATGCTTTTCCCACATTTCTAAGATCACAGAATTAAAGCCTTTGATTGTTCTTACAACTTCCAGGAAACAGATTAAAAATTGAGCAACTTTTAAGAGAGTTATTGGTCATTTTTTAAAAACAATGTTTTTTTAAAAGTGTTTTTTCGTGCTTTCCCGTTCATTCTGCAACTTTTCAAAAATTTACCATCGACATTTTGCCGCGAATTTAGGGTTAGGGCTATTATGTAAGCTACCATAATAGGAAAATTGATGGCTGTCGGTCACAGCGGCATCATCTGCCGACCATTTCACATCAATCACACATCGTTTGAGCGGAGATTTATGATATCTAAGGCATAAAATGGCTTCTAATGCATTTATTTGTGTCTAGTACAAGTGGAAATTTTTTGTCCCTTCATTGACACAGTTATCACCAGTAATAGCCTGTAAATTTTTTAATTTTTTCGAGGCCAACATTTTACCGCTTATGTAAGCGCTTATGTAAAGGTGCTGGTTCATCGTGGCCTCTACCTTAGTATACAATGCATTCTACTAGTAAAATTCCAGCGCTTGCTTGATATAAAGGTGCTCAAGACTCGGCTTCACGTTTTTCCAAATGAATGGGGAGCAATGCGATCAGTCGACTCATGAAACGGAGACCCGCATCTTTCTCATACACAACCATATGATAGCTGGGCTACCACCGTGTGTCGAAGGCGTGCTCTAAATACATCGTTCACAGCCACAGGCCTCCTCCTCTCCATCTTTTCCGTTCCCTTTGAATCTCGAACACTATTGCTCCCCGTCGATGACACCAACTGCTCTTTCCTTTACCGTCATCTTGACTTTCAAATTCCCAAACATATCCTTTAGTAAATCCAGCCCCCTTGTCCATCACTAGATGAAATTCTTGTATATCTCATTTCCGCTGATGATGAAGCTCCTGCTCATACTTCGTTCCGTTCCAGCAAGATACATACGCATACATTCATCTCAATTTTCCGCAGCGATGCAGAATAGTTATGACATTAGTTCTGCAGTTCGGATAGGCTGATAGCATAGGGGACAATGGGCGAAAAAGAATGGCGCCGGCGACTGCTTGAATGGTGTATCTTGGGACAGGGATGCTGTATTATTGAGGAATTAGATTAAGTTTTATGAGGGACCTGGATGTGATTCAAGTACTGGAATTCGTCGTTCTGTTTCCACAGCTTGACGGATATATGGAACGCAAGCAGGAGTCCTGTTCCTGTGCACGCAGATCAAAATTCGAGTTGAATACAGTCGGAGCAACTAACCACCAGAGTGCATTTGCAGCGTCATTTTGGTGTAGCGGTCATTGCTTGTGGTATTGGCATGACTAGCTTATAACTAGCGACAGGGAGGACAAACAGTTGTCATTAATAAAAATCGGCTGAACTCGTCGGATAACGGTGGGACCAACAGTCGGGACGAATTCACAAGCAGCAGTAGCAGGCAGTGCGTTGAAGACAAAGGAAAGAGCTACTGCCTTGAAGAAGTGGTACACCCCTAGAATCACCGAGCAGCGTGATGACGATATTGTTCACCTCCACGAGCAGGAAGGGGGGGATCTGATATGCACGATAATGTTCTCCTTACTGTATGTTTCGAGTGTGTTGGAAACCTTAAGGTTCCTCCACTCCTCCCCTGAGGGCATGAACGTTAAAATTGAGTCTTATTGGTCGATGATTCCTACCAGCGACACGGAAAGTAATTGGCTTCATACCTTCTTGAACATTCGTAGGACTTCTGAAAATACTCAGGGGCATATCGTACCAGATCTTTGTCAAATAGTAGCCTTGGACATAGCCCCGTCCGAGTTATCACGACGGTCTGACTAGAGAGCGACGATGCATATCAGCCCCGGAGTCCCGGGATCAGGATATGTCAGCTATTATCCTGAAGTCAGACCACCGACGGAGGACTCGATTACCGTGACACCAGCATTCACTACTGGTAGGTTGATATATTCAAATTTCAGCTATAAGTGTACTTATATCCGACGGGAACATCATCTTTAGACGACTGGCGGAAGCTGGCCAGTGTACAACTTCCATAGTCCGCAGAGTTTAGACTCTCTGATTATTTAAAACACACTTTTCAAAGTCTGGGAACGATATCAAAAGCTAATAGTACATACAACACCATTCATCGGGTTGGTGTATTATCAATTGTGTGAGATCGATGAAGCAGCGAAAGCAAAGGAAGATATAGTGACGGCCGATGTAGCTCCACATTCTGTGTATCGGGACCTTCTCCCCCCTTAAATCTCGTGCTATATCCGGCGCTGTATGGGACAATGTAACGTTGAGAAACGACATATTGTAATCAAGTGGCCACGATGTATAAGGGTTGGAATTAAAACGTCTAGCTCAGGGAAGATCCATTTCTCTTTATTTTTGTCATTATCTTCATCTTCTTTATCCGAAATATGCGTTGAAATTATGATAAAGCCGAGTTGAACTCTTGTGTCCAGATGATCGAAAGAGAAGACAGTAGAGCATAAATCGGATATAGAACATGGTAGTTGAGATTGTACACCGAGAGATGAGTGGTGACGAGGCATGGGTTCGGTGAATCTTCAGATATGAAATTTGGACTTCATTCTGAGAAAGGTATGCCCAAATTCATGAACTTGCAGTGGTTAATGGTAAGAATATGGAACATATATTGTGCAATAAACGATTTTCGCATGTTAGTCCGTTTTTAGCCCATCTTCCCGTATGTCAGTCTGTTTATAGCCTTGTTTCTACATTTCAAGCGGGTACCAACTTTTTTACACAAGTTCATGTACGTTTGCATATGTTAAATAAGAGTATCAGAATACCTCATGCAAGTGTAATTTGCCAGTGTAACTAATTCAGGTACTGCCGTATAAGTGGACACAAAGAGTATGTAAGTGGATATTTAAAGAATACAAGCTTCCGTGTGATACAAGGGGATATGCCAGTGGAGGTGTGTATGTAAGTGTAGGCGGCAGCAATATAAGTGTAAGAGAGGTCAGAGGTATGCCTGAGGGCCAAGCAGAGCTCAAAAAAGCTGAGTGCCTACATATTTCCATTTATCATGTTATTCTTTTTTTACTGAGCAGTAGAGATAATGGATATCATTTAGTAGGTGTCCATTGTACAGATATTGATATTATAGTATGGCGTCTACTCAAAGGACACTACATTGCTCCGAGGAATGTCGGAACTACATTGACCGACTGCGTACCTATGACCTGTGAGACAACTTGCAAAAAACTGCAAGGAAACAGACCTGCAACTTACACAGATCAACCATGATCTTATACCTTCCACTTACATAGAACAACATGAAACCTACAGAAGAATACCTACATGTGTAAAGAGTGAGGTAACATGTGTGGATATCAATCGCAAAACTTGTGTAAAATAAAGGTTTACTTGTGTGTTGAATCCAGTACATGCAAAGTTGTGTTCTACTTCTGCTAACAAAGCTAACCTTTTGCACAATATATGTGCCATATAAGAACGTACCACTGACGCCTTGAAATATCGTCATCCAAGTGGTTTACGACGGAGATTAACTTTGGGCATCCTTCGTGAGCTTGTGATTATGCTCGTCGTAATCTAAGCTGCTATAGTTATATGTGTACACGGTCACTTGCTCGTTGCACTTTTGCACCTTGTGGGAGTGAAAGCTCCACGAACGATTGATATAGCGCTTTGGTTCGTTAATTCAATCCCATCAGTTATGAAGTCAGAAGCTTAAGCAATCGTGATATTCGTAGACAGCCGTTTAAAGGTTCTCGAGTGTCTAGAACATAGAAGCATGTTGACCAGAAGTCTACCGTCTGTCTCGAAGGAGTTAAAATCCAAATGATGTTCCGTTAAAAACTAGCAAAGATTTAAACAACGGTGTGCTTGAGCAAAAAGAGCAAAAGAGAAACAAAAAGGTTCAAGACTCATCAGAAAACAAAAAAAGAAGAAAAGAACGAAGAAAATAAATACGAAATTCCAAGTGAACGGCCTAGTGAGTGTATAAGGCCAATATTCAGAAAGAAAAAAAGGTTAAAATTCGAGTTTCTTCTTCAAGCCAATCCATTCATCCATTCCATTCCACCTGATCACTCTTCATCCCCTTCCTCGTCGCTATCATACGTATTGAATCCCAAGTCCCTCACCCCAGACACCGCAACGAGCAGCGGATGGTTCGGGTCAAAGCACATCAACATCTTGCCCATATCCTCCAACGCGAAATCCTCGATCTCCTCCACGAGCGCCATCTCATCGCGGTCGTAATCGCCCATCCCGCCGGCGCCACTACCGGCGCCCCCGCCGACGACAGACGCCCGAGCAGCGCGCGCCTTGCGTCGGTCGGCCATCGCATGCAGCTGCCGCTTGGTCGCCTCCATCACGCCGTCGTGGAACTGCTGCGACAGCGCGTCGGGCCCGCCGATCACACGCAGCGACTCGGCGAAGAACTTGTAGAGCGATGCGAGGAAGGTCGCGTCGTGCTCTGTGCTGATGCACGTGATCAGCTGGTGGAAGATGGTAGCCACCATCTGGTTCGTGAGTGTCCCGCTCTGTTTGCCGCAGGCAAGCAGCATGGGCACAAGCCTGCAGGAGTGTAATGAGTTTGTATTTTTTGCGGAAATGAGACGGTGATCTGGAGCTTACATTACGCATGCCTCTCGGACACCTTCGTGGAAGTAGAACCGCAGACACGGTAGGGTGACCTCCAGTGTAGGCCCAAGGTACGGCGCGAACCGCGGCCCGAGCGTCGAGCAGTAGATGACGAGTGTCTCGAACGCCTGACATTTCTCGTCCATCGCAGACGTACGCACGCCATACGTCTGGCCATCCATAACAATGGTCTCCCATCCCTCTCGCTCATCGTTATATTCGTCGTCTTCGTCTACATGATATCGTCGTACAGTCAGCTCACCAAATAAGATTTTATGCGGCGGGATATATCGACTCACTATAGACCGATAAATCCGCTTTCGCACCAGCCGTAGCGAGCAGCGAAGGCATCACAACTCGGAAGGTACGGCTCAAATTCTGGACCCAGCGCCTGGCACACCTTTGCCCACGTCGCAATTAGATAGTGTCCGACTTGAGTGTCATTGGGGTCATGTGGGCTCTCTAAAATAGACGATTCGCGTTAATAAAATAGTCCAGACGCCGACGCCAATACAATGGACGGACTTACGCTGAATATGCATAAGCAGCTCGATCAGCGTCTTCGAGTCGGGCCTGAACACATCCGGACCAACGGCGATAGCTGTTAAAAACCGTCATCTTCATAGTCAGCTTCGAATGCCAAAAACAGCGGATCAAAGAAAAAGAAATGAGGGAAGTATGACGTACCAATCAGCCCCGCACACTCCATAGCCTTTACCCTCAACTTTCTATAATCCGGGCCCTCCGCATTTCTCAGCACGTTCAGCAGCAGCGGCATGATAGTTGGATAATGCTATACAAATAAAAACAAAAACGACGAAATGAATAAATGCTCTCGAAATAAACGAATCACGCAAAACACACCTTTGCAAACGTGACCTCGCTCGCATCAGCGACCATCGCCAGCGTGGTGATAGCCTGCTCCTGGACATATCTGCGCACTTGCGTCTGATCGCCGCCGGGATTGAGGAGTTTCAGCAGACGCTCGACGATAGGGTCCAGGTACGGGAGGAGCGTGTCGCGCTCGACGCCCTCGCAGAAGTTGATGAGTGCCGATGCCGCATGCGCATGTACCCTATTGCAAAGCGCGTACGAGCGAGCGTTAGCGGTCATGCGATGCGAGGTAAGCAGGAAATTGGGTGTATGAACGAACCTTGGCTCTGGATCTTCCAGGGCGGGTATGAGCACCGCGAACAGATTCTGATGAAATCTCTGCTGGATAATCTCCTACAAAGCGGAAGCGAAAGTAAATAAAATTCGTCAAAGACTTCATCCACGAAGAGCGACAAAATACCTCCAGATCAGTACACAGCTGACCTCTAACACCATCATCATCAACGACAAGCAACGAAAGGGAGAAACAAACAAATCAGCACAAAACATCCCGGTAAATTAAAAAAACTAGTCGAAAAACAAAAACTTACATACACTGACACGCAGCATACCGGACCCGGGGATGCGAATCGCCGAACATGGGCGTAACCAGTCTACACCACACCACACGATATCGATATCAGCACAAACCCACGCAGAAAAAACGAGGGCAGAAAACGAAGAAAGAGGGGATGGATACGCACTCCACGATCTTCTCCAGCTCTTTCTGCATGACCTATATATATCCTTTGCTTCAGCACGAATTCAATTTTCGGTACACAATTGAACACGACGAACCTTGCCCGTGCCCTCGCCAATAGCAGCGATCGCCATCAACCCCGCGTGGCGCACTCTCCAGTCATAGCTCGCCATCATCGAAGGGATGTACTACAAAAGATGCAAAAAAAAAACCGAACCCAAGTGAGAAACATAAATATACGATTTTCAAAGGCAAAAGCAGAGAGTAGCGCAAGCGCACGCGTACCTGGAACGCCGGCGGAAGAATCGAGCGCCCGCCCATCGCACACGCGAGCCGGTCGAGGCTCTGCTCGTACAGCGCGGGCGGCGCGTCGGTCTCTGCTGAGCTTGAGCTCATTGAGGGCTGCATTCCGGGTTCGGGTTCGAGTTCGAGTTTGATCGGATTTTCGGTTTCGGTTGTGAGAGCAGCAAGATGGGAATAGGAAAAAGGGGAGAAAATTTGTTGGTTAGTACGCAGTGCCATAGGAAGGTCAAAAAGAAATGAGGAAAGAAGAGGTGGAGGTGGGGCGAAATGAAAACATAACAAGTAATCGCGATTGCTGTGGTGGGAATAAACAAAGAAAATGAAAACGAAGGGGTAGAGTAGGAGTAGTCCAACGTTGGACCCCCAAAGACGCAAAGCACAACAACTCCAAAATCCAAAACCCGAAAATCCAAAAATCCAAAACACCCCTAAAAACACAAAAACAAAAAAACTCACATCCTCCCGAACCCACTCCCCCAGCCCCTCCCCGCCCTCGCCCTCGTCCAGCTCAAGCTCGCCCATGCCCTCCAGGCACGCGCGCACGATCACCTCCGTCCACCCGGCGACCTTGCGCACCATGTTCGGGCGCGCCTCCGAGAGGCTGATCATGAACTCCAGTGCGCTGAGCCGCAAAGTCGAGCGCTCGTCCGAGAACGAGTCCGCGTCGTCGTGGTCGTCGTGGTCGTGGTCATGCGCGTCTTCGTGGTCGCCGTTATGCGAGGGGTGGTGGTCGTCTTCGTCAGCCTCGCCATAGCCGTCCATCATCCCCGCCCCAGCCCCAGCCCCCGCCCCCGCCCCAGAAGCCGAAAGCGGCGGGAACACAAACGCGCCTCCCCGCCCCCTCCTCCCCTGCCCCACTACTCGCACCCCAGACACAGGAAACGGCCGCCCCACCGTCGGCGTCGGCCCGCAGTCCACGGGGGCAGGATGAGCCCGGCAGGAACGCGAGCAGCGTCTGCAGGTGCGGCGCGAAGAGGATCGGGTGCGTGCTCGCGAGCGGCGTGAGCGTCGAGAGGAAGGTCGAGAGGTAGTGGTAGTTGGATGTCTTGGGCGTGTTGTGTTGCGTTGGCGTGGGATTTGACGAGGTGGAGGAGGAGGTGGGGATGTGGATGAAGAGGAGGAGGAGGAGGCGTGGAGGGGGTTGCGAGAGGGCGTTGGCGAGCGCCGGGAGGGTGTCGAGCATGGGCGAGAGGAGGAGATGGACTGCGCGAGCTGCGTCGCATCTGCGGAGGAGAGGAACGCCACGGAGGCCAGCAGCGCTGCATGTCGTACCTGTCCAATTCAATCCCAACCACATCAGTCAGCATACACACGTCCGTCCCATCCAGAGCCAACGAGAGAAAAAAAAAAAACACAAAAAAAAGACGAAAAGGCTCACCTCAATATCCTCCGGATCCTGCAGCCCCCTCTGGAACACACCGAGGACGGCGTCGATCTGGAGGTCCATGACGAGGTTCGGACAGCCCGCGAAGATCCTGTACGCGCTCTCCCTCAGCATCACCCCGCTGACCCCCGCGCCCCCATTCTCGCCCCAGCACCCATCCCAGCCCCGCGCCCCGCTCGCCCGCCATCCCCTGCGCATGCGTCATACTAAATGCCTGCGCCTGCAGCGCATGCCACGGCCGGCCCCTGGCCATCCCCTGGTTCGCGACGTCGCACACCGTGTCCACCGTCTTCCGCCGGACGCCCGGCGCGCCCTCGTGCGCCAGGGAGAAGAGCAGCAGCCGCTCGAGCGTGGAGAGCGTCTGGTGCGAGAGGTGGTCGTACAGCGACGAGCGGCCGTGGGCGATGCTCTGCTGCTGCTGCTGCTGCTGCTGCTGTTGGAGATGGTGATGCTGCTGGTGGAGGAGATCGGGCTGTGGGTGGTTGGGCGTGGCGAGGTGTTGCCGTTGGCGGTGTTGATGGGTGCGGGGCGGAAGAGCAGGCGGCGGAGGAGGACGAGCGAGAACGAGCGCATCACCTCTGTGTCCGCCGTGATCGCGAACTGGGCGAGAGCCAACAGATAGAGCTCCGGCGTGTGCGTGAGTCGCTCGTTGACGGCCTTCTCCGCACTGCGATTGTCGACAAGTCAGTAAGGTAATCGTAATCACCATCGGAGTCGATTCGAAATGAAACAAAAGTCCATCGAAAGAAAGCAATAGAAAGAAGACAAAAGAGGAAAAGAGACGACAACGCACCTCGCACGAATCTCATTATCGCCCAAGACAAGATTCGACAGGATCTGGGTGAGCTCGGTCGTGATTTGCGGTGGTACGACAGATTCCATTCTGCCGTTGTGTTTGCTATCGCGAGTGTAGTAGTAAATTTTTTTCCCAAACGGTTGTATCGCAGGTGGTATGGACAATGACACCGACAGTGCGCAGATGTGCTCTTGCGTTGCTTATCCACCGCACACTCCGATTGCTGTTCGTGTTCTAGCCCTAGCCTTCGATTCGATATCGGTGGTGGTCGGTGGTCGGTGGCTGGGTGGGGGTATCGCAATGTGATTCCAACGATCCACGTTCCCAACTGTATGCAGTAACAACAACAGCAAAGAGTCGATTTGCGATCAATCTAATGAGACCAAAACTTCACAGTAATCCCAACGCATAAGTACACCGCACGCAAGAGACACACAACATAGGATCACACACACCCTTTGACCACTGGAACTAGAACCGCTATCACAGCACAGAAGAAATTCACAGAAATTCACAGAAAGAAAGTGTCGATAAAACAAAAAAGAAGCAAAGGGGCAGCAGCATGTCACAGGGTTTCTGCAACGTAAATCCATGCGGGATGATCGGCATGGTTATCCACTTCGGCTTCGGCTATCCCCGCATTCAGTCGTCGCTCCAGCCTCGCTGCCTGAGCTCAGTACTTATGTACGAGTCTTCGAACGTTTCTGAAGCCAAGTACGAAATGGGTATCTCGCATGGCTGCATGCTCATTTTTAGGACGACCCGCAACCCAGTCCGACAGGACAACCACGAGAGACGTCCGTCGCACGCACCCACTTATCTCCGTTGGAATCGCACCCGAACAGAAAGCCTCTCGCTACCGACAAGTCAACAACAAGCCCCAGAAGGTGAACAAGAACCCACCCAGTCGTTGTTGTCGTCATCGGCGGCAGAACGTCCATGTCCAGTGTCATTGCACACGGTCCCTCACTCATATATAGATTTCAAAAAAGATGATTTTGTATACGTATCAGAAACCACACACAAATCGACGAGTAAAAGAGAATGAAATGAGTAATAGTACAATTCGTAGATGTTAAAACAGGAACAGGAACAGAAACAGAACAAAAAACCAGACACGATGGAAACAGAATAGAGAAATGTGAATTGAGATTGAGATAATAGTAGAGACAATTCACGATCACGAGAGAGAGAACAAATGAAAAGGAAGCCGAGAAGTGGAGACAAGAGAGAAAAGAAAAAGGAAAGAGCGGGAGGAATTACTGATGTACGCGAAGAAGGACGATCGATAGACGGATGGCTTTCAGCTTTTGTGTGTAGAAAGACCAGGGATAATAATAACCAAATTGTTGGAGAACAGGAAAATATCGTGTGTGTGAGAGAACGTGTGGCGATGTGAATCGTAGTAGAGAAGACATTATGGGTGATGTGAGGCGATGGGGTGACAGGAAACCAATAAAATGAAAGTACATCACAAGAGGAGAAGAAAGAAAGAAAGAAAGAAAGAGATAGAGTATATATATACAGAAGCAAAAAAAAGGACCAAACATCGAAAGAGATCAAGGCAGGACGTCGAGGGTCGAGGTAAGCGGATAGAGGTCGAATAGAGGTTCGAGTCGGGTCGGGTCGCTTCGAGAGGCGGCAGCGGCGCAGGCAGCTGGAACTAGAAGGGCGGGTGGATAATGGGATCCCGATCACGGCTTCCCCGCATCCATCCATTCATCTACCATCCGTCCACCAACCCACCCAAAGTCAGGTAGACGCCCAACGCCCACTGTACCCTCCAAGCCAGACGTCAGAAACGAGCACGGAAATCAAAGGCAAGCGGCGTCCCCGCAGCGTTCCCGTCCCCTCGCGCAAAAAAGTGTTGGTGTTGGTGTCGGTGTCGGTGGCGCCGAAGCGCATTCCTCTCCTCCATCCCTCCCTCCTCCCTCCTTCCGTCCTTCACCAAACAACTTCTTAGCCGCCGATCACGAACGCATGTCCGTTTGAGCGTCTAGAAGGATTCATCAAGACGCGAGCGCGAGCTGCATGCGTCATCGTCATCGTGCGAACGTCATCTCATCACGCAGAAGTTATCGATCGACTCCAATTCCAAGTTCAGGCGTCCCGTCCGCGCAGAAAGAACAAGGCAGAACAAGGCCAAGGCCTCTATCGAGCGTCGAGCGAGAGTGGTACTGGTACACCCGAGTCCAAAGCACAAAGCACAAAGGTCCCACCTAAAAGCACAAAGCAATCACAATCACATCAGTATCAGTCAATCAAATCAGATCCTCGGAGGATCACAAAATATCAAGTGCCCAATCAAAAGAAATCAAAAAAATAAAAAAAAGAAAAATTAAAATTAAAGGGGGTAAAAGGGGGCCGGCGGCCTAGACCCTCTCTCGCCCCTGAGCCCTGTCCCTATCAAAGGGCCCAAAACACGCAAGAAACCCGCAAAAGCAAAGGGGGATTCAGAGAACCCAAAATAAACAAAATAAACAGCGAAGCAAAGCAACGCGACTGGCGACGTCAGAGCCCAACGTCAGAGCCCAACGCCTAACGTCACATCGAAACCGAAACACCCCAAAGTCCGAGAGCACCGAAAGAATCGAACTTCTGACGACTTGGGAAAAACGTCAAAAAACCAAAACCAAAAAAAACACACACACACGAACGTTGACAGCCCAGCGCGCACGCTGCACGCCAGGGGTTCCACGCCAGGGTGCTAGGGTTTCCACGTTGCCCGTTGCCAACGGAATGAATACATTTAACACAAGAAAATAGAACGAGAAGGGGAAAAGGTACAACGTCGTTTCAATTCAAAAGAGAAAAGTGTTAACGAAATCAAAGAAAGATAAAGTACAATACAATAACACAACATAACATAAAATGTAATAAAGAAAACAGAACTCACCAACAAGCCCCATCCCATCAACACCTCCCTCCTCCTTCAAGAAAGAAAACGGAAAGGACAAAGAGCAAAGAGAGGAAAGAGAGGACCAACAACGAGGAAAAAGAACAAAGGACACAAAAGGAAATAAAGTCTACAGCGAACAGAAGAAAAGATAAAAGGAAGGGACCCAGATCTGATCCGCGCCGAGCCCGGGTCTGCGGCTTTGCGCCTCGCGTTTCGCGTTTTGTGGGGGTGGGCGGTGACATGCATAGAGTAGGGTAGGAGTAGGGATGGAGATAGCGTAGCGTAGCGCAAATAGAAGAAAAGCGTCCATATGAAGGCGAGCGGTAGATGTGGATGTGATGTGATGAGATTTGATATGATGTGTGGCGAATGAGAGTGAGAAATGCGAGTGCAAGTGAGAGAAACGGAATGGAATGAAATGAGAACCATATACAATGTGAATAACGTATAATTGAGTTGATCATCGGGTGTCGGGGTGTCGGTGCATAAATGTAGATGCCGATCATGCTGCATGCTGATCCTGAAGAGAAGCGAGAACGATAGAGCAGAGGCAGAGGAGAAGAACAAAATAAAGGAGATGAGACGAAAGATCCAAATAGAGAGTACAAAGCCAATCGTCACAGAATCCCCGAGTCCTTGAGCGCATTCTGCAATATCGTCTCTTTCACAGCCGCGAACACCAGCCGGATATTCGTCGTATCCGTTGCTTGTGTCAAACTAGAAAAACAAAAGAAAAGAAAAATCATCATCAGCTCTCATCCTCGTCCTCGTCCTCGTCCTCGTAAAAGAAAAAGAAAAAGACTCACTGAGGATACACACTCAACCGCGCCCTATTCGCCTGCATAAACTTCCACAAAATATACTTGGCCGCCTTGTTGATATCCGGGCCGCCTGCGTACTCTGAGAAGTAGCGCTCCAGTGGGACCTGCCAGCGGCATCAGCTTCTGAACGCGCTCGGAAGAACGGAAAGGGAAGGGAAGGGAGACTGCACGCACCTTGGGCAGCTTATTCTTAAACACATCGATCTTATTCAAAAACAAAATAATCGACGTGCGGAGGAACCACCGCGAGTTGATCACCGACTCGAAGAGCACGAGCGATTCCTGCATCCGGTTCTATTTCATCCCGCAATGTCAGAAACGAACGATTTTTATAATGACGAAGGGAGGGCGGGAAAGAGGAGAAACAAAAACAGACAACACACCTGCGACTTCTCCTCCAAAAGCACCTGATCATACTCGCTCAGCGCCGTGCAAAATATGATGCTCGTCACGCTCTCAAAACAATGGATCCACTTCTTCCGCTCCGAGCGTTGCCCGCCGACATCGAACATGTGTATTCTGTGGGGAGTTCAGGGTCAGGATGTGTACATTTTCTTTGGAGGTGCAGACGCGACAGAGAAAAGAGAAAAGCAGGATAGAGAATCAAATGAATAAATAACGCAACAAATCCAACCCCGCGGGACACCAAAAAAATCAAGAACCCAAAAAGAAGCACAGAACCCACCCCACCCCACGGCAACCACGGGACAGGCGGCACAGAACCCAGAGTTCAGCGTTCCCGTGGTACGTCAATAACCCGCCTGCCTGCTAGCTCCGCCCGCAGCCCGCATCGCTGTCCACCGACAGTCCTCTCGCATAAAATACACAAACAAATGAAATAAAAATTTTAAAGACGAAAAAAAAAAAGAAAAGAAAAGATCGGAAGCCAGAAAGAAAAGAAGAACACTTGAAAAGAAGAATGACTCACGACAACTGCCCCATGGTGAACCTCGTCTCCGTGATACCCACGCTCTTCTGTCGGGCTCTGAGCACGTCCGTCTCGTTGGGGAGGTACTCGGGGAGCCGATGCGCAGGACTTCGCTGAAGAAGCTGTGTAGCGAAATTAAATAAGATGTATGAGCAACCATATCAGCACCAAAGCCTCAACAAGGAAAGGGTAGGGGGTAGTGGGAAACAAGAATGACGAGAATGACGAGAAATAAAGTAAAGGAGAAACAACACCCACTAAGCCGCACTGTCCATCAGATAAAAGTCGCTCGAATGTTCGTCCATCACTTTGGGGATTATGGGGTCCTTCCATAGCTGCGAGATGGCCTCTGCGATCTCGGTCGGGAAGTATGGCGTGCCGCCGGTCGTGTCGAGCCGGAAGTCGAGCACTTTCTCCGCGAGGGCCTAAGGAGAGGAGAGGGTGGTCAGACAAACAGGAGAGACGAGGGACATCGCAGGGAAGGAAAGGAGAGGCAAGGACAAAGAAAGTAAAGCCACTCACCCGATTCGAATACTCAACACACTCCAACCCGATCTTCTTCATATACACGACGACCTGCTGCGCCGAGTCGATGACGTTCTTGTACACGATGGGCCTGAACTCGGCGAGCTCCTGGTTCGAGAACCCCTCTTGGTGGATGATCTTCATCTGCTTGACGATCGTGCTTTTGCCGGACTCGCCGGAGCCTGCGCGGGACGGTGAGGGTGAGTATCCACTGCCAATTGCATGACAAGCCGCAGAGGAGAGGAAGAAGGGGGAGAGGGAGGAGGAGAAAGAGGAGAAAGGAGAGGAAAGGGGGAGGGGTAAGAGAAACGGCACCCACCCAACAAAAGAATCTTGCACTCCCGCTTGAACCGCTTCGAGTCCTCCTCGATCTGGCGGTCGATCTGGTCCGAGTGCTCCTTGCCCGAGTGGTCTGCCGTCGATACGCAGCCGCCCATTGTGTTCTGCTGCCTGTTCTGCTGCCTGCTTTGCTTCCTGCTTTGCTGTTCGCTGTTCGCTGATCGCTGATCGTTCGTCGTCTATCCTTTCTTCCCCTTTCGTAGCCTTTCGTATCCTATCCTATCGAGTTCGTATGCAATGCAATCCTATCCTATCAGCTCGTTTGTCTCCTGTCGTATCTGATCGCGGTGCGGTGCCGTACGGTGCGGTGGAGCTTCCTATACGCTGTGCCTGTGCCTATGCCTATAGCCTATGTGATGATGATGATGGCGACAACCGTATGAGAGCTGCGTGCGGGGGTATGCCTATGCCTGTGGGTACAGGGTATCCTCTAGGCCAACGACGAGCGTGAGTGTGTGGGCCGTGGGCCGTGGCGGTATAGTGGTGTGGTGTTCGTACGTGCAGTTGTCCCTGAATCGAATCGAATCGTAGTCGGTGGCAGTTGTGCTAGTCCTGGGGATGGAGATGGGACGGGAGGCGTAGGACGCTCACCAGAGCCTTGTGTCGGAAAAGCGGAATAGGGAGTATGTGTTGGGAATACGTCGTTTAGGGAAGGGAACAGGGACAGGGAGTCGAGATGGCTGATGGGAGGGAATAGGGTATGGATATGGATATGGAGTAGCAGCCAGCCAACGCAATACAGACACAACAATAAACCGCCCAAAAACACAGTAGTATCACACAAAAAAAAGCAAAGCGTAAGTAGCGGAGAGAGTGAATCAGAAAAAGGAGAAAGCTCGACGCTCGAAGCGAGTAACAGTAACAGCCGTAGCGGAGCGTGTGTGGTTGGTTGATGACTACTGTACCCAGACACACACCCAGCCGGATGCGAATTTCCTGACTGGGCTAAGGCCGCCGCCAAAGCCAGCCAAGCAACGGCAACCCGTTCGAATGGGGCCGATGTCTTTGTTCCGATCGCGAACGAGTGTTTCTTTGTGAAGGCTGTCATTATGTTTTTTTGGGGTTATTAATAACAGTATCGCCAGATCCCGCGCGGCGTCTGCAGTCCTTGGGTTACAGGTAGCTGTGCGAGGACCGCGAGAACTTCAAGTTAAGGTTAGGGATCTGGGTGCAGAAGCAAGCAGGAGGCTGACTGAGCTCGCCCCGGGCACGCACCACCATCACCCTACCTGCGAGCGAGAACCAAGAAGAATCTCAACAAAGCGGGTAACATAACCCCGACCTCTATAAAGGGGTACATGTTCACCCTTGTTCTTCGGCTCGCTTAGATGCATCAATCATATCATATCATATCATATCATGGATCCCGATTCCCGAAATGGCAGCTGCACGACGGCGACCACGATAACAACTGCACACCGCGTAGAGCACATTGCACGCAGTGTGAATTGTCGTTCAATTCCGTTGATAGAGGAGGTTTCTGCACACTAATAGCTCGTGGTTAGCGCTCTGAGACTCGATACCCTATGCTCAATGCTCTATGATCGCTCAGCCCGAATCCAACCCCGAGGCTTCCTCAGCCTCTTGCTCGAGGTCAATGCCAGTCTATCTACTTGGCGCAGATTATTGATATGCCGGAATCTCAAGTAATTTTAATTTAACCGCGTTCTATCTGCATTGCAGTAAGTAAGCATCTAGTTGATAACTTGACTCGGACGCACTCCGACTCGAGTCTCGACTCTCGAGACCGAAGCGCGTCCGTCGGGATCCCACCATATGGTAGAAACCCATCCGACATCTAATCCGTCCATTATTCATCCACCCATTGTCCATTATCCAGATATAAATCAATCAACTAACAGACGCTCGTTATGATAATCATATGATGACTTCACAATACCAACATTATACAGTACCGAAGAGTACCGACACTTGCCCTGTCCAGACGAAGCAATCGAACTCAGGATCCACTATATGGTAGGAACCCATCCGACATCCAATCTACCCATTATTCATCCACCCATTATCCAGCATTGATCCATCAACTATCAGACGCTCGTTATGATGATCATATGATGTTTTCACAATATTAACATTATGCATTGCCTTGTCCAGACGCAGCAATCGAACTCAGGATCCACTGTATGATATGAACCCATCCGACATCCAATCCATTCATTCATTATTCATCCACCTATTATCCGGCATCATCCAATCAATTATCAGGCGCTTTATGATAATCATATGATAACTTCACGAGATTATGCAGTACCGACACTTAGGCTTGCCTTGCACAAACGAAGCTGAGCAGTCGAACTGACTCAGAAGATCCCGTTACCGAAATACACTAAACCTCGCTCGCGTTTTAAGACCCTCGAAGCTCGAGGCTCGAAACCCATCCAATGGAGAACAGCTGTCCGACAACAACACAATCAATCAATCAACGCCCACAACCCGCACCCACACCCACTCTCCGCAGCCTAGACAGTCTGAATCCAGCTCACGTACACGCGTAAGCTCAGCGTAGTAGTCACGCAACGCAACCCCTCGATCTCGAAATTTAATCAATCAACGGCGTTCACCTCGACTCTCGACGGCGGCGGCGACGGCACACTTTTCTGTGACGATACTAAGACTGTGCATTGTCACTGTCAGATCCCGCAGCTCGAGTCTACGAGAGTCTAGAGCACACACGATGGATGAATCATGAAGTTCTAGACGCCTGTAATTTGTAACAATGTATGTTTAAGAATATCAAGTCCCCAACGCAGCTAAGTAACGCAGCCGCGGCAGAATGCGTGGGCGTGGGCTCTGGATTCGCACGCGTTTAATTAATTAATCAACTATCCACATCAGCCTACTTGGGCTCGCACACCCAGACGTCCCCCGTGCGCTCCTCTCCTCTCCTCTCGCAGCCGCCGCCACCCTGGCTCGCACGGCGCACGCCATTTCCAATTTTCCACTGACAGGACCCGAGGATCGACGCGTTTAATTAAAATTAATCAAGTACACACACAAATTAAACTTAAACGCAGTATGTTTCTCTTCTTCGCTTCCTTCCTTCCTTCCTCTCAGCCTATAGACAAGTCAGGAGTCAGGACTGCTTCTTTAATTACTCTGGAGGCCACGTCAATGACGTTCAAGGCACCAGTCACAATGTCCTTTCCTTGGTAACTGCGTATTAAACTAACCCATGTGAGTAAGTATTCATTCGCTTATTTCTAGAACACGCATCTCGCTCGCTTGCATGTACATAATTAAAATAATAAACAGAGTATGTGTGTAGGCTGATTCTTATTCGCGTCCTCGACTGCCGTCGGCCTAAAGCTCTTAATTCATTAAATTGATTAGCGAAACGGATCACACCCACCAGCCTCCGCCTCCGACTAGGAGTGGACGATGTGATGCGACCCGTTACTCAATTAAAAATTAAACATTAAGAGCCTATGTGGCACTGGCACTAGGCGTCGTGTCCTTCGCGTCGGTCCCATGTATGCATGCGCGTACATATGTACTTAAACATAAAGTCCCAACTTCTCTGTATATACGTTGTATACTACACAGCTCCTATTTATTATGTCCATAGGTATAGAATCAGAATGGATTCTGGAAGCTTGCTCGCACCCTCCGCGATCCTTATCTCATCCTATTAATGAACTCCCAGACTAGATATTTTCAGCATTTTGCTCCGAGTGGGTCTTGGCGGGTCTTCTACTGTTACTAAGTAGTACCGAGGACAGACTCACGGAAAGAGAAAGATATTGCATCGTGACGGCGGCAGGACTTTCTCTTACAGTGACCTTGTCTTTGGCTGCACAATGTCAGTGAAAACCAACAAGAACCAATCCAATTAAACTCACCCGAGCACCAAGAGCTTGTCCAAAAGTGCGGATTGGATTTGAGGGCTCGAAAAAACGCGATAAGTATCTTCGCCCCCAAGTTTGTAACGAATTTATTCTAATTAGGCAGGACCCTGAGGCCACAAACTTAAGGATTTGAGGGGCGAAATATTTGGGAAATCGGCGGACATGGACACCAGCGCCATCGCCTGCGGGCAGCACTCCGAGTCTCCTAAGTAAGCCGTCTGTATCCCATTATTGGTAACTACCATGCGTGGGGCGTTGGCGACCGGCTCTATGAAATATTCGGTCAATCATTTGAAGCGAAAGCGGGGAAAAGAAGAAAAATAACACAAGCGCGCGGGCATGCCAGTGCAGGCGTTCAAGAAGAGTTAGGTATCTATTTTTAACTTGAATTGCGATATAACACCGTCACTGTGCGCAGAAATTTCAGCGGTATGCAGGGCTGAGAAAGTCTGTCCACGTATGTACATGTGTTCTACATACCTCAATTACGTAGTAAATGTAGATACCATACACTGCCATCACAATTTTCGACTCGCGACTTTCGGGTCCTCCGAGTGCTAAGGTGGGGAATGACTCGTTTCTATCAATCCGATAGATAGATGCTGAACAGTTGATAAAAAGCCACCATCACCACAAATGCAAACGCGATTCGAGCGTGCCAGTCGGATTCAAAATAGAGGTCTATACATACTTACCAAGTAACTTAGAACGCATATCATAGAACACGTATCAATACTTATACACAGGAAACGACGCTGTAGCAGCTGTCAACGAGTCGCGACGAATGTGTGTAAACGGATGTCCGCATGCCAAGTAAGTTGGTTTTTAAGAAAGTCTCTTCCGGGAACACTTGTGTTTTTCTACAACCACGCCGTGCGAGCCAAAAATCTCCAACACATCTTCATTGATGCACCCACATCCCTAAATAATCGCGCATTATTCCGAATCCATCGCGTATATATCATCCCGCAATACTGGTGTCATACGCATAAGATTATCAACCGCACTGTTTTTAGATATCCCGTGCTGTCGGGAATTATCATCATCATCATCATCATCATTCGATGAACAACACATACGGCATCAAAACATGGATCTGTCATCCCAGTGGCAGTCCGAGGCAGGACGCTAATTTAGACAGAGCGAGCGAGTAACTACGAGCTATGGATGCAGCGAACGGTAGGCTACGTGGGAGTAGCTGCCAGCTGTAGATTGGACGGACAGCTCGTGGGTGTGAGAGATTGCGTCCGAGGCCGTTGGCTACGACCTATAATCTAGTAGTGTTAAGAATTTAATCCCACGAAAAGTAGCCAGGGATTCCGGATCTGCCTAGCCACTTACAGGTGGGGTATGCGTCCGAAGACGTCACATCCAAATTGCAAAACGTAAGGAGGCACAGGGACGTACGACACATCACCTTTAAGGGTAAAAATATGATATGCATCCCTCATTACCCTGCCATTTATGTACTGCTCCTTCCGCAAAAGAAACCTTCCTCAAGTGTGCGCGGTAGCATCTGATCTGCCATTCTAACTGTGAACAAAGACAACTCTCGTCGCAGGGATTACAAGCCCCATAATAGGTCCTGGTCTCGACTGGTTTTGATATGCAATCATTGCAGTAATAAGAAAGCTCAGTTGACCCTTGTGGGTAAAACATACACTTTTAATATCATTGTCCCATTTACTAGTACATCTTTGGTCGTCGTAGTTGCAAGTTACATTTTCATTTCCATACTATCGTCAAAGAAGTTAGCCATATCACAAGAACAGAGAAGGGTTAAGCGCATTTGAAGATTCCAATTTCATAATTATTCACGCCCATCCATCAGTTGAACTTGAAGTTCCAGTGGTCGCCGCCGACAGAATAGACAGTAGTAGGCCCAATTGACGTCAAATTAGTCAACTTGTCCTCCTTTGCGTAGGGCCATGGGTTCGGTCCAATCTCCTTGAAGCGGTGGCCAAGGTATCCTTTATTCCTCTTCTTTGTGCCTTCGTCCGTGTTTTCAACTCCGGGGTGGTGGATTCCAACGGTGAATGGCCAGTCCACTGCCTGGTCGGGGAGATTTGCAGCAGCTCTAACAACGTTGTTACCAGCTAAGTTCGCTCTAAATAATTTTTGTTTAGGTACTGCATTTTCTATAAATATAGCGCGAGGCGTACCCAGCAGGCGGTGTGGTGGTGAACAAAAGGAATGAGAAGTTCATGCCAGCACCGGGAGCTAGGCCTTTGGCGAACCACTGGAGAACAAGTGAGAACGTATAGCCACTGGATGGGAGGCCGGTGAAGTGGCATCCTTGGGTCTAAGGTTACAGCGTTCAGTTGGTGTGCACATTTTTGTGTCGTTTGCGATTAACACTAACCATGTTAGGCGCCGTAATGGTTGTCTGAGCAAATCCGATGTTGACGCCGGGAATGGCCGGACCAGAGCCAGTCAACCTCCCTACAAAGATAGTATTGTTAAGTTATAAAATCTTTGTGATGAAGCAGAGTGGACTGGCAAAAGTACATACATGCAGATCCTACAGGAGCGTTCTCGGCATCCACTTCTAATGTCCACTGGGCAGAGGATGGATAAACGCCGGCAGGAATGTCCACAATGCATGTGCAGATCAGCTGGGCGCCACCGGGCTTGTAGGCTACGTTTCTCCAGCACACGGTGGGAGTACTGGCAAGCCAAACGTCGAGGCCAGCAGCTATACACATCATGATCAATATCAATATTCTCAAAAAATGATTAAGCGAAGCTGAGGGCTCACCTGACGCGAATGCCCCTGTATCTTCGTGCGGCCAGTCAGGGTCGGGGTTATCATCAGTAGGACTACGCATCTCAGCTACGAGGCAGTAGTGGTCGCTTCCTGCGGGTGGGGGAACAGGATTCAAGACATCGAAAGGCAAATCCAACACGTCGAAACTATTTGCAGATGTCGATGTCATGTTTCGGAGAGCGACGAACGGATCGCCGTCGTCGTCGAAATCAGTGACCGAGGCCTGCGAATAGAGAGAAGGATAGAGAATAAGGTGATTATACATCAAGAACAACCTCATTTGAATGGGATAATTGTTGCCCAGGGTGCAATTTCCACGGAGGTAGACGTAGTTTGGCGCGCCCTGACTAATTCCCACAGCGTTTCCGTCGCTCCAGTCTGTGTTAGCATTTGCACCACCGAGTATGGTCTCGACATCCGACCTGGGAGCTGTACCGACCGGCTGAATGTCTAAAAAAAAATTCAATTAATTCTGTCTTCACGTGAAAACTTTGTAGACCCATGGATACCTGGTGAATGGTACACAGCCGTAGTACGAGGGAACAAGTTGGTGTTGCCCATCGCATCTCGGAACCACCACCCAGTGGCAGAGCCTGTCACATTAGCAACGGCACCTGTCTCCTCTGTCAGTAAAACCGGGGATTCCGTCTTCTGCAACTGTGTATACTGCTTGATCTTGTTGGCTGCAGGACTTGCGTGTCTCAAGTTTGTGGTCGCGTCATCGTGGAAGACAATGTTTTGAGCGCCGAGCAAGATGACGTCACTGATAGGGATTCCTCCAGACAGGGATGTCTGAGGCACAACAATACTGGCTTGGAGGGCCACCCAGGCAAAAGTTTCAATAACAGTGTTGGCGTCAGGGAAGATGTTGAGCGTAACTGTATCATCAAAACCGGGTGCCAGGTTTACGTGAACACCGATGTCATCTGAGAGAGGCGTTTTGGCCAAGTTAATCTGACCACTTGGGGAGGAGAGCGAAACAGCGGTGCCAGCTGGCATGGTTGAGCTCTAAAAAGAGTGGTATTATTAATATTCAGCTTTAGTTAGGAGTAACATATAGATACCTCAATGGTGATTCTGAAGTTGAGAGGACTTGTACCGTCGTCAACGACGTGAAGACGCGTAGAAACGCTGATAACAGGCGCCTTTTGGATCTGCTACCACAACCTAGGGGTAGTTATGGGTTCTAATCTTTGGCATCAATCAAAGCGTACTTACGTTGTAATAGACGGTCGAAGTGTCGTTCTTGAAGAAGTTGACCAAGTCCTGCCAGTTCTTTGCATCGGCAGGGGGTGGAGGCAACGCATCTCGCAAGCGAGTTTTCGCATTGACAATTTCCGGGACTGGAGCTTGCGTAGCAATAAGCGCATGGTTAAAACCACCCAAGTTTGAAGGAGTGAGAGTAAATGGAGTGCCGGACGCGACCACTGGGTGTTAGCTTCGTTAGTATAATATTCCTAGCTCAAAATAAACATTTGGAGAACTTACCTGTGTTGGGAGTTGAAGAATCGATGACTAAGGGACCTGGCCCTTGAGGAGTCGTCTTGTTCCAAACTTGAGGCCATAAAATAAGTTCGCTCGGGACCGCACGGAGGACGATTGCGGTTTTGTCTCCTGTTGTGACAGTAGAGGCAGTTTGTCCCCGAATGAAGATATTGTTGATCTCGTTTGATTGAAGGGGAAGACTGATGAATTGGTTGTATTCACTGATCAACAATGCTGGGTCCACTTTGTTGCCGAAGTGAGGAACAATATCCGGGGACTATTACATAGTGAGCGTTAGCGAGAAGTAACAAAGTTGCAGGCAATACGTACAAATGCTGTAGCCTTGGTGGACACGATGTCGCTTGCTAAGACTTTTATTGTCATCGTTGGCAACGTTCATTAGGTATAAGTGTTAAAATGGCCTTACAATCTCGAAAGGTGAGGTTATTGGTAGATGCAGACATGTTGAAAGGGCTGGTTAGCTTGTAGTTCAAGTAGGAGATCTGGAATTCTTCGAAGTAGAACTGAAGGTTTCCAAGTGAAGACTTGTTCGTTTTTATACTCCAAGGTGTAACGCAGTGTCCGTCTGTATTCTCCTGAGTACTAAAAAAAAGTACAAAAGCATCAACTATTCACACGTATGACTCACTGAATTTTCTGGTTCACTACAGCACCATAAGAACTGCCTCATCTAATTGAGCATTCCTTTGCCAATGAGGCTCTACTATGACAGGACGCCTGCACCTTGTTTGCACCAGCTGATATCTGGCCGAAAAAGATGGACCCGCCTAGGGGCTCTTTCTGATGCTTCTTTACTAATTTTGGCGCCGTGCGACTATAACCTACCAGCGCCAAATAATTCACATATGACTCCCTGGCTCAACTCATTGGCACAAAAGTAGTATGAAGCATAACCTATTAGACCTGTCTCATACCGACATTATACGACGGGATTCTTAGTTCGAAAATTTGAGAGCATCACCCCACCCCCTACAAATAGCGGCGGCTGGCGTTGAAGACAAGTCCGGCACCATATGCTATGTCACACAGCACACATGACTCCCTAGCTCAGTGTTTCTTTGTTATTTCAAGTATGAAGTGCAATTATCAGAGATACCTAGTACAATGGTTTCATAATGACAGAACGTTTTAGTTCGAAAACGTTCAAGCACTCAATTGGCGGAGTAGCCTGAGGAGAACTTAAGCTTTGCATTTTCTTTGACAGTCGTCTGGTCGTAGGTCTTGTCTTCTTTAGATACACGATTCCCGGCTTACTATGCTAATTTTTATTGGCGTTGTGCATTTTGCTCTTTAGAAGCCTATCACAAGTATTTCTATCATAATTTATAAGTATTTATTGCAACTAATCTATGCCGTCCTGAGAACGAGTTATTACACTGATACTTGCAATTGAGGCGTGGTATTACCATGATCGTTCACTTCTACGGTAAATTTCTTTCCTTTGTCTTTTTTTGCACAACATCACGTTTGAAGGGTATCCATACATCAATATGCATTTATCGAGCTGCTTCCTAATTCACTCTACAATTCATCAATCCTGTCAGAGACTAAAGTATACTCGTAATTATGCGACCAGAGGTATCTAGAACCAGTATCCTGATGATAAGGTAACAGTTAATCAAGAGACCTGCCAGTTTATCGAAATGGGCCATTTCGGGCCTGTGGGGTAATATTAGACAAATGGCACAGAGAAAGAAATGATTATCAGTGACGGGCTGAACATTCCCCATGTCTTGTGCCTGTTAAATATCTATTCCTACCTAGCAGAGACACATCACGAAAGGTTTATCGAGAGAACGAATGTGGGTTATTTGGATGCCCCCATCGTCGTACTATGCACCATATCCGTCCATGTCAAAACGGATAACCAGACATGATCAATGATGGAAGATGGAAGATCAGGTATTGTAGAAAACCTCCATCTGCACGTGGTGTATTTACAAATTATAATCATGTCTACTCGACCTAGTGCAGACTACTCGTAGTGAATTTCAAGGGTTTGATGTTTACCTGCAAATTATCTATTCCAAACTCATTATGCCATTTTTCAGTGAATAGTAGCTCTGTCCTCATAAAACGTTAAATGAAAGGACTTAATACTGCTGTAATTCTAGTCAGTAAATATGAACTCAGTCTGACGCAAACTGATCGATTGTAAGATTGATCTCTGAGAGATACATGCGTGAGTGCGCCAACTGCGGGAAATATCATATCTATAACCTCATAATACCTGTTCAGGAAGCCACTGTAGTCGGAAATCCAACTATGTCGTCTAAGCGAATGACTAATCTGACTAAGCCGCCGGGTATGCCAACACTGGTATTTAAAAAACGGACTCCTGATGCCGTGAAGAGCATCGGGCCTCAACACAAGTTGTCTACGCAAGGCGTCGGTTGAAGAGATTTGTCGTTTGTGATAACGTGACTTTACCTGAACAGGTTGAAGCGGAGTTTAAAGTACGTACAGCATTGGATTGGGCGCTTGATGATAAGAGAGTGCCGCTCCTTAACATCGATACACACTCAGAATCATGGACTCCAATGACATTCCTAACGACATCTGGATCAATGTAGTTGAGCTTATCGACGGCTCAGCACCTATCGCTGCCCTGGTGGCCACCAGCCATCGCTTCCAGGAACTAGGCATGAAATACCTCTTGCGGGACCTACGTTGGGTTGAAGTGGACTCGACATCCTCCAGCATTGAAGCATGGAAGGATTATAAAGCGAAGATGGTTTATTTTCCACGAAAATTGACTCTAAGCATTGCTTTCGAATTCGGAAAGCCGGAGACCTCTGTCTCGGTCAGTTACACCACTCTACTGAGCTTGCTCGATCGTTGATAACGTATATAGCCGACAGCAAGTAAGCTACTGCACAATGCAGTGTATTCCCAGATCTCGGCCTTTCGATGCTTGTACGAAATTGTGCTCGTAAAGACCGTCGTTTCTTGTTATACGCACAAGGCCCTAAGTTCAATCCCGACTCTTCGACTTCTCACCATTAACGACTGCCTGTTCACGAACTTCGGGAAACCTTTCTCGGTATATAGCGTAAGCTCTGTATTAGAGGACTTAGGGACCCCATTACCATGCCTTTCCATCACGCATCTCTCGCTGAACAATCCAATCTTCCCTAATGTGGATCTTGATACTTGGATCATATTGTTTCGCTTTCTGAACGGAAACAACATCTCAGGCTCTACGTTGTCTTCTCTCTCAATCACCTGGACCCAAGAATTGAACTCGGCCTTATCACTTTTTCGAGACCGCCTTATCGACGAAGACGATTATGATGAAGATTATTATGAGAAGTGGATCTTCCCCAAACTTGTTCATCTTGACTTTTTATTCCATCCCTTATACGTCGTTACCACGTTAGCCAAATGTCCGCATTCTCAGGAGTACATTGTTCGACAATTCCCCGGATTCGGATTTCTATTGGAGAATCCCGTATTTCAGAAAATGAATTGAGGGGGTTGAGGAGCTCGATGTCTGGGATGTGGAGCTACACCGGCCCATATTGTATCTTCCTCCGCTTTCGCTTCCTCGCCAATCTCACGCACCTGATAATAACCGACCCAATGGAGAAAATTATCGATAACCTCAGGAGGCTTCCAGAGACACTTCAAAGCTTGGATATCAAATCCCAGATAGGGGAAGAAGACGGCATGGCATTCGCCACTGCTATACAGGACATGTTCCCTGTTATCCACTTTGTGGCAATTCGGTACGGCATCGACAGGGCCTGCATAATACTCTCTCCATCAATGCTGGAGATCGAGATCTCGGAGTGGGACACCGAAGCTCTCTTTACAGCGCGCTACCGCTTCCCCTGACGTTCACTCTCTGACGATTCGATACGGCGGAGATGCCATCAAGCTCACTCACAGACTGATCGTCTCACTGGGGCCCGACATTTTGTTTCATATGCAACACTTACACACCTTCAAACTTTTGCATGATGTTTCCATTCATAAAACCATTTTCCTGAATAACAATTCCCAACATTCGGTGGGTCCCTCACGCATTGGTCATCCAGAATACGACCCTTGCGATATTGAGCTCGAGCTTGAGGAGGATGACATGAAGGACTATTTGAACGCCTGGGGTAAGCAATGTACATGCCTTTGTCATGTCGAGATGACCAGAGATAGCCGGTGCATCAGAACTTCGACCAAGGAAAAGTGGATAGAAATGGCCTAGTTGTCGCGAGTCCGGAACTACCATTTCTCCAATGTACATTAGCTTTCTACGGAAGAACAGAGAATGATTCAATTTCACTCTGACTCGTTTATCTACATATTCGGGCAAAGAACAGTATTACCTTGCGAGAATGACATGGGTTGGTTTCATCACTCTTAATTCGCCAAACTTGTATAAAATAGACGATGTTCGATACGTTACTTGTCCGATGATATAGTAAGAATCACATCAGACATGGGACTATCATTCAGAATAATAAATTAGACCCACACGATACTAATTGGTACACGGCTGCTCGATGGCAATGTCGTACTCATAAGGCTTCTTCTGTACCGTGTGAGGAGTGAAAAGAGTGTGACTGAGGTGAGCATGAATATAATTATTCGAGAATGATGATGAACTCGAGAAGAGAAAATGAGCCGTAGATTACAGCCATTGCCGGTCTTCGACGACCTCCTTCGATTTGGAATATTATTTCTCGTATCTCAGGAGGAAATGAATATGTCAAATTGAAGAAAATTGCGAAATGAAAATGACCGCTAGATAGATGAGCTTAAATAAACTATCTAAAAGCGTATTCTACAGCCGAACTGGTCAGAGAAAACAGTCAGGATTGAGTTGGAGTCTGGAGTGAGGTCGAAGTGATCTATGGAATACCAAGGCACCATACCAATTCGTTAATTCACTGGCTAATAAAATAAAAACCATGAGCAAAGGCGTACCGTATGCTAATATTGGAAAAATAGCGTTTCATCTCCATTAAATGGTCTGGGTAATCTGTTGATGGTTATTCCGTCGGCCGTATCGTTGGAGAGTGACCAGGGAATGGGAGAGAAAGAGTCGCCATTAGTCTCTAAAATGAAAATTTCATCGATATCTGTTGGAGTGTTAGGTAAATTGCCAAGGGTAATAGCATTGGTGATCTCTAATGCCACAATCGCGACATTAAAGTCTTCTGCAGTCTGGACATTCAATCCTGCTGCTGGGAAGCTTGAAAATCCCGTAAACCATGCATGCACCCCCGGACTTCCTAAAAACTCATCCTCGTTAACTACAAAAGAGTCGAGAGTGAGAGAGCCAGGAGAAAGCTGGGTGAGGTTGGTGACGAAGGCCTGGTCTTCCGTGATAAACCATGAAGCAAGGCTCCAGAATGGACCACCACCTGCAGCAGAGACGCCATATTGAAGCGTAGGCTGTATCAGGGCATCCACGGTAGGCGGTGCGAGGGCGGCGAAGTACATTAGGAGTTGGCCACTATTTACTTGGGGAAGCGGCGGTAGAGCCCAATTCGATTGGAACCCTGAAACGCTAGGTGCTTGAGCAATGGCGGCGATAGTTGCAGCTTGGAGATTTCGAGAAGTAAGGCTGGGTTTGATAGCGGGGTCATTAGGGAGATTGAAACGTGGCTTGGCACCTTTCAAGGGCGCAACGTGGAGTACGGCCCCATCAGCATCGAGGAGACGAACCTCGGTCGCTGAGTGCACAACCTTGCCACCCTCTGGGACGGTGTGTACGTTTGATTTTAGGAGCATGCCGCCAGGGGTGTGTACCAGCTCGTCGGTAGCACTCTGTGAATAGAAGGATTAGATACAAGCTTAGTAAATAAGATATAGATTGAGCTTACTGGATCCAATGGGCTCGCGATTGCATTGAGAACATAGGATGCGAGAAGCATGCACAAGGCCACAGATCGGAGAGACATGGATGCAAGCATTATCTACTGCTCAATTAGCACGGTGCTCAATGTTCGATTTGGACTGTTTACCTTTTACCAAGCTGTTCGAGACTGGTGAAAATCCTAGCCTTTTGTGTTCTCTTTTAAAGAACGAACGGGATGAGTGATCCTCGTTAAAGCAGTCACACGTAGCGATCTGTGTCAGTCTCATGTTGTGATTTATTTTACGGAAGTGGAAACTGTCCATGGCTTCTCGAAGGCAAATGGTGCATTTTAATCAACGGATGAACGTCGGCTGCACGATAAATCCAACTAATTTCTTGCTCCGTTCGTTTGGTGGGAATGATTGACACGTTGAGGTCGGGCCGAGGATCAGGCACCAAACCCAACGTATAACTTGTGGCGAACGCAAGATGATGATTCTAAGTGACGAATGTTAAGCGATACACTTCTGAAGATTCGAGATAAAAGCTACATCTTAAGCTCGTCCTAAACAGAAGAACTTTCAGTACGGCGCAAGCTAAGGTGGGTGTCAAGGTGCCTGGGTAAAAATATCAGCATCTCATGATTGATATTTTGATATCGCGGACAGCCGAGAAGCCTTCATTATCCTCGATTACCAATGCCTGTTCATTGCTTCTGCTTCTCAAGAATGACAGCTATACCACTGTACCAGGGTATGTTCAGCGTTAAACAGTCGGTCATGAGGTGAATCGACCGTGGACAACGACCATTAAGCGTATTGTTCCACACGCACCATTCGATCACTCGTCCCCTTTCAAACTATTTTGAGAAGCCTTGAACAGTTTGTTCGGCAATGTAGAACGTTCGTGAACAGTGAGATGGAAAACGGGGATGATATGGAACGCCAACGCGCGGGCAAATCTTGTTGAAGACTTCGAAGGGTCAAGGTCGGCTGGTTGAACCTTATTGCCGGTCCACTCTCATCGCTTGTCGTGTGTATTGGCTGGAGATATGATACACAGAATCTTCCTGGTAGGTCAATACCACGGAGGATAAGTCCTTAGTAAGTACTCGTGTGCGCATGTCATTCGCACGTACCAAAGCTCCCTTACCTTCGTCGCCACTACGGACCGACTCCGTAAATAATTAAAAATTCATACGGTTGAGCCAAGTAAGTCTGTGCGGTACAATCCTCCGTCTGATCACTAGAGTTCCAGTTATCTGCTACAAGACTTGTAGCAGATAACTATGAAAAGTACAAGCTCTGTTTTAGAAACCCGCAGTCTTCACACAGAGTCTCCTATGGCTATGGACGTTTTAGATTGCAGGTGAGTGCCATAAATTAAGCATTCTGTTGCCATTCTGAGCAGATTTATTCTCATCCTCTAAATGTCAAAGACTCTGTCGAGTACGTTTGCAGGGCAGTTCCACTAAGTGCCAGTATCGGTAGCCTCAGCGTAGTTTGATCTGTTCAAATTTAACTTCGTCAACACAGTATGTTATTGTGGCTTAAGTGCTATAGATCACGATATACATCTTCGACCGGCCCTTGTTCATTCGGCATACACTAAAACAACACATTATACACCAAAAAAACAACACCGAGTCGCACGCTCAGCTATACATAAACACCCAAGAAAAAAAGTTCATGAATAAATAACACCCCGCCAATGAAAGAGTGGAATCGGCATAGGATGAGGTGGAGGAGAGGGAGAAAACCGAGAAACGTCTACTCTACAAGAAGTAGGCGCCTCTACAAGGTAGGCAAAAGACGACAGAGAAGAGGAGAGAACCAAGAAACCCATACTACTCAAGAAACAGCGGCCTCTGGTCAAAAAGAAGCGTCTGACTAGCGTAAGAGATAGTGCCCGAGAAGATGACGTTAAAGGACGACCATGAGGATACCAAGGCCCCATCCAACGACGAACTTGGCCCACGCCCCCTTGCCAAACACGACATTGAAGCCGTGTATCCCTAAGGACCCCGATGGAGTAGTTGCATTCGGCGAATCGGTGCTCCCTGCGTCCGAAGCACTGTCGCTGGATGTCTGCGAGTCAGTGGGAAGAATACCAACGGCAGTAGGCGGAGTGCCGTTCGGGATGCCTGTTCCAATCGATATGCCTGAGCCGGTAGAGCTCGTCTGGACGACGGTAGGGCTTGTTGGAGTGGAGGTTGAGCTCGTGCTTGTGTTGCTAGTGGTCCTGGTGCTCGTGGTGAACCTTGGACTTAGACTGGGACTTGGATGTCCCAGTAGACGATGACTTGCTGGATGAATGGGGCGAAGATGAGCTGCTGGCTCGAGTTGTACCACTGGCTGAGCTGGAATGAGGGGCGGTAGAAGAAGTCGCGGATGTAACAGTAGAGGTTTCGGCTACTAAATATATAGCGAAGCCACAACCAACTTGATGAGCTGAATGCTGATTGAACGTGAGCTTCATGACTTACCACCGTTACAGAAGGTATCCATGACGCCTTGGACTGCATTACGGTCTTCCACATTGCAGACAGACTGGGAGCAGCCGATAACAGAGTTATGGAAAGCACTGGTGGCGCACAGGCATTTCGCGTCAGAGTCAGAACTATCGTGATTATATCCTACGTCAGGACCACACGCGATAAAGGAGAGAAAAAACGAACAATTGACAATGACTGGCGGACGCAGCGCTGGAACCGCAATTGTTGGCGCAAGCGGGCAGTTGACTGAGCTTAGAACCCTGCGCCGCGACAATCGGTACAACGCTTCCGAAATAGAACGCCAAAGCTGGTATAATGGTTACGAGCGACCAGGTGGGGGTACGCATGTTGCAATGAGTAAAAGAATGGAAGTGTGGTTGTAAAAATCACAAAAAGAGTGGAAGGGAAGGACGACGCAAGGTGAATACAACGGTCGTGGTTGCAGTCAAAGCCTGAAAAATCAAAGAACAGTTGATCTTGGGAAAATCAGATGGACGCCTTGACTCCCTGATGACGCTGGGAAGACAGCGGATATGGTCCTTGACAGCGTTGGTTATTATTAGATTTTGTTGTATTTCAACCCTACTAACGCCGCGCCTAACTACAAAATACGAAGGGAATTGGTCTCTTCTCTCAATTTATAGAATGTAGATGTTGTAAGTATTGAAACGTCTAAACACCCACGTATTAATACCTATATTTAGTGATTCGATATATTGTGAAATCTGTCACTATTAGTATGTCAAGACGTCAATCACTCGTCCTAGTTCCTTCACCTCTTCCGAGCACGTATACTATCAGGTGTAACTCCACAGTTAAAGACGCACTAACAGAAGCAACATGCAATCGATAGTCACAGGAATACTGATCTCATACGGGAGCTCGACCATTCATGTCTGAGCGCCTGTTCTTTAGTATTATCACAACCAAACGCGTGTCGACTCGGAAGTTTTCGGCCGGCGAAAAGGGCTCGAACACTGCACAACGATGGAAGAGGGCCATGAATGGACTATGGAGACTGCAAACCACGATGGGTGTCGTATTTCAAGCACGTGGTTGACAATGTAACCTTGCATATCTCCCTTATTACAAAGTTCGGTATCTATGTTTGCATGTACTGGATAAAATGACCAAAAATGATGAAGAGCGTTCTTAGAATGTGTCGTTAAAACATCTTAGTGGGGAAGCTATCAAGCTGCATAGCCATATGGTATTGACATATCACACTTGAGTCTTAAGAGGTATAGTTCCCATTGTACATTTGTATATTGAATAGGGCCATCATGGTCCACGAACATTGTCACTTTGGAAGCTTGGTACTAGATACTAGACAAAATTGCTAGTAGGCCCCGAGGCCAAACTCTTCAGATACTGAAAATCGATGTAACAGTTAAGCAAAGGGGCCGAGGCCAGAGATATACAAAGTACAATATCCTAAACGCACAATTGCACGTCGTCCCATTCATCCGAGGCTATGTTACTATACGTCACCATGAACAACAGCACCCCCAGAAAAGTGAGATTCATTGTCTTTCTGGCTATGCTATGTGATTTACATCGGATCCCACGGGATATGTTCGTGCCTCTGATGCCGTTCATTATTCACATCTACGATACCAAGTCTTTTGTAAATCGTATAAGTACCCTCGTCAAACATGCATCGATATCCAGTCCCTCCTAACACCACAATCATCTTTACATCCGATTCTAACACCTTCCAAACCTCTAGTGATCTCTTGCTCTTAGACGCATGATAAGGCCTTTATTTAGCGAGTTCCCTTCGGGACGACATCTGCTTTCAGCCGAATTATTTACCCCATCCCACCCGCATGTCGGGACTGTGGATAGAGCCTGCAAGGTCCCCCGACAATATACGGTGCACACACCCGGTACGGGATGCTTCCACATTGTCCCTCTGGGTTAATGGTTGTCCTTTCGAGCACCCATACCTAACGTCAGACCATCGCCTGGACTCGGACTGCTCAATAAGTTCAGCTCTGCAGATCCCGTACTCCCGTGAGTCTCTTTCTTTCGTTTCATCAATGTACAACCTATTCAATGTATTTAAACAGCAACGTTTTGATAGACACGTACCCTTTCCATAGTCCGTTTGGGGGTTTTTTTATTATGTTATTTTATAGTTTATGAGGGGCGGGCCCCTCAATCCGTTTGGGGTATCGCCACAAGTACTCCATGAACCATTTTCGGAATCATCCCTGCACCCCAACTTCCGACTCAGCGACGGTGACTTCAACGAGGATGCTGACGGGGACAACGAAAGCGACAACGCTGCTGACGAAGGAGGAAACGTTACAAAGATAGCGACGACGACGACTACGAGGGGTGAGCCAAATCGCAGCGCACCAAGCCTGCCGTGTCCGACCCACGATCCGTCCCGGTGGCAAACATGCCTTCGAGCTCGCTAAAGTGATAATGGCCGTCCGTCTTCGAAGACATTTCTGACGAACGCCCCGAAAAGCGTGTCACCCTCACTCTTCCCTGGTGTCCTCTGCAGGGCAAGTCTGTGACCCCATTCCAGGCACAATCCTCTAGCCCCACCCTGCGCAGACCAACGAGGAGGATCCGCAATGTGCCTCCTACGCGCAAAATTCAAGCCTCCATCACCTGTGGAACCGCCGGTGAGGCCCGTGATTCTCTCAAGTTCAGGTGTCCAGTCGCGGGCAGCAGATACAGGACAGTAGGCAGACACATCCCCGACTTGAAGCACCATCTGAAGACCCAGGACGCGGGCAGGTGTACACCTTTCACTGGTGTTATTTTGTCTGATGCAGAACGTGCCAAGACACTGTACCTTATATTATCGACAGTGGTGACGAGGGGTTAGAGGCTGCATACTGAGCTTCAGCAGCCCCCATGCGTTGATGAGGCATGTCGGCAGTAAGAACAAGAACACGAAGTGCATTCATTACGAGCAGAAGATTGCGAGGAAATAGGCCGTCAATGCCTGCGCAGCGACACCTCACTTTTAAGTCTAGGACAGCATCCATCTGATCTAGTTGGCCACCACAGCATCGCGCAGTTGGAATGAATGCGAAGTTTGTCGAGGGCAGGTCGGAGTCGTGCTATATCACTGGCAGACACTCTCCATTCAATACAACATCATCCTACTATCAGCGAGAGCTTGTTGGAATGGTCTGTGAAATTCTCGAGCCGTCAGAGTCAAGGAAATTTCAATAGGTCAATACAGCAACCTCAAACAACTCACTATGGACTCTTCCCATGTATGCAACTATTGTCGTGCTCATCCCTCCTACCACTCTGTCAATAAGCCCCAAAGTTAATCCAACTACCGACTCTCCCGCTTGTTCTACAGCTCGAAATACATGTGCGACAGCTAGGTACAAGTCCATGTCTTCATGCAGATGGGGACGGGACGAAGTGTGAGTAGGACATCAGGAAAGCAGGACAAATCCTATTTAGCAATACGACGTTTACAAACCTGTCACATCATTATAACACGCAGATATCAGCTCATAACCATATATCTATGACATATAATATTATTTTTGTAATATAAAGTAAATATAATATGATAAGTACATTATAACTAGATTGCAAGGTCATGTAAGATGTTAAACGGTTTATAGATTGGGTACAATATTGTTTCTGTAACGTAAAGCAAATATAATATGGCAAAGACAATATAATTAGATTGTAAAGTGGCTGCCAGGTTCACCAAAAAAATCATAATATGCATGTCAGATGTTAGACAATTTATAACTCATCATCGTCCTTCAGCAGGGTTGTACGCAGGATATGAGATGGGCACAATATGGCATACAAATTATATTTAATTATCATAGTGAAATATCCTTGACATAGGCGTAAAATTTCCAAGTGAGCCGGGTGTGTAGGTCAACATAAATAGGCTACAGTGAGGCGTAGCCATAATCCTCTTCTCCTTCCTCTTCCTCATCACCACTGCAACCAAAATCATGGACCTCATCCCCATCGCTTTGGTCCCCACCTTCATCATCATCATCATTATCTTCATCGTTGTCGTCTTCGTCATCTTCTTCGTCATCATCGCCGTTGTCGTCTTCATTTCCTTCCAGTTCCAGATCCTCATTCATGGCGCTACAGGGGTCGTCTTCGTCATCCTCTTCTTCCACTTCCATTTCCTCAGAGCTTGGGTCAATGGAATCAAATCCGGTACTTCCTGCTGAGGGGTATTCTTCAAATGACCGATGCCACCACCAAAGTAACGCATAATCATATCTCGATCAACAAAACTGAGAGTATTCAGCTGTTAGTAATACATCAAAGCAGGGACCACCTGACGTCCACTCACATGTTTACGTAGAAGTTTAACCAGTCTTCTTTATTGTCAGAATCAAGGCATCGAGCAATGCTACAGGGCCAAGGAAGGAGATCAGGACTCCGACCAGCTTCAAAGGCCGGAATCAAGTGACAACCGCGCACTACAATAGCAGGATCAACAAAACTGAAAGCAAATTCATCTGTGGATTCTACAAAGCCAATTTTGGGTAGGCGTGCTCGACGAAATCCTGAACGATAGCCGGGTTCCTCGCCAAACCAACGGACCCAAAGAAAATCCATGCGTTTGACAGTTTTGGCATCAGGAATCACTGGATTCTCAGCCCAAACGTTGGCATGGTAGACTCCAATGACTCTCGCATACCAGTAGGGTTCAGCACCTTCCTCGTTAATAGGAGAGCGCAGCATAATATCTGGGTGTGAATGAGGGCGGACAGTGTCCCACTGCCGCTGTAAGTCGTAGCTAGTGTAATAGATGCGGCATGTCTGAACAGAATAAATCTTGTTTCCGACAAAGTGTATGGAGTTGCGATCTAAATCCGTGAATTCTTCGTGCATGTCGGCATCAAATTCACGGCCGGTTAGTCGTCCTAATAAATGATCTTGAAGCTTCGGTAAAAATTTCTTCAAAGTCTCAGTAAGTCCATGAGTTATAAATCACAAAAGCGTTAATCGAGAAAACGTACATGATAAGCAGGGTCGCTCCTGTTATTGCGCAGGGTGCCACGGATATCCTGAGGGTGACTTTTAGACGGAGAGATATAGTATCTCAGCTCTGGGTCACCATCCGGTTGGTTGTTGACGTGACCTGTTGTTTTCTGCTTGGTATGGCCGTGAAGCCGCTTCATATCAAAGGCCAAACGAGCACGTTCAAGCCTTTTATAACGCTTAGCAATTTGGCGCTCGGCATTGCGCTTGTTTGTCGATCCATACATGCGCTTAACGACTTTATGAGCAAGTTCACCCTGTTGATTAAAAAGTAAGAATAAATAAAATACATAGAGAGAAATTACTGACGACTTGGGTTGAAAACCCATCCGTTCCACCAAAAGGCGGATAGCACGAACGTAGTCTCCGAGCGCATGCCATTTGTAAGTGAAGAGATTCAGGGTTTTGGATTTCTTGCTGGATGTATTACCTGCCACAGCTTTCTCCTTCCCCTTGCCAGACATCTGGCGCCTCTGTCGCCCCTGCTTCCTTTGGGAGTTCGACTGTCGCAAAAGCGGACTGTGTGGTGTCCCTAAACTTCCGTGTTAACTTCCCAAGCTCCGTTGTAACCTGTTCAAGATGCTGTAGAGTACTCTCGGTATGTAGTCGAAGTTTTGCAAACGCATGCCATTCTGCTGTTCGGTATAAGAGCGTCATGAGGATTGAATTATATGGCTCTTGCAAAAGTCCTTCAAACACTGGAATACTGCACTAAAGAACAAGTTAGTACTCAATGTTTTCTTCTTTCATGCCAGAATTGCTGGTCTTACCTGTAATAGGTCCTCAAAATCGCGCGCTGCGAGTTTCTTCATCTCTGAGGCATTTGTTGCAAATCGTCTGATTGTACTTGACCCAAACGTTGGTACACCCCGAAACCTTGTCGATGCGGAAAAGTTTATTAGTTTTCAATAGATAAAAATGCTGGAGTGGGCGTACCGTTGATCCAGCTTAGCAACCAAACTGCCGTCAGGGGCAACAGCATACAGAATTCGAATTAAGTGGGTAAAGAGCGCTTTCCAGACACCCAACTCAAACTCGTGCAAAAGATCAACAACAAGCATCCAGCGGGATGTCAAAATCGCAGCCAATTTTATCAATAAAGGCATTCTAAGACCGAAACATGAAGCTCGAATAAATGAATATCAGGGAACTTGACTCACCAGTGTTGGGACAGAAGAAGTCGCCTTGAGGAGCCGATTGACAGCGGTACCGGCGATGGCCACTGCAGACTTGTAGATGGCATTCCGAGCAATTTGAACGCTGTCTAAAAGGTATTTACGAGCCATTGTAAGTCGAGATTTAATGTCATTCTTTGTGCCCATCTGGTCAAATTTTGATTTCGAACGAGACACCGAGGGCACGGGCAAAGGCCTTTGTCTCGTATGGTGGCAAGCAAAACTCTGTCAAAAGGATTGATTAACTCAACAGTTCGTTGAAAGAAAGGAATCCACTTACTTCTCAGGATAATCTGCAGAATATGTAAAGAATCGGGGTATACCCGGCGCGAAATACCGTCAGCGCATTTGACTACCATTCCATATTTATATGCATGAGCGAAATCTCGCGTCTAGTAAAAATTTCCAGACACCATGCATAAGCTCTCGTCGGCAATGCGTTGTGAGGTCTTTTTTGCGTGCCCCATTACACTGCAAGAAAGAGGCGGCAAAGTCCTGGAATGAATCAGGAAGAGAAGGAATATATGCGATGTGCTGGCAAGCACCCAAGTTTAGCTGTCCACGAATGTATTTCAAACATTCCCAAAAAGTAGATAGATTGGCCAGAGCTTTGCGGTACCAAAGTTTGCAAGGTGAGTGCTGTCAGACCAGAACATGAGGGCAGCTACAACCTTCTCTAGCTTGCAATCCGGCTCATCAGGAGGAAGAGGAGCACGCTGCACGTTGTCATTTTCTTCAATGAAAACATCCGAGTTGTAGACCTCAGAGAATACCCGTTCTTCTTCACCACTTGGAGACCTATGCAATAATTTGAAAGGCGAGAAATGGAAGTGGGAAGCAAGGGGGCGGCGAGAATGCAGCTTGGATAACAGCGGTCAATTTCCGATAGAGCAATCCTGGAACAGAAAATGTGCCTGGCGGTTTGCTTTTGGTGCCCGAAGGAACTTCAATGTTGATGTTGGCCATTTGAAAAGAGTCGGAAAGGGGGAATTCTTCTCCTGCCGGCATAAGCTCCTTTGATTCTCTCGCCGCGTTGAAACCTTTCAAATCTTCAAGCTTGAAATTGGGGTCAAGAAGAACATCGTTTACGAGACGGTTGACCTCGGAATCTGACTTGGTGTATGTGCCAGAGTCCTTCCAGTTCATAAGCATTTCAACTGATTCATTTCGATGGACAGGGGTTGGGGACGGTGGCGGCATGGACATAGGGTCAAGTTCTCCAACTTGGTGAAGCTCTTCTTCGGGAATAAAAGAGTCGGGATCAAAAGAAGGCCGGTAAAGGTATTCTCGCAGCAAGCCAAAAGAATTGGTGGCAGTCCGCAGTCGATTGCGCACAATCAAATGCAGGCGCGGCAACACTGCAGTTGACTGCTCATCTTCGAGCGGCGGCAAAGGCTCAGGATTTATGTCCTCATATCGAGCAGGGAGCCAATAATTCAGCTTCCCGGTCTACCTGCCTGCGTAAATTGGGGAGGAGGGTGTGAAAAACCCGAAGGTGGTGGGGGTGTCGAGGTTGCAAGAGGAGGCGGAGGCAAAGGTGGCGAGGTCCGATAGCACTGAGATCTTGATCCATTGCCTGATCCTCCAAGTTATGGGGTACGACATTTCCTAAATGACTCGTACTCGATCCAGCAGTGGACACTTCCTAGATAAACCGTTATATTTATCGACTATAACAAAAAAAAGAAAAAAAGAAAAAGCTTACTCCTGAAGTCGCAGAGCCCAAGCGCGCCTTGCGGTCTTTGAGTTTCGCTTGTTTAACCTTTGTTGAAGCGGCGGTTGTTTTTCGGCGTTGATTTGCCCCATCTTGATGTTTCAGAAAAGCTTTACATTTTGTCTGGTGTTGTGTGACCCCTAGCAGATATAGCACTGAATTGTTCTGGACAATGCTTGCACGGGAACATAAACGACACAGAGAAGGCGAATAGAAATAGCGATAGTGAGAAAGCGATAGCTATTCGCGAGCTTTCGCGACTGGGAGGATGTCTTGGCATATGAGAGAAGAGGGATACGATTCAAAGTATTGACAGCGCAACGAATATATAGAGCGGGTTGGCCCAACCCGCGCACAGCGTCATTAATTTTTGATGATATTTCTTTAGCCCTTGATTGGCTACTATGGCGAAGTGTTTAGACAAGTGGGGCCGTTGCACCAGTAACGCCGAAGCCGACTAGTAGAGTGGAGCATTACTCGCTAACCGTCTCATGAGTTGTCGTAATGAGCCCTTCCTCCTGATGCGACCGAATTCGCAACATGTCGTATATAGCAAAAAGCCATGACAAAAAAATGAGAATTATGATGATGCGTCATTCTCATTCTTCTCCAACGGTGGCGACTGCGACTGCTGCGAATGTTTCGACACTGGCGACCCGACGAGCGGTGCATTAGCACATCCACCATCTTGCCCCTCCCACCTGGAACTACCGCTGAAGAAGGGCGACATCGACTGTGCTCCCGACTCTACGCGCATCTTGTCATCTCCAGTATGTGTAGGCTGCGGCGCGCTCGATGCGGGGAAAGAGTTACGATGGGCGGTGGTCGCGATTGATGATGTTTACTGTTGCTGCTGGACCTGTGGGCGTGCCCAGTGCCGATTGGACGCGAGTGGGCGGCAGCACAGCGGCGACGATGGGCTGGCGGGAAGGGCTCGCGTCTCTGGCGAGTGCACAACAAGCTGGGTGCGAAATGGTATGGGTGAAGGCCTTGTCGACGGTATAGGCGTTCGCCTACCAGAAGCGAGAGATCCTGCGCTTCATATGCGATCCGCGAGCACTTGGAGTTGTTGTTGTCTTCTAG
>JAJIRX010000755.1:0-17894 GCA_023853785.1 Psilocybe azurescens | reverse complement strand
GTCCCCACCTTCATCATCATCATCACTATCTTCATTGTTACCGCTTATCATCTTCTTTGTCATCATCGTCGTTGTCGTCATTCTACCTTCCAGTTCCAGATCCTCATTCATGGCGCTACAGGTCGGTCATCATCCTTCTCATCCTTCTTCCACTTCCATTTCCTCAGAGCTTGGGTCAATGGAATCGGAATCGGGTACTTCCTGCTGAGGGTATTCTTCAAATGACCGATGCCAACACAAAAGTAACGCATAATCATATCTCGATCAACAAAACTGAGAGTATTCAGCTGTTAGTAATACATCAAAGCAGGGACCACCTGACGTCCACTCACATGTTTACGTAGAAGTTTAACCAGTCTTCTTTATTGTCAGAATCAAGGCATCGAGCAATGCTACAGGGCCAAGGAAGGAGATCAGGACTCCGACCAGCTTCAAAGGCCGGAATCAAGTGACAACCGCGCACTACAATAGCAGGATCAACAAAACTGAAAGCAAATTCATCTGTGGATTCTACAAAGCCAATTTTGGGTAGGCGTGCTCGAAATCCTGAACGATAGCCGGGTTCCTCGCCAAACCAACGGACCCAAAGAAAATCCATGCGTTTGACGGTTTTGGCATCAGGAATCACTGGATTCTCAGCCCAAACGTTGGCATGGTAGACCTAGGACTCTCACATACCAGTAGGGTTCAGCACCTTCCTCGTTAATAGGAGAGCGCAGCATAATATCTGGGTGTGAATGAGGGCACAGTGTCCCACTGCCGCTGTAAGTCGTAGCTAGTGTAATAGATGCGGCATGTCTGAACAGAATAAATCTTGTTTCCGACAAAGCGTATGGAGTTGCGATCTAAATCCGTGAATTCTTCGTGCATGTCGGCATCAAATTCACGGCCGGTTAGTCGTCCTAATAAATGATCTTGAAGCTTCGGTAAAATTTCTTCAAAGTCTCAGTAAGTCCATGAGTTATAAATCACAAAAGCGTTAATGGGAAACGTACATGATAAGCAGGGTCGCTCCTGTTATTGCGCAGGGTGCCACGGATATCCTGAGGGTGACTTTTAGACGGAGAGATATAGTATCTCAGCTCTGGGTCACCATCCGGTTGGTTGTTGACGTGACCTGTTTTTTCTGCTTGGTATGGCCGTGAAGCCGCTTCATATCAAAGGCCAAACGAGCACGTTCAAGCCTTTTATAACGCTTAGCAATCTGGTGCTTGGCATTGCGCTGTTTGTCAATCCATACATGCGCTTAACGACTTTATGAGCAAGTTCACCCTGTTGATTAAAAAGTAAGAATAAATAAAATACATAGAGAGAAATTACTGACGACTTGGGTTGAAAACCCATCCGTTCCACCAAAAGGCGGATAGCACGAACGTAGTCTCCGAGCGCATGCCATTTGTAAGTGAAGAGATTCAGGGTTTTGGATTTCTTGCTGGATGTATTACCTGCCACTGCTTTCTCCCTTCCTTGCCAGACATCTGGTACTCTGTCGTGCCCCTGCTTCCTTTGGGAGTTTGACTGTCACAAAAGCGGACTGTGTGGTGTCCCTAAACTTTGTGTTAACTTCCCAAGCTCCGTTGTAACCTGTTCAAGATGCTGTAGAGTACTCTCGGTATGTAGTCGAAGTTTTGCAAACGCATGCCATTCTGCTGTTCGGTATAAGAGCGTCATGAGGATTGAATTATATGGCTCTTGCAAAAGTCCTTCAAACACTGGAATACTGCACTAAAGAACAAGTTAGTACTCAACGTTTTCTTCTTTCATGCCAGAATTGCTGGTCTTACCTGTAATAGGTCCTCAAAATCGCGGCTGCAAGTTTCTTCATCTCTGAGGCATTTGTTGCAAATCGTCTGATTGTACTTGACCCAAACATTGGTACACCCCGAAACCTTGTCGATGCGGAAAAGTTTATTAGTTTTCAATAGATAAAAATGCTGGAGTGGGCGTACCGTTGATCCAGCTTAGCAACCAAACTGCCGTCAGGGGCAACAGCATACAGAATTCAAATTAAGTGGGTAAAGAGCACTTTCCAGACACCCAACTCAAACTCGTGCAAAAGATCAACAACAAGCATCCGCTGGATGTCAAAATCACAGCCAATTTTATCAATAAAGGCATTCTAAGACCGAAACATGAAGCTCGAATAAATGAATATCAGGAACCTGACTCACCAGTGTTGGGACAGAAGAAGTTGCCTTGAGGAGCCAATTGACAGTGGTACCGGTGATGGCCACTGCAGACTTGTAGATGGCATTCCAAGCAATTTGAATGCTGTCTAAAAGGTATTTATGAGCCATTGTAAGTTGAGATTTAATGTCATTCTTTGTGCCCATCTGGTCAAATTTTGATTTTGAACTGAGACACCAAGGGCACGGGCAAAGGCCTTTGTCTCGTATGGTGGCAAGCAAAACTCTGTCAAAAGGATTGATTAGCTCAACAGTTCGTTGAAAGAAAGGAATCCACTTACTTCTCAGGATAATCTGCAGAATATGTAAAGAATTGGGGGTATACCCGGCGCGAAATACCGTCAGCGCATTTGACTACCATTCCATATTTATATGCATGAACAAAATCTGTGTCTAGTAAAAATTTCCAGACACCATGCATAAGCTCTCGTCGGCAATGCGTTGTGAGGTCTTTTTTGCGTGCCCCATTTACTGCAGAAAGAGGCGGCAAAGTCCTGGAATGAATCAGGAAGAGAAGGAATATATGCGATGTGCTGGCAAGCACCTGAGTTTAGCTGTCCACGAATGTATTTGAAACATACCCAAAAAGTAGATAGATTGGCCAGAGCTTTGCGGTACCAAAGTTTGCAAGGTGAGTGCTGTCAGACCAGAACATGAGGGCAGCTACGACCTTCTCTAGCTTGCAATCTGGCTCATCAGGAGGAAGAGGAGCACGCTGCACGTTGTCATTTTCTTCAATGAAAACATCCGAGTTGTAGACCTCAGAGAATACCCATTCTTCTTCACCACTTGGAGACCTATGCAATAATTTGAAAGGTGAGAAATGGAAGTGGGAAGCAAGGGGCAACAAGAATGCAGCTTGGATAACAGCGGTCAATTTCCGATAGAGCAATCCTGGAACAGAAAATGTGCCTGGCGGTTTGCTTTTGGTGCCCAAAGGAACTTCAATGTTGATGTTGGCCATTTGAAAAGAGTCGGAAAGGGGGAATTCTTCTCTGCGGCATCGCTTGTTTGATTCTCTCTTGCCGGCGTTGAAACCTTTCAAATCTTCAAGCTTGAAATTGGGGTCAAGAAGAACATCGTTTATGAGACGGTTGACCTCAGAATCTGACTTGGTGTATGTGCCAGAGTCCTTCCAGTTCATAAGCATTTCGACTGATTCATTTCAATGGACAGGGGTTGGGGAAGGTGGCGGCATGGACATAGGGTCAAGTTCTCCAACTTGGTGAAGCTCTTCTTCGGGAATAAAAGAGTTGGGATCAAAAGAAGGCCGGTAAAGGTATTCTCGCAGCAAGCCAAAAGAATTGGTGGCAGTCCGCAGTCGATTGTGCACAATCAAATGCAGGCGCGGCAACACTGCAGTTGACTGCTCATCTTTGAAGCGGCGGCAAAGGCTCAGGATTTATGTCCTCATATTGAGCAGGGAGCCGATAATTCCACTTCGGTCTACCTGCCTGTGTAAATTGGGGAGGAGGGTGTGAAAAGACGAAGGTGGTGGGGGTGTCAAGGTTGCAAGAGGAGGCAGAGGCGAAGGTGGCGAGGGTTCAATAACACTGAGATCTTGATCCATTGCCTGATCCTCCAAGTTATGGGGTACGACATTTCTTAAATGACTCGTACTCGATCCAGCAGTGGACACTTCCTAGATAAACCGTTATATTTATTGACTATAACAAAAAAAAAAAAAAAAAAAAGCTTACTCCTGAAGCCGCAGAGCCCAAGCACGCCTTACGGTCTTTGAGTTTCGCTTGTTTAACCTTTGTTGAAGCGGCGGTTGTTTTTGGCGTTGATTTGCCCCATCTTGATGTTTCAGAAAAGCTTTACATTTTGTCTGGTGTTGTGTGAGACCCCCTAGCAAATATAGCACTGAATTGTTCTGGACAATGCTTGCACAGGAACATAAACGACACAGAGAGGGCGAATAGAAATAGCGATAGTGAGAAAGCGATAGCTATTCGCAGCTTTGCGCGACTGGGAGGATGTCTTGGCATATGAGAGAAGAGGGATACGATTCAAAGTATTGACAGCACAACGTGAATATATAGAGCAGGTTGGCCCAACCCGCACACAAGTCATTAATTTTTGATGATATTTCTTTTAGCCCTTGATTGGCTACTATGGCGAAGTGTTTAGACAAGTGGGGCTGTCGTTGCACCAGTAACGTCAAAGCTGACTAGTAGAGTGGAGCATTACTCGCTAACCGTCTCATGAGTTGTCATAATGAGCCCTTCCTCCTGATGCGACCGAATTCGCAACATGTCGTATATAGCAAAAAGCCATGACAAAAAAATGAGAATTATGATGATGCGTCATTCTCATTCTTCTCCAACGGTGGTGACTGCGACTGCTGCGAATGTTTCGACACTGGCGGCGACCCCGACGAGCGGTGCATTAGCACATCCACCATCTTGCCCCTCCCACCTGGAACTACCGCTGAAGAAGGAGGCGACATCAACTGTGCTCCCAACTCTACGCGCATCTTGTCATCTCCATTATGTGTAGGCGACGGCGCGCTCGATGCGGGGGAAAGAGTTACGACGGGCGGTGGTGCGATTGACGATGTTTACTGTTGCTGCTGGACCTGTGAGGCGTGCCCAGTGCCGATTGGACGCGAGTGGGGCGGCAGCACAGCGGGCGACAATGGGCTGGGCGGGAAGGGCTCGTCGTCTCTGGCGAGTGCAATGCAAGCTGGGTGCGAAATGGTATGGGTGAAGGCCTTGTCGATGGTATAGGCGTTCGCCTACCAGAAAGGCGAGAGAGATCCTACGCTTCATATCGATCCGCAAAGCACTTTTGTCTTCTAGGTTGGGGCTGAGGGTGTGCTTGAGGGGCTACCTCTGGCTGGGAGGCGAAACGTGGTTTGAGGACACCGAGTTGCGATGAGAAGGAGGAAGGCAAGTGAATGGGTCACTTAATCAGCTATGTGATGAGATTGTAGGCAAGTGCGATGGACCATCCACTCCAGAACTTGAACTTGTCGCAAGTCCAATAAGCAACAGCGATACATTCATCATAGTTCTTGTCAAGAACACTTGAAGGTGGCTGCAGCATAGCACTTGTTGGCGACGGCTGAATGGACCTTGACTATCCAGAGTGGGAGCTGTTCTCCGGAGATCCAGGGCCCTTGGGATACACCTTGAAGTTGCCAGACATATTCTCAGTTGATCGTTCGGCAGAGAACATCTTCTGCCTATCCGGGCCCTCATCTTCCTTTCGCTTGTTGCCATTGACACACCTTCATCTATCCTTCTTGGGAGCAGGCTCCTGCATCAACTGAGGAGACAACTGAGCAGAAAACTGGGGTGGAGGGAGGTGGCGGAGGCTGAGGAGTGTGTTGTTGAGGGGTCTGCGGTGGTTGCGACTGGTGAGTATGATCTTCTTCCCTGCTATCTTTGGTCCGTTGCCGACAATCCTTAGCCTCTGCAAGCATAGGGCGTTGCATGCGGGCTCTCCGACATCCTTGAACTTCCTACAACAATATGCGAAGGAACATTATTTTGTGCACGCATACCTTCTGGCAATACCAGATAGCTCCTGTTCTCATTCCTGTCCATGTCGTAGTCGCTATTGCCCCGGGCATCATGACGGGGGTCATATCGGCGACTGGGTGGTTTGTGATGCAAAGGAGGTTGCTGCTGTGGCTGCTGAGGTGGCAAAGAGGGTCGGAAACCAGGATGAGCAGAAGGAGGCTTGTTATCCCAATACCGTGGTGCATGACTTCCGGCGAGGGAGAAGGCTCTGACGGACTATGCGCACGAGGGGAGCAAGGCTGGTAGAACGATGTCGGAGGAGCCCCATGCTGCATGTACTCGCCGCTGTGCCTCAGACGGCGATCATGTTCCCATTCACGGTGATCGGTAGGTGGTCGACGATCCCAGCCAGGTTCAGGCTCAGGGTGACTTGGCTCACGATGATGGTAAACATGAGGAGATCGTTGAGGAGGTACAGCACTTGGTTGAGCAGGTCCAATAGGCTGTCGCACATGAGGAGGATAGCTCTGGAAGTTGGGAGGGAGAGAGAGAACGACTGCTTTGCGGGTCGGGGAGATGGAACCAGAATGAGGCCTTGTGCCGCCGGTTATTGTAATACGGATCGGGATGCTATAGATGTCCACCATTTCTGGGATCATCAGAGTGTTGAGGTGGGAGAGGATGCTGCAGGCGAAGGCTCTAGTGGCCAGGAGAATACGGTGCACTTCCTCCAGCACGTTCTCATTTTCAGCGTGCATGGGCACCTGCAGCCATACACATGTCGCAGAATTGGCGAAAACAGCGGTAAAAGCAGTCTGACGATCTAAACATACCAGTAAGACATTCCTCCATCGCATCAAGAAAAAAGAAAAAAGTCGACATACAGCATCAAATAATAGGCGATCAGACATATATGTCATCCGCCCTCTCATTCAAGGCCCCCGCCCTCTCAACCAAGCCCCCTGCCATTTCAACCAAGCCGGAAGGCTTCCCTCACCGACATGGACATTCGAAACAGGAGTCAAACTAGAGTCGCCATCAACAATAGGTTAGGACAGTGGTAATTGAGTATACATACATTTGTATTCGGTATCTCTGAGGGTCGAGGCGCGGCGCGAGTTGTGGCATTTGGGCTGGAATAGAACGTACGCGATTCATGGTATCTTGACAGCGTTTCTGGCTGAGCAATTTGTTAGTAAACTCGTTTTCTGTGTGTTAGAAACACCGTCTGTGCAACACCAACCCATAGTATCAGTACTTTGCAAAGTAGCACGGATACCCAGCTGTACATCTCTACAGCGTACGGCGATTTTTGGGTTTTATTTCATGTTATATCACTCAATCTCAATTTATTTCATTCGAATGGGATTACAGCTTCCCATATACTAACTACTGACACAAAGAAAATGACTTACGAGGCTTGGTGGATGATGAGGGAGAGTCGCGATTAACGATGGTGATGGTTCAGAAGAGAGTGGAAAGGCGTGAGAAAATGGAAACCGATGGACTAAGTCGCGCTGAATCGAGAATCCTCGGGTAGGTAATAGCCAATTACCTGAGGATCCTCAATTCGGCGCGACTTCCTCTTCCGATTATTATTTTTGCACACCTTTCCTCCCTCTTCTGAACGACCACCATCGTCTGCTGCCCTCTTCGCTCGCCACTTCCATGCAATAGTAACTAAAGTAATTTTATGAGTTGTTATAAGTAATAAAGTCAGAAATAAGGAAATTTCGTTAATAAAAACGTAAATAAAGAATAACAACTTGGAGTTAGTTTACTACTAGAGAAATATAGAACTTTGGCTATGACAGTCTAACCGTTAGCGCCATTCTTGGAAATAATACTCAGAGGTTGAGAGGGGAAGAAAGTATAGGTATATCTTGCCCAAGTGCGTAGCAACAAGTTTCTAAACCTATAACTGATAAGCTTCAGATACAAATCGGATCCAGACAAAATGAGGAATATTAAGGATTGAAGGATGGGAAGGGATGGTGGAATATATCAGAGTACGTGCGCGTTGGGTAGTAAGGAGAACGAGCTGCTTACTTTTTGAGCTCACAGGCTGTCTCCGCTACCTCCGTATCTAAGCCTCCTTCGTTGGTTCTGCAGGCGTTTGGGTGGGTGTTGGTGTGCTGTTGATATATACTGCGCTAATCTATTGGCTACTTCGATTATGGAATTGCATTGGCGTGTCAAAGGAGAATTGAGGCTGCAACTGGGTGTGGATTAAGAAAAGAATTTATTTTACATGGACTGGTATGTACAAATTCACTCCCTTTGTCGGATTTCAAAGAGAAGGTCTTCTAACAGATCATTAATCTCTTTCCTTTCCTCCCTCACCTCATAGGCCATATCCTCCAGACTATCCTTAATACCATCAATGTCGGAAGTCATCTCGTCAATGCTCCCTTTGATATCACCGATATCGAGTTCCACCCTGGCCAATGTACTGGTATGGCTTTGTCTACCCTCCCTCAACCCCTGAGCCACTTCCGCAAGACTGCCCTTAATAACAGTGACCTCTTCTTGCAACCATCTTACAGTGACTCAAAAACTGTCCGGATGTTTTTGAAATTGAACTTAAACTGACTATAATGACGTGTAATCTTAATGAAATTATATGATTTAAAATGTACTAGAAAGCCTTGGATCACAGCTTTCAGGAGATATAACATATGTTTGTATTTGTTTGGTTTATATATTATTATTAGATACTTTATAAAAATAACACATCCGGACAGTTTCTTTGCAGCCCATTGGAATATGGGTATCTATATAAACTAGTACTTTGTAGATTTCACATAGTCTTCCTTGGGTATTTCCTCCCATTCCTCCAGTATTCTGCCCTACAACTCCTAGATACTCTTTGGAGCATTTTTGTATTCTACAAAGCACATTTTGAGAATATGCTACAAATTTTTGATTGAATTGAGATCTAGTTATTATGTTAGTCAGTCCACAAGCTCTATTTTATGGTCTTAAGCTATTTCTGAGCCTTTTTGGATGTGTGGCTGAGGTCATTATCTTGCTAAAAGATGAAATTATCCTGATTAAGGTTGTAATACTCCAGAGTTTGGAAAACATAGTCATCCAAAATGCTTTCATAGAGTTCTCCATACATCTTGCCTTCCATCCTGCACATGTAGCCAATACCACTTGTTGTTATACAACTCCAAATCATCATATGTCCTTCTCCAAATTTGATGGTTTTCTACATGCTGAGTTTGGAGAGGAGAACCAGCCTTTTTCCTCACCTACTGCCTTAAAACTGACCCAATTCAATTGATCTTGGTCTTATCTGTGAACATAATATGTTTTCAGTCTTTTCTGTTCAGTTTTCATACTTCTGGACAAATTTCAAGCAAGCCTTTCTATTGTTCTTATAGGGAGGAATTGCTTTTTGATCTTGACTTGTGCTACAAGATCCTTTTTTGAGTGAATTTTGAATGGTTTAGATGGAGATAGATGTGTTAGTGATGGTGGGAAGCTGACAGCAGAGTTGTGTGGAAGTACCAGCCTTTCCAGTGGAGACAAGTCAAACTAGGTGGCAGTAGTCATGGGGAGTGAGTTTAGAAAAATGGTCTTCATGATTGTTTTTCATCAATAACTCTATCCCAAAGCATATCACCCAAATATTTGACTTCAAGTCACCTAGTTTGACATCAGTTTTGCAAATAGAATCACCATTTTCTAGCATAAAGATCATGTTAGAGTATAATTTAAAAGAGAGAGAATACATGACTGTGTAGTAGAGAATAATGGGCTATAAACTTGGGGGAATGTAAAGTTTCAGTCTTTGTTATATACTTCCAACATGTTTTCATTCATTTGATATTTTTTTACATGTTTACAATAACAAAAACCTTATTGTGTTAATTCCAATGGGCCGAAAAGAAACTGTCCGGATGTGTTATTTTTATAAAGTACTTAATAATAATAATAGATGAACCAAACAAATACAAACATATGCTGTATCTCCTGAAAGCTGTGATCCAGGGCTTTCCAGTACATTTTAAATCATGTAACTTCATAAGGATTACATGACATTATAGTCAATTTAAGTTCAATTTCAAAACATCTGGACAGTTTTTTGAGTCACTGTATATTGTCATTGTCGCGGAGAGTAACGCACCGTTTCTTCGCCGGGGTTCATTCTCAGGGCCTTGGGCTGTAGATTCTCGGCGCTGCTCTCTGAGGAGAACGATCACCCTGGTATTTGCACCCATCATCAGTATGACTACGGGTGAGGGATATGCGGAACCACCTTGGTATCTGGTGCCAATCCGATTGCAACAACTGTATTGAGGATATTAGACTGTCCAAGTCCTGCATTTGCTTGTCAACGACGCCGTGATTGAGAAGGTCTCTTGTTCAATATGACAGTTGCAGCTGCCTGAGGGGGGGGATCTGGACGCGATACAGCGGTAATAGGAGAGCCAAAAATGGGCAGGTCACTCCCCACTCTACAAGGTGGAAAGTCCGAGCCCGAATATTCAGTGAGGGAATATTGTGCGTCGGAAGCACTTTGAGTTTGGGCGGGTTGGTCGCAGTGGAGCGTAATGGGAATACGGCGAGTGTTAGAGCAACTCATTTTGGGTTGTTCGCTCACCACCTTGACTCTTTATAGGTTCAGCGGAGGTCTCCACAGCAATGGAGTATGACAAAAATCTCTTCTAGTCTGTTGTGCAATGCCAGGGAGAGCAGCAGGACCCTTTCAATGATATGGGATGTGGTGGTTGTTGTTGGTCCAAAATGGTAATTATACAGCTACATGGAGACATATGACAAAGTAGTAACCATAGGATATTTTGTCACTTGATCCCTTATTGGCCTATTAAGGCACTTTAGAGATTTCCGACATTGTAGAATGTTATAAAATCTATGAGGACCTGAGCGTTAGAGCTATTCCTGAAAGCTCAAAACAAAACCTCAAAAGACCAGGGAGAGGCAGGAAGTATGGGCAAGACTTTACGATCTGTAAGTATGCACTAACTAGTCTCCCAAAATCTATAACTGACAGGCCTAGTAGCAAACAGATCTAACCAGACGCGACAAGGAACCTCCAATTCTGGTTAGAGCTGCGTACGGCGTCATTGATAAAAATCCTCCTCTTGACCCTTGGCCCGCCACCGTTGCAAGGTGCATATACGAGTGGGGCCGCCATTGTTGTATCAGTGACATCGAAGCCGACTAATATACACTGCTGACATTGGCGCTGAAGGCAAAACCAAATTTACATTGAACGTTAAGGTATATCATATATAAAGTGAGCAATATCATACCCTTTGTTGTTTAATTCCCCTACTTCTAATGGTCATGCCTGTTTCCCTGTACATACTGGTCCTTCCACCAAGTCTCGCCCATCATCTCCTACCAGTGATACTCATGCGCCCTGATTCTGATGACACTGATACTAGCGCCGCTATTTGGAGACAATGATTCCTCACGCTCCAAGAAAGTGTAAATACCAACAATCCATCTAAAAGAAAGGCTGAGTAAGTAAATTTAACTGAGCTTTAAATCTACTTACCGGCTCAACAATATGGCACTCGTCAGGAACGCAAGCACCACCAGCCTTGGACGCGGTATACGCAAATTGATCTTTGTCTGCGGAGAGCTCGGAGACTTGGTGTTCAAATCAGATAAGCATAGCGCTTACAATGCCAACCCCAAAGACATAGATCTGAATAAAGAACTTAATGAGCTCGACGAAGATGAAGTTGAGAATTTGAAGCGCGAGTATGTTCTTCACTTTTTTTTCTTTTTAATTTTTTTGCTTGGTTGACGTATGAATGGCGCCCCAGCTGGGAACGCAGCCACACAGCCGTCCGAGAACTCTGCTACCTCATCCCCAACTTCCAGAAGAAAATTGATGAAGCACAACCTGAAGAGCTCAGCACGTTTTATGCGATGGTGGGTAGCATTGTCTTGGACATTGGCGTATTCACTTACTGAATCACCATTAGCTTCAGCATGGTGCCAATGGCACCCGTAGTGACGACTTGAGTTGGATTCGTGGATATGTCGCAGATTGGTTGAACAAAGCCAACCCTTGTCCCTCTCCTCTGTTGGATGCCCAGTGCCGCAAGAATAGGGGAATCGAGCACGACACCACAGGACAACTCTTATGTCCTGCAGAGTTTGATTGGGACAATCTTGTGTGAGTAGTCAACCACTCAGCCCAATGATGTGACCTCATCTCCATTCACAGTACTCGTGCTAAGCTACATGCATTTGATGAAGAGTTCGACTGGCTTTCCAGCTACCACTCAAGGTGTTTCTATGCAAAGTACAACCCAGACATGGAAAACTTAGAATCTGGGTACTTGAAGAGCACTCTCCTTGTCAAAGTAGGTTTATTTTCTCTTGCTTTTCAGTCCGTATTTTCTACTCAGCGTTTTAACAGGTCTATAAAGTCATATTCACATTGCCCAGCTCAGTCAAAGATATTTTGGATGAGGAAAACAACGCTGAGAACATGCCTCCAACCAAGTCACAGAGGACTTCTTCCAACAGCAACTCTGTGCGCCGCAATGTAGCGTCAAAGCTTCATCTGACCAAGGTTACTCCCTGATCTATCGCATATGCTGCTGTACAGGTATGCGTCCATGTATCGTATGTTGCTCAATGCTTATCCGTGACTGCCAGCTCCATTTCAACTTGCAAACTGTGCCCTCATGGACTCTGAATTATGGTGGATTTGACTACCAGGGGTTGTATCACTATATTATCGAATTTCTTTGAGGTTCTCCCTGGGCCAGCTGCAAAGAAACGTGCCCAAGATTTACTCGCCTGGTGGACGAAGTGAGTGTTCCCACTTCTCACAAGGAATATTAGTTTAAGCAATGACGATAATAGGCAAATCTTCCCAACCACCCACCGCCATCGTCAATCAAACATATTAGCATCGTGCAAAGCACTCAAAGAACAATGTACAGCCCTTGAGGGCATGGAGGCCGCTTGAGCTGTGCTTGTCTTTCAACGATTATCCTGCACATTTGTATATAATGTCCCCACTCACTGTACTTCACATGACATTAGTATCTTGAAGCTACTACTCACCGTATTTCTTAGTAACAAGTATATCTTAACTTGCAGTATATCTCTCAATGTGATTTTTTTGTTATTGTAACTATTCTCAACAGCCCAAATTTACCAACAGGGACTTGCGTTTGTGATGCCTATCGATGGGTGCTTATTTTGTTGCATGCAAAATACACACATAACTACGAGAAGACACAAGTAATCCGAGTCTCTCAAAGACTACAACTTCACCACCATTTCTCGCTGCTTAGATCTCACCTTTTCCCGACAAAACCTCATCTTTACCTCAACTATGATCCAAAACTCTATCGCCCTTATTGTGATTGGCGTTCTCGATGTCGAAAGGTAAGCTGTTCATTCCCTGAATTCTTTGTTTGGGGTGTTTAAGTTTAGCAGAGCTCTTAAAATGACTCCTGCACGGCATCCCTCTGAGCATGTGCAAGTGGGCTGGACGTGCAATGTTATTCGACATATCGGAATCTTCTTACCTTTTGTTTGCGCAGTTCGTCTCGACAGGACCATCTTCATCGCAAGGATATATATTCAACCAGGTTGAAGGCGACGCCTACGTTGGGAACGTGTATACCGGTATGTCATTTAGCGAACAATCAGCAACTTCTGACATTATGATTCAGCTGCAACTGTGCCGTGGATCTGGGACAAAGTCGGGAATGTTGTAGTGATTGGCAGCGGCATTGGGAGATTATGGAGAATGTTTATACTGCTAGGATAACGATCCCTGTCTTAATTCTGGACCTAGTTTCAAACTAACATTATATCATTCCACTCGCTCCGCGCTGTCTCTACTGAATGGTACTGTCCAATATGAATTTGTGAAATACTGATATAGTGGCACTATTTGTTATTAAACCAGACCCTGTGAACACTGAGAATGCATAAGAAAAGAGTAACATCGTAGTCTAGTCTATAGTTATCTGTATTTGGCGGTGATTAGTAGATTAAGCCCAGAATTTCTTGTGACAATCATCGGCCGTTCACTGAACAGATTCTTGGCCTATAGTTTTGTGGTCCTTCAGACTGGTATGACACGGGCTAGAGAAGGCTAATCATCACTTTGAAATGTGTGTTAGATAGATATAGGTTATACCTTTGAATGCTGCGTGTATGGGCGTAGCCTCTCACGGCACCATTCTATTATCTAGCTTCACCATAAGACATATGCCAGCGCCGCGTGTAGTCCGCTTGTGATCCCAGGCCTGTGCAAGGTTGGTCTGGCTAATTAATGTAAGCTCAGGATTATTCGACCCGATGGCGCGCCTAGTAAGGAGCGAAACTGACCCGTCATAGCCAAAGTTCTATATTTCTCTAGTAGTAAACTAACTCCAAGTTGTTATTCTTTATTTACGTTTTTTATTAACGAAATTTCCTTATTTCTGACTTTATTACTTATAACAACTCATAAAATTACTTTAGTTACTATTGCATGGAAGTGGCGAGCGAAGAGGGCGGCAGACAATGGTGGTCGTTCAGAAGAGGGAGGAAAGGCGTGCAAAATAATAATCGGAGGAAGTCGCGCCGAATCGAGGATCCTCGGGTAATTGGCTATTATTACCCGAGGATCCTCGATTCAGCGCGACTTAGTCCATCGGTTTCCATTTTCTCACGCCTTTCCACTCTCTTCTGAACCATCACCATCGTTAACGCGACTCTCCCTCATCATCCACCAAGCCTCGTAAGTCATTTTCTTTGTGTCAGTAGTTAGTATATGGGAAGCTGTAATCCCATTCGAATGAAATAAATTGAGATTGAGTGATATAACATGAAATAAAACCCAAAAATCGCCGTACGCTGTAGAGATGTACAGCTGGGTATCCGTGCTACTTTGCAAAGTACTGATACTATGGGTTGGTGTTGCACAGACGGTGTTTCTAACACACAGAAAACGCAGTTTACTAACAAATTGCTCAGCCAGAAACACTGTCAAGATACCATGAATCGCGTGACGTTCTATTCCAGCCCAAACAACCTCGCTGATCCATTTGATTCCAGGAGATCCCTATCTCAGTTCGACGCTTACTCTGACCTTGGAGGCAGTGGTGGATGACGGGATTTGAGGGCTACAACGATGAGAAAGAGGAATCATTAGGTTCGTCCATGTATTGCTTTTGTTTTGTTTTTGTTTTTGTTTTTGTTTTTTACGCCCTTTACTACGCCATAATGCGCGATCCTCTTTTCTTCAGATAATTTCATTGATCTATGAAGAACCATCGGCTGGTCAGTCTAGCTCCTCAGTCCCCCCCATGGAGGAATTCCCTTCAAAATAACGGACGACGCCTTTGAGGAAGTTTTGAGCCGAATATACGACAGGTTGTCGCATCAGCCAAAAGGGCTTGCTAGCACTACAAATCATGACTTGATTAGTGGCTTGCCCTGTGCTCAAGACTTCCCACTTTGGCGTAATAGTGTCGCGTAAGTTTCCTGTTATCGTTTATTACCGAAGATATAAAATTCATTGGTCATAGATAGGGTCGAGGAGTACGTGATCTTGTTTTTATTGGAGAATGCCACCTCGATACATGAAATACGCTCAGCGCTTACACCTGGGACTTTATGGGGTTGGGTATATCTGGAATGCACCATGAATCGAGACCTCGTCTCCTTTATCTAAATTACCCCGGGAATCATTCAAACGCGAGAAGGTATTCGATGGCAAAACATTCCATTCAAGGACTGGGTCGATACATTGGAGATGAAGCCCGATGACACTGTCAGTGAAGAAGGCAGATGGGTGCGAGTACGGAGGGCGTACAGAGGAGACGTTGGTGTTGTCGTCGCGGTAAAAGCCTGGGGAGTCGACATTCTCTTAGTTCCACGCCTAAAGCTGCCCACTCCGCCCTTCACCAAAAGGCCCTGAATTTTTTGTTGACGTAGAAACAGCTTCAAACCCCCTTCCCTCCCTAAACAGCAATTATTCGATCCTAAATCCTACCAGGATATCTATGGCATCAATCCCAAGTGACAATGAGATGGTATTTACACTGCTGCTGGACTCACTTTCGAACATGGCCTCGTCCGCAAGGAATGACTGTCATTCTATTTCATCTGCCACAAACATTCCTCTCTCTTTATTTTATTTCTAGGCACCAAGCACCTTTCACCTTTCCTTACAAACTCAAATTCCTCGCCACAAGAATGGGATTTTGAAAAAAGCGACTGAGATCGTTGTCCGCTCCACTGAAAAGACGGTGTCGTAGTGGTTGCAGAAGTAGACTATGTCGAAGTGCTGTCCGACCTTGAAAACTTTACTATGCGCGTTACCTGGCAAGATATATATAAATATTTTGGTCTCGGAGACTTTGTTATGATTACGGGTGGCCCTTCTCGTGGAAAAACTGGATGGGTTGTCAACGTGGAAGAAGAATTCTCCATCATTGTCAAAACCATTGAGGGAGAAATTATCACTGCTGATCCCAGCGAAGCTCTTAATGCATTGCAATGAAATATCATCTATCTCTACTAACTTGATTACAGTGTCTAGAACATCACGTTAATTTGTTGAAAAAGATCAGCGAACCATTCATACATGCCTCACCCGCCGAGCTTGGAGGACCGCCCTCTCAAGGCAGATAGATCGCCATGGCTCGATCTAGGAGTTACCATAACTCATGGTCCTTGGAAGGTACTGCGGCACTGTCAAGAACGTCCTTCTTGGTCAACCGACACTTAGTGGGCAGAGAATAGAGGTTCAACTTTCGCATATTGCTAGCGCGGCCTTTCGCCCAGAGCTGTTCGATTACGACGACATTATCGAAACTAGGTGAGCATACATTCTAATTCAGATGGTACTTTGTTTAAATATGAATTCAAGCACACGACTCAAACTGGTCGACTTTGACAAACCGACCAACCGGGCCTTTTGCAAAACAAGCGCTACGAAGCCCAATCAATATGGCAGGCTTCGAGTTCTAGTGGCACAACCCCATTACCTGATACGACCTCATCAACGCCGCCTGGGACCCTTCTTCACCGCACTATCGTTTCAATCTCGTCAACGCCTGCCTGGGACCCATCGTCACCTTAGCCTCAAATTTTCTCAAGCTTCAATTCCTCCACTTGCTAACACCAGCCAGCAAACGCATCCACACCCCTTTTTCAATAAACATCTTCTTAATATTTCTCTTCAAGTGATTGTCAATGGGGAACTCACCAAAATCAACAGCTCACTGCTGGTCTTGTCGAGGTTGACGGAAAACTGAGTATCCGATATGAGGACCACCACCAGTCGGAGATTCCTCAAGCCTGAATGGGTCTCCTTCAAAAACCCTTCACCTACACGTGATAATGGGCTACTTGTTGTGATTAAAGGCAAGCATTGCGGTAAATTTGTTCAACGAATTCACCACAAAAAGTCCCCGACACAATTACTGTGCTTCTAGCTGTTGTGAGGAAGGAAGGAGTAGCAGAGGTACTTACGCCGGAACGTGTAGAGCTACATCCCGACTTTCTTTGTCTCAAGGGTGAAGAACCGAAAGAGAGGAAGGTTGGTAATGCACTAATGGAATCTCTACGTGAAGAGGAGGAAAAACGGTGAAATGAAACAATATGTTTTTTTTTAAATAATTTCGTATCTTGACATCGAGGACATAATGTATATATCAGTCACCTAGTAATATATTGTATATAGACCGACTGCCCGTACAGTAGTGTAAATAATGTATATGGCGGGCCTAATTCTACTGTTTTTGCTGCTTCGCCCCTGGGCCATCCCAGCAAGTTCATGACAGCGTCTCCTAGAGGGCACGGATTTGACGCCTCTAGTCAATTAAAAAGGTAAGTTCGTTTTCCCTATAAAGTTCTCCTATTAACTGTACCACTAGGGCACAAAGTGTGCAATTCCAGCTCGTTCTTGTTTCAGACCTCGAGGGCGATCCCAAGTTCGCGTGTCTATTCACCCTCCACCGGCCTCCATTCTACTTGCTCGTTCGTCCCTTTCAAAGATATTAGGCTTTTTTAATGTCGACGGCGTTAGAATACGGCTGTGCGTGTATTTCTATACTCTATTTTGATGTTCTACGCTATTCCATCCTTTAGATGTGAGGCTCTCTGAGCCGATGTAGTCTCTGCCCTTCCTGGCCTTTAATAGACGCTTTCGCGTTTCACATCTTCTATGTCCGTCGTGTTCTCGACTTTCAGCCCTTTCTTGACCGACGCGCTCGTCTTTGAGCCATCA
>JAJIRX010000754.1:0-79749 GCA_023853785.1 Psilocybe azurescens | reverse complement strand
GCAATCGGAACCACCCACCTCGGAACTACACACCTCCAGAATGCGATCAGTAAAACGTTGGGCAGGGGAAGAGCTGAACTGTCACCTAAAGAGTGCGAATGGAGAAGTGTCGACGATGGTCGGCTGAGTGTGTTCTTGGAGTCTGAGCGAGTTGTTAAGTTGGAATATTTGTGTTCTGGTGGTGGTGAGAGTAGAGTTGGTTGGGGTTCTAGTTAGTAGAAAGGCCGAGTTTTATATCCTTCATGCTTGCTTGGAGCCACTCCACCCTTCACACACTAAACAACAACAAAATGACGCGCTACTGGGGCCAGAGCGCAGCCGCTTTTGTGGGCCCCACTATTAGTTACCTAATCGGAAGTATTGGGTCTGACTGTCAGGGTTCCTTTTATTTACTTCTATTTTGATCTCATGATTATCTTTTATCTTTTATCTTATCATTTGTCTTTTATCATATCTTTTATCTTTCTTGATATCTTGATTATTCCAGAAGCTTCTATCACTACTCTTTTCCATTACTCATCATAATCTTGTTCATTACTCATCCTTACTCATCATTGCTTTCTTCATTACTCATCATGATCCTTCTTATTACTCATCATGGAATCTTACTTAGTAAGTCACCTCTAGAGTAGTATAAGTACTGCATGTTTGTAGATAGATCCCCAGCTTCAATCTCTTAGGATTTCCACTATCATTGGTGTGAACCTTTAGATCATTGATTCCTCATAAGTCTATCCTCTGCTCTCTCCTCATCCTCTGCTCTTACTCTCTTGCTTGTCTTTGTTGGTGGCCTTGTCACACTGATTTTAGTGTTGCCCTGACAGAAGATTGAAGCCTTTGGCAACTCCACCATCATCCATCACCAACTATTTATCATCTATCATCTTATATTCTTTCTCCACCTTTTCCCACTCTATCCACCTTCACCAATATCCTTTCACCTATCACCCACCACCCTATTCCATATTCCCCCACTCTCCAATCATTTATTCCACTCTCCAGTGTGTGCTGTGTGTGAACTTAGTAGATAGGGATACCAACTGTTGGGGCATTTCCTTCCTGAGAGGATTTGCTTTTAGTCCACCAGAAAAATACCAGGTAGTCAGTCCTGTGATTCTGGGGTTAAAGCCTAGGCAAGAAGGGACAACTGGGTATCCAGTAGTTTAAATCTTTTTAGATACTTAGTTTAGTTTCAAGGGCACTTTTTGTAGATAGCTTTCTCCCACACACACCTGGAAGAGCCTTTATTATGGGTTCACCCAACACCACCTCACTGCCACTACCTACCTCTGCTCAGCCCTCTTATGAGGAGCTCCAGCAGCAGATTGCCATGCTTCAGCAGCAGCTTGCCACCCTCCAAAGTTTTTACCACCACCACCTCTTCCAACAATTGACCAACAACCTGCACCCTCACCTGCACCTGCTGCTGAGCCTCTACATTCTGTGGCCTCTGCCTCTTCCAAAGCTTCCAAGTCCTCTCTCTTTGATACTCCTCCCCAGTCATTATCAAGGTTGCCCCACCTGAGCCCTATGATGGTACACTCAGTAAAGCAGAGACCTTCCTCAGTCAACTTCTATTATATTTTCATGGAAGGGGATCACTGATGACCTTAGCAGAGTTGTCTGTGCTCTCTCCTTCATGAAAGGAGGTACTGCTGGTCAATGGGCTAAAGTGCAAACCTTGAAAATGGAGGATCAGGACAGAGATGCAATTCAGTGGAAAGATTTTCTGGATGCATTTAGGACAGCATTTGGAGACCCAAACCCTGCAGCTACAGCTAGACACAGAATGAGTCAGCTCAAGCAAGCCAACCATACAGCTGATGAATATGTGGCTAGCTTCAGGGAATTGGCATTGGACACAAAGTACAATGATGCTGCTTTGGTGGAATTTTTCAAAAGGGACTCAACTCATCTCTGGTGGATAAGATTTATTGTCTACCACAGATGCCTGTCTCTTTGGAGGACTGGATTTCTTGGGCTACTAAGCTGGATAGACAATGGAGACAGAGAGAAGTCATTAAAAAATCACTCTCTCCATTCTCTAGGCCAGTCAATCAATCACCAGCACCCAAGCCTTTCCAAGCTAGCCCATTTAATTCCTCCTCCACTTCCACTCAAGGCACTTCAAGCAATCTGCAGGTTCATGCAAGGCAACAAGATGTAGTCCCCATGGAGGTTGATTCAGGTTGGAGGTCTGTCAGGCCTCTAATATGCTTCAAATGCAGAAAGCCTGGTCATAAGGCTGCTAACTGCAGGTCCACTGTCAACATAAATTCAATGGACCATGAAGCCCTGAAAGCTTTCTACAGGGAGGAGATTTTGAAGGAAAAGAAGAACAGCAAAAGAAGGAGGATAAGCCACAAAAGGATTTTTAGAGGCTCCATTGGTGAAAGACATGTCCCAATGGAAGAATAAATTTTCTGTATTAGAAATTGAAAATGATAATCCCAACTCATTCAATTCTGATACTGAAAGTCAACTCATGTCTTCTGAAAATTCCTTAAATCCTTCTTCCTCTTCTATTCCTGATAAAATATATATCTTGAATCACAGGCCTAAAACCTCTACCCATCTGTCAGTCATTTTGAAAACAGTGGATACAGGAAAAGGCTTAGTGTGGATGCTTTGCTGGACTCTGGGGCTACAGGTCTTTTCTGGACACCAGGTTTGTTAAATACCATAATCTCAATACAAGAAAACTTCCTAGAGCTATTCCAGTCTACAATGTTGATGGTACTCTCAACAAGAGTGGCTCTATTCATGAGGAAGTGGACTTGGTTATGGTATACAAAAACCACACAGAAAAGGCTACCTTTGCTGTTTGTGACTTGGGAGATAAAACTGCAATTATTGGACACACTTGGCTTTATCTACACAATCCTGATGTTGACTGGAAAACAGGGGATGTTCAATTCATTAGATGTCCTCCTGACTGTCACATGGAAGTCAAGAGAGCCAGAAGGAAAAGGCAAAAAATAGCTGCAATTCATAGAAGACAACTGCCTGAATTTCATGAAGAAGGAGATGATTTAATTGAAGACACTCCTGATTCTGAATTAGGGCCTGAGGATAGAATATTTATATCATATATTCATCCTCAAAAGCAGTCTATTAATGCCACTTCTACTGTGTCCCAAAAATTAGCAGAAGAATCTCATCAGCAGGATGACTCCCCAAAGAAGACTTTTGAAGAATCAGTCCCTAAATATTACCACCAATTTAAAGGGGTTTTTCTAAAGAGTCTTTTGATAGGCTACCAGATAGAAAGCCTTGGGATCATGCTATTGAGCTGAAGCCTGGTTCTGAACCTTTCAGATCAAAGATTTATCCTCTATCACCAAATGAGCAAAAGGAACTGGATGCTTTTTAGAGGAAAATCTGAAGTCTGGTAGGATTAGACCTTCCAAGTCACCTATGGCATCTCCTGTTTTCTTTGTCAAAAGAAGGATGGCACTCTTAGGCTAGTACAGGATTATAGAAAACTGAATGACATGACCATCAAAAATTCATATCCTTTGCCTTTAATTTCTGACATTATCAGTAAACTCAGTAAAGCTAAATACTTCACCAAACTAGATGTTAGGTGGGGTTTAACAATGTCAGAGTTAAGCAAGGAGATGAGTGGAAAGCAGCCTTCAGAACCAATAGAGGGCTGTATGAACCACTAGTCATGTTTTTGGTTTGACCAATAGTCCTGCTACTTTCCAAACTATGATGAATGACATCTTTATTGAGCTCATAGATGGGAATGTTGTTATTGTCTATATGGATGACATTCTTATTTTTACTGAGACTCTTGATCATCATAGGGAGGTAGTCAAAAGGTCCTGGAAATTCTGCAGAGAAATAAACTCTACCTAAAAGCTGAAAAATGTGAATTTGAAAAGGAAAAGATTGAATATCTTGGACTTATCATTTCACAAGGCAAGATTGAAATGGATCCTGTCAAGGTAGAGGAGTTTCTAAATGGCCTGAACCTGAAAATGTCAAGGATGTTCAGTCATTCTTGGGATTTGTAAACTTCTATAGAAGGTTCATCCAGGACTTTGCAGACATAGCCAAGCCACTTCATGAATTGACAAAGAAAGGGACAGTCTGGAGATGGGCTCAAAAACAACAGGAAGCATTTGATCAATTAAAGGGAAAGGTTACTTCTTCCCCCATCTTGATTTTCCTGATGACAACAAGCCATATAAAGTTGAAGCAGACAGCTCAGATTATGCTACTGGAGCAGTCCTGTCTCAGGAAGGATCAGATGGAAAATGGCATCCTGTTGCTTTTATGTCAAAAAGCCTATCTGAAGTAGAAAGGAATTATGAAATCCATGACAAAGAGATGTTGGCTATTATCAGAGCACTTGATGAATGGAGACATTATCTTGAAGGAACTAAACATTCCTTTGAGATTTGGACAGATCACAAAAATCTAGAGTACTTTATGGTTGCCCAGAAACTCAGTAGGAGGCAAGCCAGATGGTCACTCTTCCTGTCCAGATTTGATTTTACTCTTCATCATAGGCCTGGTAAAAGTTCACTCAAGCCAGATGCTCTGTCTAGGAGATCAGATCATAAAAAGGGAGTGATGATAATGAAAATATTGTCCTCCTTAAACCTGACTACTTCAAAATCCAGGCTCTCAAACAGGGCCAGGTCCTTTTCACTGGTGTAGAAAATGATCTGCTCAAGAAAATTAGAGAATCTAAAGATCTTGATGAGCAGGTGGTTAAGGCAGCTGAAGAGTTGAAAAATCTTCCACCAAGAAGATTGATGGGCAGGAATGGTCTGAAGAACAGGGTCTTATATTGTTCAGAGGCAAGGTGTATGTTCCCAAAGACAAAGACCTTAGAAGGAAAATTGTGGAACTGCATCATGATACCTATATTGCTGGGCATCCAGGAAAATGGAAGACTATAGAGCTGGTATCTAGAAATTATTGGTGGCCAGGAATGTCTCATTATATTGCAGCATACACCAGAAGCTGTGATAGATGTAACAGAACTAAAACATTCCCTGCAAAACCTGTTGGCCAGCTTATTCCTACACAAATTCCTGCTGATGTCTGGCAACACATCTCTGTGGACTTTATCACTGGACTTCCAGAATGCCAAGGCTATAATGCCCTCATGATCGTTGTAGACAGACTTAGCAAAATGATCCACATTATTGCCACCACAGATCAAATCACATCTGAAGGCACTGCTAAGCTGTACAGAGATTATGTCTGGAAGCTCCATGGTATACCTATCAAGATCACTTGTGATAGGGGTCCACAGTTTGTCTCTAAATTTATGAAAGAGCTTAACTCAATTCTTGGAATTCAGACTGCATCATCCACAGCCTACCACCCTCAGACTGATGGTCAGACTGAAAGAGTTAACCAAGAAATTGAACAGTATCTTAGACTCTTCATAAATCATAGACAAGATGACTGGGTGGAATGGTTGTCACTAGCTGAATTCTCCTACAACAACAGAGTTCAGGCTTCTACTAGGCAGACTCCATTTATGCTGAACAATGGTAGACATCCAAGGATGGGCACAGAACCACTTAGGGATAGTAAAATGGAAGCAGTGGATACCTTTGTTAAAAACATGGAAGAAGCCAAAAGGAAGCAGTATCTGCACTCAAGAAAGCTGCTGATGATATGGCTAAATTCTATGATAGAAACAGAGGAACAGCTGTTAAATACAAGGTTGGGGATTTAGTTTGGCTTGATGGAAAGGATCTCAAGACTGAGAGGCCTTCTAAAAAGCTAGACGATAGGAGATATGGGCCCTATAAAGTGACTAAAATCATTGGCCCAAATGCTTATGAGCTTAAGCTACCTCCTAGCATGAAGATCCATCCTGTGTTTAACACTGTGAAACTCCTACCTTATCATCCTGATACTATTCCTGGAAGAAGACCTCCTTCTAGACCTCCTCCTGTTATTACTGGAGATAATCCAGAATGGGAAGTTGAAATCATCAAGGACAGTAGACTTTATAGGGGAAAGCTGCAATATTTGGTCAAGTGGAAAAATTATCCAAATGAAGAAAGTACTTGGGAGCCTGCAGATAATCTCCAAAGGGCCTCTAGACTGATCAAAGAATTCCATACTAAACATCCGGCTGCACCTAGAAGGATTTCTGCCCTTACTTTTAATAGACTTTCTTTTGTGCCTTTTGAAAATTTTACTATGCCTATTCTACCTTTAAAACCTTCCAAACTAGACCATAGTTAAGCACAGTTGTGGGAAAAGGAGGGTGATGTCGGAGTTTCATTTTGTCAAACAACGTGGGAACCAAAGCAGAAACAAAAATACTTGACACGTCACGACTTTTAAAAGACAACCACCTCATCGCACCCAAACCCAATCAACGATGCCTCATCTATTCTCTATCAAACGCATCAAATCTACTTTCTTTTCATCCCCTGCACCCCAAAACACCTCCTTTGTTGCATCTGAACCCCCTAGCGCACAAGACGATCTTCAAGAAGTGCTCAAAAACTTGAAGCCGATCTTGCAGAATCCATGCTGCGAGAGAAAAAGGCATACGATGAAGGGAAGAGAAAAGCTCTACAGTGGGCACGGGAACAGAGCGATGATTATCGACTCGCGAATCGAGGGAGACGAAGAAGAAAATCTCACCAAGCCTGGCGATGAAAGTGATACGAAAAGCCAAATCCCTTCACTTTTAAACATCCATCGACTTCAACATTATCACTTTTATTCCAGTCCAATGCCTCCAGACATCAAGCACATTGTGGGAAATGTGTCTTAAAGAGGGGGTGATGTCAGGGTTCCTTTTATTTACTTCTATTTTGATCTCATGATTATCTTTTATCTTTTATCTTATCATTTGTCTTTTATCATATCTTTTATCTTTCTTGATATCTTGATTATTCCAGAAGCTTCTATCACTACTCTTTTCCATTACTCATCATAATCTTGTTCATTACTCATCCTTACTCATCATTGCTTTCTTCATTACTCATCATGATCCTTCTTATTACTCATCATAGAATCTTACTTAGTAAGTCACCTCTAGAGTAGTATAAGTACTGCATGTTTGTAGATAGATCCCCAGCTTCAATCTCTTAGGATTTCCACTATCATTGGTGTGAACCTTTAGATCATTGATTCCTCATAAGTCTATCCTCTGCTCTCTCCTCATCCTCTGCTCTTACTCTCTTGCTTGTCTTTGTTGGTGGCCTTGTCACACTGATTTTAGTGTTGCCCTGACACTGACGATGTCGGCGCCCGTGTCGCATCTCGTTGAGCTGTTGGTGGGAGCTGGTGGCATTTCCTCTTAGTGAAAGGAGCATTTCCAGTAGCGTGGGCCATACTGATATCTGAACGAAACACTCAATGAAAATCTTCTGAGAAAAGTCGTAGTTCTTATCCTGATTTTCAGTCGTGATTGACGCGGTGGCCTGCACTGCATTTCCGCTTGTTCCAGCCCGAGACTGCTATCGAAAGATTGGTGAGAGTCAAGAAAGCCAGAAAAGTCCAAAATTCAAATAGCTGGCAAAACATTGTGACGAATTCTTTGACTTGCTGCATGAGAACAGTTTTTTTGTCGCCTGAAGAGCCACATAGGTTCACCCATCCCCTAGCACTTGAACACAAAAATGTTAGATACAAGGCGTTAAGTCGAACGAAAATACAAGCATACTGTCTTTAGCCCTTTTCTTGTCGCCACGAGCACTATACCAAGATTGGTAGGCATTCCATGCGGTCAGAGCTGAAGGTTTGACGTTTTCCTGGCCGACCAGGCGGAAGAAAACATGAGCGGGTCATTGTATGACCAGCCTTTCTAGGCTGAGAAGAATATGATGCCTCTTGAATGTAGTCTCATTTGTCCATCATATCAAAAATTTCCGTCCCTCTTCTGCAGTCGATATATAGGCGATACTCCTCTTGCGCTGCCACTTCCACTTCCATTTGTGTTCCAATTCCTCCCTGTCCGACCCTTCCAAGTCATCCTATCTCCGCTATCCTCCTGAGACTCTTGATTGCGATTCACGGCGAGATCTGCTCTCCTCAATTCTCCGGTGTCGTCATCATACTCCGGTCCATGGTCCTCGGTGTCGTCGTAGTTTCAATGGAGGGCGGGAAAGTACACGAGTAGCGAGCCTGGACGTGTACCTAACAATTAAATACGAGTCGCGGATAAAAGGATAGGGAAGAAATCTACTATCTTCAATGAAATCGTCTGGAGAAAGAGGTGAACACGCATAACGGACACAAAAAGTGCGAAGCATGAACGAACATAACGGGACCCTTCCTCATCGTCGTCACCCTCTGTTCTCTCGTTGTCTACTGCTGCCTCCAGATCAAGTAAAGGTAAACAGCGGTAGTAACCTCCTGGAATCAAACGATAAGCCACATTGGTCTGAGCTTGAATAGAACATATGCATCTTGATGGCGATTCTAGATGAGGACTTGGTTAGCAAACATGTCTTCTATGGATTTGAGAACGAGGTCTACGCAACACCAACCCACAGAGCCAGTGCTTCGCGAGAGTAGCATGGACGCCAAGTCGTGCATCTCCACATGGTAGAGTGATTTTTTCTTTATTTGAATTTCGAGATGTACTCATCCAATCTCATTTAATTTGTTTTAAAGGGCACTACGCCATTCTATATACCAACTAACAATATCGGAAAAAAAAGACTTTACGAGGCTTGGTGGATGATGAGGGAGAGCGCGATTGACGATGGTGGTACGGAAGAGAGTGGAAAGGCGTGTGAATGTAGAAATCAACAAAACAAGTCGTGCCGAATCGAGGATCCCCGGGTAACCGGTGGTACTACTTACCCGAGGATCCTCGATTCGGGCGCTTAACTTCCCTCTTCGATAGTGACTTTCACACGCCCTTGCTCATTCAAGTTACCTTCCACCATCGTCCGCCACCCATCGGGTCTTGTCTCTTTTAGGTTACCTAGTATGCCGTGCATCGTCACTATAATAGAGTCTAGATAGTAAATATTAAAGGAGAGAAGGATGAATACTGAATTCTCACTCATTCTCAGCATTGAAATTGTCTGGTTTTAATAGCAAGTATATTCATTATAGCAAATTGACAATGGAGAGTATTTTTAAAATGACGATAAAGACGCAGAGCAGGTGAAATACGATTTGTGTTAGGTTCAGGACATGGCTTGGAGTCAAGGTGAGCAACATTACCTTCGGCACGGTAGACGTTCCCTCGAACCTCCAAATATATGCCCCCAGTCACAAAGATACTCCGCGCTCCGTCTTGGGTTCACAGGACACTCTCGCCTACAAGATGGCGTTAGAGTGCAATGCATAGTTTGAAAAAACACTGACATATGTATGCGTTCTCGATGTAAGCGTTGCCTTCGACTGTGATGAACATCCCTCCACTGACGAACACATTCTTCTCCAGAGGGACTTCGAAAATAAAAAAATATGTAAGCGATGTGTCGCATATAACAATCCAGAATAACATCGTACCTCCAGCCCATGCGCATACTCCTGGAAGAATGATGCACAGGAACCTCTTCAAAAGTTCTAAGAAATCTCAGTACACCCATCGAATTTAGGGCGAAAAACGACTGACCTTCACCTACTATCCAGTAAGCTAATAAAAGAGCAGAGATAATGGTTTCGTTCATAGCTGAGGTGAAAGGTGAGGTTGTTCCAAAAGACGAGGTTTAAAGGGGAGGAAATGATGTTAGCCAGAGTCGTCAAGAGCGGCCGACGATTACTAGTCGCGTCTTCTTGTAGTCAGGGCGGCCACGTGCGCGTGTCGCTTCAAAACGCAATAGGGCGCCCATCAATTGGCGTTGCGATATGCGAGGCGGCTGTGTTCCTGCCTGTTCAATGCATTCCAGACCGGCCAAGCCCTTAATTAGCCAAGTACAACGAACACTTTCCAACTTACGGATTCTCTTCTTTCTGAAATTTCATTTTCTCTCTTTGATAGCACACCTCCACCTTCTTATCCATACTTACAAGCCCTTTCTTCGTTTCCCGAAGTTGTACAACCTTACCTCCGGGCGCGATCAACTCAGCACATCAGTCTCACTCCCTCGCCGCATTTCCGATGGAACACAACCTTGATGCCGTGGCCGTTTTGGCTGTCGCTCGATCGAGAATTCTCACCACGTCTTCGTTCATTGCCCCCATTTCAACTCATTCCGCGACTCCGCTACCTTATCTGTCCTCGCTTCCATTACCACAATACCGATGCCTCCACACTGGACTCTGTCAACCGCCAGTTCATCCTGGAACGAGCCCGAGGCCAGTTCCACGATACTGACATCTGATCAGCCCAATGATCATCGTACTACCTCGACGTCTTACCAGAATTCTCTAAAGTGGAAACGACTTCGGCCATAATCACAACAGTTCACAACCGATTGGCGAATAACTGACACATCCTCTCCATCAGACTCGCCGCAAAAATATGGGATGAAATGTGACAAAAATTTTCGAGATCTTGAACATCCAGCACCAAAACTGCCACGAAAATCTATTTTGTTACCTTCACACTTTGAAACAATACTTCCTGCGACATATCCCTCCACAACCATTTCTTTCCCCTAGTAAATGCGTACTACCCTTTACCATGCACTCCAGCGCCTTGACATTTTCACATTCATTTCATTTCATTTTCGTTTTCCTTTAAACTACACATTTATGCTGGCGAGGTATAACGTAGCAGTACAGATATCTGAGTAGTTATGTAACATAGTTAGCTGATAATTACTATTACCACCGTTACGATATCCAAGAATTGTTCTGGTCGCGTTGACTCCGAGTCGGAGTATTACAGAATCCTATCAGCGTACTAAGCGCCGGAGCTCTGTCGGCGGGTGTTTGATGTGTTTCGGAAGCTGCCACAAATTGAGGGAAATAGGTCGTCTATAGGCAGCCCGGGTGGGTTGGGATAGCTAAGAACAGGTAATAAGCTTATATTTGTATACACATTCGCTTTTTTGATCTTCTCTCTTTGTAACCTCGTAGGATTACTTTGGGCTGTTGTGAATAGTCATTATAACAAAAAAATCACATTGAGAGATTCTGCAAACTAGGACACAGTTGTTACTAAGAAATACAGTGAGCGGTGGCTCAAGATACTAAGGACTGAGTAGTACAGGGGTGGGAATAGTATATACAAATGTGCAGGGTAATTATTGAATGACGAGCACAGCTCAATCGGCCGCCCTGACGCTCAAGGGCCATGCGTTGTTCCTTGAGTGCTTTGCGAGACGATGAGGTGTTTGATTGACGATGTCGGATGGCGGCTGGGAATATTTTCCTGTCATTGTCATTGTTTAATTTAATATTCTTTTTGAAAAGAGGAAGCGCTCACGTCATCCACCAGTTGAGTAACTCTTGGGTGCGTTCCTTCGCAGCAGGCCCAGGGATATCCTCAAAGAAGTCGACGACATAGTTATACAGACCCACATAGTTGAATCCTTCAAAAACTGGAGTCCATGTGGCCCCAGTTTGCAAGTTGAAATGGAGCTGGCAGTTACGGATAAGCATAGCTCGACACATGTTACATAGACGCGTACCTGCACAGCAGCATATGCGATAGATCGGGAGTAACCTTCTCGTTCAGACGAACCTTTGACGCCACATTGCGGCGCACGCTGGTGTTGGACGAAGTCTTCTGTGACTTGGCTGGGGGCAGGTTCTCAGCACCATTTTCCTCGTCTAAAAATCCTTTGCCGAAGAGGGCGATGTGAATATGGCTTTATAGACCTGTAAAAACACTAAACACGAAATAAAAACTGAAAAGCAAAAGAAAATAAACACACTTTGATGAGGAGAGTGCTTTTCAAGTAGCCATTCTCCAAGTTGTTCACATCTGGTTTGTACTTCGCATAAAAACACCTCAAGTGGTAACTGGAAGACCAATCAAATTCTTCATCAAGTGCACATAGCTTAGCACGAGTACTGTAAATAGAGATGAGGCCACTTGGTCGGGCTGAGTGACTGACTACTCACACAAGGCTGTCCCAATTAAACTCTGCAGGACATAAGAGTCGTCCTGTGGTGTTGTGCGCAATTCCCCTATTCTGGCGGCAGCTGGGGTCAAACAGAGGAGAGGGGTGGGGTTGGCACTGTTCAACCAATCCGCGATGCATGCACGAATGCGACACAGGTCATCGCTACGGGCGCCGTTCGCACCAACCTGAAGCTAATGCTGATTCAGTAAGTGAATATACCTGAGGCCAAGACCATGTTACCCACCGCTGCATAAAATTCGCTTAGTTCTTCAGGGGACCTTTCATCAATTGTCTTCCGGAAGTTGGGAATGAGGCACATGAGCTCCCGGACGGCTGTGTAGCTGCGTTCCCAGCTGGGCACCAGTTATATATCAACCAAGTAAAACAAACAAACATGAAGAACATACTCGCGCTTCATGCTCTCAACCCCATCCTCGTCAAGCCCATCGAGTTCACTATTCAGATCTAGGCCTTCGGGATCTAGTAGATAAGCACAATGCTTGTCTGAATCGGACACCAAGTCTCTGATCTCTCCGCAGACAAAGATCACTTTGCGTATGCCGTGTCCAAGGCGAGTGGTGGAGGTTGTGTTCCTGACAAATACCAGATCGTTGAGCTGGTGGGCAGATTTTAAAGCTCAGTTGAATTTACTCACCGAGACTTTCTTTTCAATGACTTTTCAGTATTCATACTGTCTTTGAGCTCGAGGTATAGTCGTTTATAAACAGCGTCGGTAACTTGGTCCTCAGAGCCATCAGAGCCAGGCGTCACGAGTATCATCGACAGGAGAGGCTGGGGCGAGGCTGGGAGGAACTAGTGTGCACAGGGGAGGTAGGCATGAGTGCAAGAAGTGGGGAATTAAACAATAAGGGGTATGCGTTTGCTCACTTTATATGTAGTATACCGTGGTGTTCAACTTAAAATTCAAAGTAGACGGTTTCGCCTTGAGCGCCAATGTTCAGCGGCGTCTACTAGTCAGCCTTGACGTCACTGGTGCTACGACGGCGGCCCCACTCGTATATACACCCTCGCTGACGGTGGCGGATTAAGGGTCAACGGAGGATTTCTATTAATGATGCCGTACGTAGGTGGAGCCAGAATCGGAAGTTCCTTGTCCTGTCTGGTCAGATATGTTTGCTAGGCCTATCAGTTACAGGTTTTGAGAATAGTTATTTCATATTTACAGATCGTAAACAATTTTTTTCTGCCTCTCCTGGTCCTTGAGTTTTCGTTTTGAGTTCTCAAGAATGATACTAGCGTCAGGTTGTCGCAATTAGTATCATAACGATCTACATGTCAGAACACCTCAGAAGCGCTTTACTGGGCCGATGAGGGACAAAATGACGAAATGTCCAGTGGTTACTACGTTGTCATATGTCAGTGTATAGCTGTAAAATTGTCATTTTGGACGAATATCAACCACCACATCCCGCATCATCGAAAGGGTCTTGTTGCTCTCCTTCGCATCGCCCAAGAGACTAGAAGAGATCGTCATCCTACTCCACTGCTGCGCAGGCCATTGCCAGACCTATAAAGAGTCAATATGGTGAGTGGGCAACCCAAAATGAATACTCGCCAGCGTTCCCGTTACTCTCTCCGGCCGACCAAACCGCCCAAACTCAAGCCGCGACCAACGAACAAGATTCTATCACTGAGGAGGAAACTGACTTTCCAACTGTTACAGTTAGAGACAGCTCGCGCATTGGCGGCCCTTCTACTGTTGTTCCTTCTATCGTTTTTCCTTCTTTCCTTGTACCCCGTCCGAATCCTCAGGCAACTGCAACTGCCATATCGGACAAAGGACTTTCAAGTTCTCAGCCACAGCGTCGGCACCGAGAACCAAACGAAGGACTCGGAGGGTCCAACATCCTTAATAGGATCGATGCGATCGTGAAGGCAAAAAAATACGAAGGTAGTTCCATTTCTCACTCACCTGTAGCCACACTAATGATGGGTGCAAATGCCAGGGTAAATGTTCTCTTCTAGACAAGGTAGTTCCATATCTCACTCACCTATAGCCACACTGATGATGGGCGTGAATGCCAGGGTAAACGCTCTCTTCCAGACAAGGTAGTTCCATATCTCAGTCACCTGTAGCCACACTAATGATGGGTGCAAATGCCAGGGTAAACGCTCTCTTCCAGACACATCATCCAAGTTGGTAAAGCCCCATGACTCTATGGCTCAAGACTCTGATGAAGAGCGTCAGAAGAAGAAACGGCGTATTGCTCGCTGTGTCAACGACGATAAGGGCTGGATCAAATACGAGGTGGCAGGAATAGCGGATACCCTCAATGTCATGGGTAAACGAGTGATGCAGGACAGCCGAAACCTCAACGATACATTGACAAAGGAGGAACTCGAGATCAGCGGATATCAAGGTAAGCATTGGAGGGATTGAAGACGAGATTGAGGATATTAAGGCGCGTATGGAGGAGATCGCTGATGAAGCAAAGGAGGAGAGGAAAGACATTAGCAATGTGCTGGAAGACATTATCATGGAAATCCAAAAACTTGAAAGAGACTGAATTTGTACATACCAAATCCGATCAAAGCCATTAACTTGTACATATCATCCATGTAAAATGACTATTTTCTGTACTCTTTTCTGAATCTACACCCCATTCACACTATCTTGTCAATGCTATACCAAAGCAAGAACACCATCGTATTGCGTGAGTTCTATTTTCGTTAGAATAATTGGAGAAACTTACCGGATTGACGAGTTAGCTGCGGATCTCAGAATGCTTAAATTTATCACTAAGGCCTTTTGTACGCATTTCACCCGCATGATGCGTTACAATTGAAAAGCTTCCACAGAGCAGGGGCCATAAATATCGGGTGATACGGAGAGCAAGGAAAGCAGCCTAAAGCTATAAGTTGACGGGCTGCTGGGCGATAACGGCAAGTATTGATTTCCCCAGGTCTAAATCTAGAGGGCAATTAGAAATCACTATAAATGACAAGCGTACGAAGACCCTTACCTGAAAACCCACTGGCAACGAGAGCGACGGAAAGAGTTCTGCCAACATCATCACAAGTACATCCAATTCCCACTGGCTTCGGAGCAAGGTTTCTGAGAGGATGGGTGCCGGCCAAGAGGTTCATATATGGTAGAATCAAAGCTGGGACGACTTCACTGTCCCATCGTTCCCATCGCACCGCTTGTTTTCTTCGATGTCAACTGGGGGCAGGGCCAGCATCATCATTTAGATAAACACTGGGTCATAATCACAGACGTCGCAAAATTCGTTTCGGTTGTTGAAGAGAGCAAACGGTCCTCTGCGGATGATCACCTGCAAATCCCGCTTGGCCAGGAAAACGAACAAGACAACAAGGGTCGATGTCGGGCGATGTTTCGTATTTGGCCAGGGCAATCGTCGACGGATGGTCGTTGCAAAAATATGTCGAGATATTCTGAGCTGTAAGTGGATAAGTGTTGCGAATACGTGGACGAAAGGGTGACACACTTGAAACGAAACATGGGCCACCCTCGTCGACAAAGCCCCATTGTTCTGAATACAACACTGGCCCAATTGCATGGTTTTTCATACGAAGGCCTGTATTGAAGTTAGTATTGTTGGTCGACTTGTAGTTGGAAGAGAACTTACTCCCACTTAAACCGCGCCAACTCCACATTCCGTTGCCATGTCCTCAGAAAATATCCTGGACCCAGCCCCAGTGCCGGTCCTGTTCCCCTTCGACATGCCATGAACGTTTATGGTCGGAATAGCCATTAATTCAGCCAGCGCCATGCATCGGGCGGCGACATCGACACCCGCTCCAGCACCTGGAGGAAGTCTAGATACATCGTTTGCGGAGACGGTCTGTCAGCTCAAGAATAAGTAGCCGTCCTCCTATGCCAACGCCGTACCCACCCTGATAACTTCTACCTTCCCTCCCCATCCTTCATTCCCTAATATTCCTTGTTTTGTCGAGATCCAATTTGTACTATCTGAAGATTATTAGTTGAAAGTTTTGAGACTTCTTGGTATGTACCTACGGGTCGCAAGGTCTGCCTCGCATCTTCTTCCCCTCTGAACTCCGAATACTTTTTAGGTTTTCAAATAGCGCTAAGGCTTAGATGGTTGTAGCCGACGTTCTACACTTCCTTCGGAAACTAACACCAAAACTTGCAGTTATTCTTGACTTACATTCCCCACAAAGAAGGTTCGTTAAGAACAGATTACCTACAGCGTATTGAATACCATACTGACGGTACACATTATGGATACTACAAGAAGTGGTGAGCGAGGGATGGTAGCAGGCGGCGATGATGGTTCTGGAGAAGGGGAAAGGCGTGAGAAAGTGAGGAAGGATGTCGGCGCCCGAATCGAGGATCCTCGGGTAAGTAGTAGCCGGTTACCCGAGGATCCTCGATTCGGCCGACATCCTTCCTCGGTTTCTACTTTCTCACGCTGAGATGTTTAGTGCGGGGTGGCTTTGTAATTGCCCAATACACAACACCCAATCAAATATTTATATTGATCAGTTCGATCTGGGAGGGTAAGCTCGTAAGGCTTATTACAATAACTAGTTTAGCAGAGTACAGACTTAGACGATCGCGCTGGGGTGATCACTAGTAGCTAGAGAACGTTTTTACAGGCTAGTACACACAAGGCACTTGAATAGTAAGGGTGGTCTCTCTTATATGAGGGCGATCACCAATATCAGGGGGATCGCTTTTGGGGGCGAGTGTACACGGGACACTTAACAGTTTCTCTTTATAAAACCCAAACTCAAACTTTGTCAAACACTATAAGCGATCACCCGTATTAACACGTAGTAGATCCTTGGTTCCTATAAGCAACTGGGCACACTAGTCCACAGTCCTTAGTTTACTATAGGCAACGTCCTGAAACAGTCGGATTTCTCTGACAGTCGTCCCTAGTTACTATGAGCGATCACTAGCCTTTATAGGGTTCCCACCCGTACTTAATAATCCCCAGGGCAGTCTTACTATAGGCAACGTCCTGAACAGTCGGAGTTCTCTGACAGTCGTCCCTAGTTACTATGAGCAATCGCTAGTCGTATAGGGTTCCAATCCGTACTTAACAATCCCCAGGGCAGTCCACGGATGACTTATAAAAGCCTGCTTATCAAGTCTAATAGACCTGACGTTGAATATCACAATGGCGATCGCTCACGAAACCAGGTAACGCCCTAATTGCTTAAGGTGAACTGCAGTGTTCGATCTCTTATCACACAAATCACTAGTCCTCGAAGTGTTAACACTAGAATTCTTATTCAGAGTAAATTCTGATATCAAATCTGGGGTGTAAATTACTTGGTTCCTATTCTAAGATACAGGACTGTTTTTATAGACTAAATAGATACTTTGGCTTGTGATAATTGAAAGAGACTAAGAGAAAAGGAAGGAAATGGACCGCGTGCTGCCTAGCCTTTGCTGCACCAATTATAATAGTGGAAAGTACTAGTTTGCCTGGGCTACGGCGCTTATTTGAAGATAACATGGTTGTCCATGTGGCAGTGCCTTCTTGGGTAGCGATCACCCGACTTATTTTATCAGATGGCTCGCGGCTAAGGCATGTCGGGACTAGATTACTTAGGGGTATATTTCCTAGGAAACCCTCCCAAGGTTCCCCAGCACAGTTGCTATTGGTTTAGGACCCCTGGAACAGCAGGTGCCCTTATCATGAGGCAAGTTACCTCTAGTATCGTGTGGCGATCGCCGGCTGGGCGATCGCTCACTCACGTTGGCTGCATTGCAAATTACAAGTTGTTATAGTCGGATCTATTAGACCGCCATATGCTGAGTTGTACACAAGATTTCAATTGCCAATACATTCGGTCCGTGGGGCGATCACCCGTGTGGCGTAGTGATGCCTGATCCCCGAGCGGTTGATCGCCTAATTTAGTGAACAGCCTTTGTGAGGCCTGGACACAGTGATCGCTTTTGCTAATTAATAAGGTTTTCATCACTTGGCGATCGCTCGGTAAGACACTGGTGGGTGTTACCCCTTGTAAGAGCCAAGGTCATTTCTTAAGGGTTTCTTCTTTGCATGGGACTAATAGTATGATCAATGGAGCGGGCGATCGCCTTCGGACGCTTCGGTTAGGGTTGCTTTGATAGCTGTGTAGGAAACTAAAGGTAGTCTTTGATTCGTAGCACTGATTAATAGGCCACACTACACCTTAGTTAGTTTGTAAGGTCTATTACTCTTGTTGGCCCACTAGGAAGTAAAGCCTCAAAGCCTAATAGTCTGGCGTATCTCCTACCCTTCACTAGTATAATGTACTAGTTTATTACAGATAACAATCGCAAAATAAGGGCCTCTGTGTCTCACTATGAATTGTAAGCTCAGAATGGTTTACACCCTTTCATCTCCCCCAACTAAAAGATGACTGTCCTCAGTCGATCGCTCACTTGGTTTCACTATTACTTTGGGTTTGTCCGAAGATGCACTCCTTCTGATTTTGGCCAAGTACGGTTATTACAAGTTCAGTTTATTCCTATCAGGAGTTCACTATGTTCCAGTGGGAGGATACCCTCAACGTTAGGCAGCGATCGCCCCTGGCTGAGATATCTCGTCCCGCGATCCCCTTCCGATATCCGTGATCGCCGTGATGTTTATTAATAGTCATGCCTATAATTAGGCACGGAGATCACCGTCTCATTAGCGGGTTTCTTTGGGCGTCAATTTAACTTTAGTCTTTCGGCGCTTCTCTATCGTCAGCTGCCGACACATTTTTTTCACATAAAAGCTGGGGCGATTTACTGGCTGGCAGCCCACCTACACCCATCTTTCTCACTGCTCTTTCCCGTATCATGCCTCCTTCTTCTCAAGAGCTTCTCCACCATCTGCAAAAGGCCTGGGAACTTGCCCACAAAGCCCCGTTCGCCGAGGATCGACTGACGCATGAAGAGGCCGCCGTCGTTCTTGGTGAAATGCAAGTTCATCTGGTGAGTTGCACGATTCCCGTTTCACTTGTTTTCTTTTATTCAACAATTTCTATTAGTCCAACCACTTCCTCCAGTACGAGGATAAAGACTTTGAAGAATCCGAGTTCGCAATCAGTGTGCGCCGCACACTTTCGCAACATATTTTCTTGTTTGTTCGGGCACGGTCTCGGACTTTTGAGTTGTACCAGCACTTCTTTCCTCGCGGTCCTTTCTCTACGGTAGGTCTTTTATCACTTTGTTTTGCTATTTATATTTTACAGCCGTGACTACTTCTTGTTTAGGAGAACACGATCTCTTGGGACGTGCATAGTCTGGCCGGTGCTGCTTTTCTTAGGTCTTCGACGGGATCGTCCCTCCTAGCCCGACAGACGAGGCGATCGCTCCCTCCTCTGGTCCTCAGGCCACCAGAACAATGCCCTCTCGCCGCGTCAAAGGGAAAGGTAAAGCTCGCGCCCTTACCCCTCCTCCCGCTTCTCCAGTTGCTGCATCCCCACCTCTCCGTCCGATGGAGATCCTGGAGATGTTCGCTCAGGCTGAGGACCGTCGCCACCGCACTCTTCCCTCCACGCCCGTAGCAGGTCCAAGCGGGCGTTCGGGCGATCGCCCTCTCCCGACATAACTCCAGCACCCGTCGATCCTCCTGCCAAACGAAAACGTGGAACCGCTAAGTCAACGACTGGCCAACGAGGAGTCCACGCCAAGTCATACGATCGCAAGAAATCGACGGCGATCGCTGCACTCGAGGCGAACCCTGGTGAGCCTGTTCTGCGGGCGGCGAGTCCAGACGATCCTCCTATCGCTGCTCAAGAGCTCGCTGATCTAGGCAATCACAAGTCTGTTGTAGGTCACTTTTGCTTTATCTGACTGATTATTTCTGACTTTAAGTGTTTTGCCAGCCTCTGATGATTTGGCGCCCAGTGTGTTTTGTCAAACACACCTTCGGCCTGTACATTCCGCTGGCCTTGGCGAGCGTTGTGGACCTTGCCAGAGGCCAAAACCAAAACCCTGCTCTTTCCGCGCTCCCCACCTGTCCAGATGTGTCTGTACAACCGGTACGCTCAGATGGGATCGCTTTCGGCCAATGGTAAGTTTTTATCTTTTGCAGTTTTACCCCGGTATGCTTTTTAACAGATTTCTTTTAGCCCTACGCTTGCTATGTCGGGATTTGCGGGATGCGCGTCGCCTTGAGGTCGAGGGCGATCGACCTCGCCGCCCGACTCCAGTCTCGCACGCTTGATTTAGAGTTCCGCCTCTCCGAGACCCTTCAGGCGATCGTCCACAACTTCCCCACCGCCGACAACGTTTTAGCCCCTTGTTTGATGGTGACGAAGCGCTTGACGAGCGGCCATCGGCTTCTCTCTTTTTGATCTGGAGGACCCTTTGAAGTGGGCGATTCCCTCTCCGAAATTTGCACGAACTCCTTCGAGCCCTTCCCCCTCGCCATCTCGAGGCGATTCCCGCAGCTTTATCAGCTGCTTCAAGAATCTGGCTATCTGGATGACGACGGGAACTTCGTCCCTCCTGTCCCTCGACCCTCTGATGATCATCCCATGCTCGATTTGGAGGCCGAGGAAGTTCCCAGTGGCAAAGAGTCCAGTGAGGACTCCACCGAGTCTGTCTCATCTGACAGTGGAGGAGAGAGTTCTTCCGAGGATGGGGATCGCCCGAGAAGGCTCCCCCTGCCGAATCGGAGGAGTCCTCTGACTCTGTTTCTGAAGGATCTGCCGAAGAGTCTGAGGACGATCGCCCTCCAAGAAGGCCCGGCTCGCTCACTGACTGTTTTTCACCCTTGCTTTCTTGGGACTTTATATGTTTTTATATGGCAGTACTTTTCTTTTTGTGCACTTTTTGCATACTACTTAGGATATTTTTCAGGGTTTCTTCCTATAGTAGTTTTATTTGTATCGCATAATTCTCTTGTAATGAAACCCTTTTTCTTGGTCGGGTGAATGTTTCTTTAAGAAATTAGTTACATTGATCTCTCTTAATTGACCATGCTATCCTTTTCCTTGCCGTAGTCTTCAGTCCTACTGCTTATTTTACTTTTACTAATTGCTAAGTTTCGCTTTTAAAAACTTGTTAGAGAATCACTAGATTTTTAAAATCGCAAAATTTCTTCTAAGTCCTCTACCCACGTGGTGATCGCCCGTAGTGATCGCTACACATGGTGATCGCACTCCCCCAACTAAAGATCACAACTCCCTAGTTGTGTAGAGATCGCCAAGCATTCGCACTGAATTATGTGTAATACAGCGGCCGACCACGTGTGGATCCCATAAGTTATACCTGACCCGGGCGATCCTTTTATAAAGGAGAATCGACATAGTTAGTCTTGTCCCGTAGCCATGGATCCACCTATTGTTCCACCCATTGCGCACCTAGCCGAAGAGAGGCTCGCTTCTGATTTCATTCCTCACACAACACCGTACTATCAGCGTGCACTCAGCGAGTATTATCACTTGGATGAGGGTATTATCCAGAGGTATCGCCAGCACCCTTACTCTTCTGCCCTCGACCGACGCCCCAAGCCTTCGCGAAGCTTCTCGATGAGTATTGCATTTATAAACATGAATGCCAGAATCGGGTGTTGAAGCGCAAGTGGACCCCGTCCTAGGGTTCGTACCACCTCTGCAATCCTTAATCCTAGCCACTGTACAGCTGGTACGTTACTCTATAACTTTTGTCCTGATGATAACACTTTCTGATCCCCATCTTAGCTCCAGTTCGACATTGCTGACATCAACTATGAAAACGAAGTAGGCATGATTTTTGTTGACCTTGCCAAGTCCTGGATTCAACTAGGCCCCGTGGGTCTACCACCCGGACGTCTTCACGACCATATCTATGTTCTGATCGCTCGACCGGAGGTCCCCAGTTTCCGTGCCATTGGTCCCGTCATTAGTCGGCCTATTCGACAGGTAAAACTTTTTATTCACAAAATGCTTAGGAACCCATACTGAGCGTTAGAGAGTCTAGATTCTTTATACCTCGTGGATCCAAAGCAATCAACAATTTCAGAATAACCAATTACTTCCTCCCCACTTGTGCCTATCAATATTGGCTGCCCGGGCGTCAGGGAATATGTTCACCTTTTCGCCAGTTTCCAATTGGGCGTTCGCTTGGAGCCGCATGGGATATGGAAGTCCAACCGCAAGGCGATCGCTCGAAGGGGATCTCCCTCAGCGATCCACAATTCTCACACTCGTCTTGGCCGGATTGACTAAACACATAAGTAGCTTTAGATAGCCTATCTGTCTTGTATAGACCAATGTCTAATCCTTTGCCTAATCTCTACGTGCCTGTTCAAATTCCCCCAGCCAGGTCTTCTATGAGGACCTTGATTTTCGTTATGCTGTCGCCGACGAATATGAAGACCTAGCCCCCGAGATCAAGGCGCTATTTTACCAGGTTCCCGAAATTATGAACCCTACTAGCGATCCCGTTGCTTATCACAATTTGTTGTACGACCTCAACGCTGCTCACCAGAAATTCAAGCGGGCGTTCTACCAGAAACAGAAAGAACAACCTAGTTCCGGTCGTCCCCTTTGGCAGAGCTCATCCAACTGACTCATCTCTTGGTGCGTAGAAACAGTTATCAGAAGTTAATGTTGGCTAGACTCATGATCTCTTAGTTGGCAATTCCTCGTGGTGACATTCACTTTGGGCAATACTCCGGTCAAGCATTTCAGACTGCCGCGTATCACTGGTTCCGCTGTGCGCAGCACCCATTGCTTGGGGAGCTCAGTTCCATCAGTTTTTCACTCTCATGTCGGACCCGACGGTGCCAAGGTTTCCCCAACAATGATCCTTACCCGTCCCGTGTAAGCGCTAATCACTTTTACTAGATGGGTTTAGCAACTGATGGAGCCTTTTTCAGCTGATCCGGGCTTTTTTACCGACGGTACCGGAATACTACAGCGCTCTGAGAACCATTTTTCCTATCCGCCACTTCCTATTGACTTTGGAGTGCCGTCGTTTGGAGTATTCAGCCATCTTTAAGCGTTATAGTGCTCCTCTTCGTCCCCGTTCTGTTGCTTTCCATCCTGGAAATATAGAGGAAATTCCGGACCATTTCCGCCCGTAGTTTCGTGAATTTAGCTGCATCAGTTTTCTAATCACTTCGTATTAGGCTTGTTTTTACATACGAACTGATTTGCAAATGTCTACCACGCGCTTGCCCAGTGTCTTCTCACTTCTGCAGATCTTGTCAAGCGATCGCCGCCCATTGATCTTTCTATGAGAGGGTTCTTCCAGTATAAGAGGGATCGCCCTATTGTCAAGCGATCTCCCTCACTTCATCATGCCTGTTCTCACTTCAGAAGTAACTGCTATATCTCTTGTGCCATCTGTTGCGGATGCTACGAACTTTACGCTCCGAGCCCTTCACCATGCTCCTAAGGACTGGACTCCTACTGCTGAAACCGCCGCTGTCAATTATCCGTTGTTGAATGAAGCGGCACGGTTCCTTGTGCGTTTTTAACATCCTTAAACCTGTACTAGTATTCGATTGTTTTTGCTTTCTACTAGGTGGGCTGGAAGGACCATGCTGCTATCATTAATCAACTTGGGGATCCTTGTGAGATCGTTTTCGGTTTGCGAAAAGGGCTTCAGAGCTGCCACTGCTCGATTCCAAACTGTATCGCTATACTTCAGAGTATCACATTATTGGGGCGATCTGCAAAGGAATTCATGCTGATCGTGAGGCCCAACTCAACGCTGCATCTCCTACCAAGGCCGCGAGAGGACGAAACCCCGGTTGTGAGTGTTACAGCGATCGCTTTCTCTCTCTCTATAGCCCAACTCGCCCTTCAGATTCAAAGGATTGGCAATCGTCTTCACCAGACTCGCCCTACTGATGAATCTGGAGAGGTGGAGTTCGTCTCTTCCACTTGTAGCAACCCTGAGCTTACTTTCTATCCTCAGGAGGAATTTTCCGACGTAAGCCGCTTATCCGTGCTATCGAGCGATCCCCTAACATTCTCTGCATCAGTCCGCCCCTATGATCGTTGACGATGATGTCGAGATCATTAGTTCCACTACTAAGAAGTCTCAGTAAGCGATCGGCCGCTGATACCAGCAAGGTATGTCCTCCTTTTCATTAGGTCCCTTGATATGAATGATAATAAAGCTAGGGCTCTTACAAGTCTAGTGATAAACGCCCCGAGGTGATTATACTGGACTACGATCAAGTCCCTGGAGTTGAGAGGTCTTTACCCTCACCCAGGTATTCCATGTGGAGTCCACCAACTCCATGCCGGAGTTGGTGGACTCCACATGAGTTTAATGACACTTTTTTGCAGATATCCCAGCCATTTAGAGGTGGAGCCTCCATATGGAGTCCAGCCAGAATCCACTCATCCTCCATGTGGACCGATGTGGAGGATGTGGAACTCCATGTGGACTCCATGTGGAACTTCATCTGAGTCTCACATCCTCCATATGGATTCCATATGGATTTGACTCAAGAAGCATGTATATCAGCATTAATACACTATTTCAGGGTCAATTTCTAATGGACTCCAGGTGGAGGATGATCCCCAGATTTTATTTATATTTTATTTATATTTTATTATAATGTAAAAAAGAAAAAGCACCAACAGGAATTGAACTCGGGCATCCGAGAAGGCCGCACACTGACGTTAAACCAACTAAGCTATAGAGCCCTTGTTATCTATTAAATTTTGATGGGCTACATACCAATACGGCTATTTACTCGGCATTTCTCGGCAAGTGACAAATAACGTCACGTATGTGACTTATTGATGCCACGTCGGTCCGTTGATTATTCCACCACCCCACCTCTTCCTCCGACCACCACCACCCCGCTGCCGCCGTCGTGCGTGCCCCCACCTCGCCGTCGTCGGTCGGAGCCAGGCCCATGCCAACCCGACCCGACACACATCGCATCGCAACGAACCGAGACCGACGAAGAACAAACGGACACCCGCGAACGAAAGGAGGTGAGTACGGAACGAGACGGAACGAGGCGGGTGGAGAACGAGGAACGAGGCGAGGCGAATGCGGAACGAGGGGGAACGAGGCGATGCGATGCGAACGAGGAACGAGGTCGCGACCCCTGGTAAGTCGCGAATTCCGCATACCGCCACCATTTACCGCTCCCCCCCTTCTTTCGTGTAGGCCGACGACAACGACAACGACGGGTACGTACGGTACGTACAACGATGGGTACGACGGCACGCAGGACGCGTACGGACGACGACACCAACACGTACGCAGACCATGACGACGACGCGTACAACGGCCGCGACAACGACAACAACGGCCACGGCGACCACAACGACGACGTGTATGACGGCCACGACAACGACAACGACGACGCATACGACGGCCACGACGACGACAACAACGCGTACGACGGCCACGACAACGACAACGACGTGTACGACGACGCGTACGACAGCCACGACGACGACAGCGACGTGTACGACGACGACGACGACGTGTACGACAGCCACAACGACGACGACAACGCGTATGACAGACGCAGCGGACACGACAGCACAACGTACGGACACGCCGGACGCGTACGACGGCCACCACGACGTGTACGAAGGCCACCACAGCGTGTACGACGGCCACCACAACGACGACAATGCGTACGGCGGGGCTACGAGCGACACGGCCATCCTCTCGCCCCCTTTTTTCTTCTTTTTTTCTTTTTTTTTTTATCTCGTTTTCTCTTTTTTTCATGTTCATGTGCTTCTATATTTATTTGAACCAACTATGTACCCTCTCGCCTCCTTTTTTCGTCTGTTTTGTATGTTTTTCTTTTATTTCTTTTGTTTTATATATTTTTATATATTTCTTTTTTTATGTTTCAGTGGTGATGAACTTCGCTAGTAGATAATATTGTAGATAATAATGTAGTATATAGTTTTTAATATATTATATATACATTCTTACATGAATTTACTCTAAGAAAATACATTCCAATTAAAATCTGGCTATAGCTGGACTTTGTGAAATTCAATAAGTCTGCTCTCTGATGGCCTAAGCTGGAATATTGTTACCCAGGTATGGAGTCCACCTGGACTCCACCTGGACTCCACCTGGCCTCCACCTGGCCTCCAGTTGGATTCAAGTGGAATTGCTTGAAGTCCATCTGGAGTCCATCTGGAGTCCACCTGAACTCCACCTATCAAAGATAACTTTCTGAACACTTGGATATGTTCCAGATGGAGTCCATGTGGAGTCCACCACTTCTGTATGGAGTTGGTGGACTCCACATGGAGTATATGGGTGGAGGTAAAGTACACGGAGTTGATACTAAAGGACATCCTTTTCTCAAGGCGTCCCGCTATGCAGCCACTGGTTCCAAACGTGCTAGAACTGACAAGTTTGACTTTTTGTCTACCGAAGGTATGCATCTAGCGATCGCCCTTTTCTTGTTTTTGGCGATCCCCTCCGCTAAACTCTTGGTTCGCAGATCCGTCCACTAAGGTCATCCCGGAGGCGCTCTCAATTCTTTGACGCAGCCAGCACTTCCCCTTTTATTGCAAGTGAGGATGCCGAAGTTGACCGCCACCAAATCCTCTTTTACAAGCACGTATCCGGGACTGCGAGTCTAATATGTTTTTCAAGGCGGTCGAACGTGAGAGTCGCTATGAAACAGCTCTCCGAGATTACTTCAGCTCTGTCTAAATAATTGTCTGTCCTCCTGAAGTCCCTTCTAGTTTTTCCCCTTTTTGGTAGAGTACCTTCCAATAGCAAACTTCTTAGTCTATTATTGGTTTGGTGTTTCCTCTTATTACCCAGTACGAAGTTTTTAATGAAGACGTCTTTCGCCGTCCTGGCGATCGCTTGTTCGGGCGATCGTCATTACCGGTTTTTAAGATTTTTACTCGTCTTCATCTGAGTGTAAAGGAGCATGCTCAAAGGCCATGTCTTTGAAAGGCAAGGACTGGTCATCGGGCCGCTCTATTATTTTTCTTAGACCTTGCTTAGATATATCAATGAGGTCCGTAACAGAGCCGGGATCGCTATCTTCTCCCTAGCAAAGTAAGGTACTACCCTAAAGGCTGCTACCTTGCTCTGCATAACCGCCTCCGCTCATTTCTGCCACTACATACGAGCTCTCCCCTAGTCCGCCTTATCACTATCATAGGTCCTAGGTATCTTGGCTTTAACTTCTTATTTAAGGAAGATTCAACTCCTGAATTGCGACTAGTACTAGATCTCCAGGCACAAAATTATAGTCTTTAATTACTGCCTGATTATCTCGCTCATATCGCAATAGGGCTTCATATTTTTGCTTATCTATACGAGTCCGCATCGAGGCTACGTGTAACTGGTGTTTCGCTAGTGCTTGAGCGCTGGAAAGCGATTAAGGCTTCATCGGTCATTACCCCAGTAGGAGGTTTGACTAGCCATGTCGCTTCCTTGACGTCTAATGGGAGAACAGGGTTCACCCCAGTGACCATAAAATATGGCGAACACCCCAGCCTCCTTCGTATAGTCACACGATCTGCCCACATAATATATGAGAAGAACCAGAACCACTTGTGTACATTAGCGGCTCCTAGCATTTTATATATTACCTGGCGAACGTCCCAGTGTGGTCGTTCCACCGCACCATTGGCTCGTGAATTATACCGGAGAGATCTTAATGCTGACGATGCCATACTTCTCAGTCAACCAGTTGGCAGCTGCTACAAACGGTGGTCCATTATCTGTTACAAATTCCGCTATACAAGCCCATCTGCAGATGATATCTTCCCAAATCCATTGTCCTATAGCCCTACCCGTTTCCCGAGCGTGAAGGTCGTCCCTCCATCCAAGATGTAAGAGCGCTCTCTTCCATGCACTATATGATGACAATTATTTGATGCAGTGCTCATTACCATACAGTCTGCATGTAAGGTCTGAAATATTGAAGGAGTATGTGTGATAACCGGTTTAATTCTTATCAGTGTCTTTTGTCGTTCCTGACATAAGTGACAAGTTTTCACAAACCAATTAATATCCTTCTCCATTTCTGGCCACCAGAATCGCTGTACCAGTAGCTGAGTTGTTGCATAGACTCCTCTATGGCCGACGTGGTCATGGGCTGCAGTAAGCATATACAGTCGTTTGTCTTTAGACACCACTAATCTATGGGTAGCGCCCGAGTTCCTTAGATATAAGCGCCCTTCAAACATAATGAATCGCCTAACCCATTGTAGAAATTGCATATGTTGCTTTTTATCCAAACCCTTCGGTTGGAAGCTGTGATCCTTGTGCCACTGGATCGCCCCATTCTAATTGGCGATCCTGCTGTTTTCCTTTGGCGATCGCTGCTCTTCTGGATAAGGCATTGCCAGAATTGCTGTCTCATCAGGTAATGTTAGAGTAGATACTAATTGCTGAACATAGTCCCTTCGTTCAGGACCTAGTTCCTCCCCCTTAGATTGCAGGTATAGCTCAAGCTGCTTTTGTTCTATTAGTCTCATTTCGTCCGCTTCCGCCAACTCTATTAAGAAGTTATCAGCAACTCTAGCTATCCTGTCAAACTCTGGTTCTTGCTCTATCTCTTGCTTAATGTCTAATATCTTTAGCAGACCTCTTTCCTTCAGAGGCTTTTGGCTTTTGGTGGACGCTGGTGATCAGTCGATAGGCGATCCCCCCCTACCATCTCCCCAGCTCTTCCAGTACAAATCCGGTCCTCTTATCAATTTCTGATACGAAGTCTTCTACCGGTAAAGGAGGTGGATCGCTAGAGTTGTCTAATTCTATCACAGGTGGTCCCCAGGGTTCTTCTTCCGTATTCTCACTAGGCGGTTCCGGATTATCAAGCGGCTGGCGAGGTCGCCTTGATAAACCATCTGGTCCGAAGGTTTTTCCAGCAACATGTCTGATAGTGAAATGGAAGAGACCTATCTCTTCTATCCATCTATTTATAGTAGCATTAGGCATAACATCAGGATTCATTAGCATACCCCCGATATATTTTGCATCCGTTTCTACCACAAGATTTCTGACACCTATCAGCCAGTGGCGATTGGCTTCTAAGGCTCTTTTTTAAACCGTGAGAGTTCCCTCTTAGGTTGAGAGTATCTGGCTTCATGCTCGTGTAGTGTGATAGACCCAAACTTCGCGAAAGTAATGTTTCTTAGGGTTCTTATTATCCTCTTGGTAGATATAGTAGCCTACAGCTATGTAGGAAGTATCAACTGCTAATACAATGCGATCCTCGCCGTAGTCCAAGGGTCTTAAGCATTGCGCATTTATTACTCCGTCTTTAACTCGCTGCATGCTAGCAATCTGTTCTGGACCCCACTGGAACGGTGTGTTCAGATGGGTTAACTTTTGTAATGGTCGAGCCCTCTCTGCAAAACCAGGGATATACGATCTTAGTACCCCAGCAGTTCCTAAGAAGGCGCGAACCTCTGACACATTTTTACAGTCTCCCAGTCCATGATCACTTTAACCCGTTCTTCCGTGGGCTTTCGCCCCATCGAAACCACACAAGTGTCCCACTACTACTATTTCTTCAGCACATAACAACGACTTAGTACCCGAGAAGGTCGCTCCTGCGTACTTAATTCGCTGAATTATTCGATTTACATTTTGCAGATGCTCCCACACCTAAACGGGCGAATACCTAGATTTTCGGCGATCGTCTCATAAGTTCCATCCTTATCCTGATATCGAGAGACCGGTCCTCGCACACCTACATCGTCAATGTAAGGAATGGTATACTCAGGCATCTCTTCTCTAAGGATATAAGTTACATCATCATGAAAGATGGGTACAGAGTTGGTCCATCCCATAGGCAATGTAGTTAGGCGCATAGCTCCAAAGGGTGTCTGGAAGGTAGTCATGTCTCGGGAGCTCTCTTCTAAGGCTCGCTCATCATATCCTACATACAAGTCAAACATTCCCCACATGCTCTCCCTGCAAAATGTCCTGCTAAATCCTCTGTCGCTGGAGGAACCCCCCGAATGTGCTATGGTTACTGCATTAAGAGGCTCCAGACTATGGACTATCCTAAGACTTTTCCCATCCTTCTTTACAACCGTGAAACCACTTCGATCTAAAGGATGAATTTGATGGTTCATAGACTCCTGATACCTGTTTAGATTTAATAATCCTACAGACTTCATTATAGAGTCCCGGTGGTATTGGGATATTCTTATAAACCCAAGGCTTGTGTTCTACCGTAGGAATTCTGACAGGCAGGAAGAAGTCTTCTCGAAACTGACCCCTTTCATCATCATTCCAGGCGAACGCCTCATTTTGTTGCATCATAATATGATGTACTAGTTTTCGCTCTTCAGGCCATAAGAATTCTCCTTTATGAACCTTGTCGAACGCCGCTTGCCTTTCTGCCGTGTATCGCCCAGTCGGTTCGAAGTCAGGAGGGTGTGGGTTTAGAGGAGGCATATCTTTTAAGGGATCGCCCACAATATTCCTCACTATCCTGTACTGCTCCGGTAACTCTGTATATACGGGCTTTATTTTTAAGGCTACAGGCTTATATTTCTTACCCAGTAAGACGGTCGCCGCTGGTCCAGCTTGGTCTTTCCTGGTCGCAGGATCGCTTATTTCAGGAGGCGATCGCCCTAAGTGGTGATCGCTCCCTCTATCACAATTAGATAACTGATGCAGGTACGTTTCTACTTTTCTTTTATCACTAAGTTCTACTTTTTCTTCTCTTATGGCTTGGGATAGAAAAGCATTCCTAACCCCTTCTGAGGTGAAACCTCCGTCGGATGCTAGGGAATACCCCTCTACTGAGATACTCTGAGTCTCTTCGTCCAGTTCAAACACCACCGCTACCTCTCCTTGTTCTGGAACCAAGTCCTCGAGGCTGTCTAAAAAGACTGGGCTTGCTTGACTTTCAAAAGGTCTCCAGGACCCAGACCTCTAGCATAGGTAGGCAATAGTGCCTTTTGCTGGGTGTTGGGGTCTGTGACTAGTACCGTTGTAGAGCCATCTGATTCAGTAGTAACTACACTAGTAGTTAGCTGATTAAACGGCTGTCCCAATAGAACTTTATAAGCAGGAGCTTTGATGATATGTACTTGTAGATATATAGTCACCCTCCGAAACGGAATGCTACATTTTCTGCAAGACCTAGCGTTCGGTCCACAGTTTTATTAGCACTTTGCATGTTTATCGTGAATAGCAGGATTCCATGTTAGCCCCATCTCAACTGCCGTGGCTTCAGCCATAGACACAATTTGTGAGCCTGAATCTAAAATGGCTTCTTCTTGGAAGACTCCATTGATTTTAGGAAGATAACCCTAAGATTACCTGACTCCCGGGCCACATAGGGTTCTTTGGGAATAGCACCGTCATTACTCAAAGCAAATTGAAGATAAGGATCCGACGCCACTTTCCAAGTAGGCTCCATCCGGTCATCAGCTCTTATGTCACTGGCCATTAAGAACGCTGCTACAGGGAGTTCGTCCACAGTTAAACCCGTTTCTATTTCTTTGGGACCCAAAGGAATCGCTTTGGGCAACTGTTTTTGGGTGGGCGATTCCTCGTCCTCAATTTCTTCTAATAACACGGGTGTCCTAACTTTGGTTAAGCTTTTCTTAAGGAAATCTCTTAAGTTGGGCGATCCCCTATCAGGCCCCTCAGTGTGACCGGCATTGTTAGGTCTAACATTTCTTTGAAAACCCTTTCATAGTCTGCTTCTGACTCAATAGGCGCTTGAGTTTTATAGGCTGGACCAGGTTTCTCTTTCTCTTTTTCAAATGACTGAGTAGGTACACTGGTACCATTTGGTCGGACTACCGTTGTTAAAGGGGGGAACGTCTATATAGGGAAGCTCAGGCGTGCTATCCTTATTAGTACTTTCTGATTCCGATACAGGCATCTCCTTTTCAGGTAACTCCGTGGGTATATTCGCTTTCTTTTTATTTTTAGGTGGGGAAACCCCTTTTTCGCTGGTAACTGTATCTCTGTCTCCTCTTCACTTGACTCACTTTCTTCTACTGGTTCTTTAAATTGTACTTCTTTTCTTTTATTTTTCAATTGGTTCTCCGTAGCTTTCGCAGATCTGGTAGTCATAATAGGCCGTCGACGATCCACGTCCGCACCCTTCATCGAACTTAATGAAAATTTGATCCTTGTTCCCCATGGTTGAGTTATCCTCGTATGATAAGAATTGGTCCACCTTGTTGCCATATTTCTTTTAAGATCACCAAAGACACGGGCGATCTCTGCTTCCTCTGAGTCTTCTGACTGGACTAAACCATCATAAGTCTCATCGGGATCAGGAAAATATAGATTCTGGACTAGAGCTTTAGCCACAGATACAACTCCAGGCTTCCCCTTATTCATATTCTCAATAACTTCTTTCATGGTTTTCTCATTATCCTGTCTGACCATGAGACCTCCTGGCAGACGGATTTTCCCATTTTCCCTAATGATCCAACCAAAGCTAATGTGTTTTTCAGCGGCAGGACATTCTCCCCATCGGTGACCTGGTTCCCTACAGTAGTAGCAGGTATTAGGTCCCACATAGGTTTGCTGACCTGTTGCCCCTGGGCGAGTTTGGTAGTTACTGCTGTTTCCAGGAGTTGGCGATCACTGGTTACTGGCGTTTCGCCCTGGCTTCGCTGCGTTCAATAAGGCTGTGTGTACCTCATTGAACTTCCTATTCACGTTTTCATTAAATGCCGCTTGGTCTTTAGATTGCTTTAGTAGTAGCTTCATAGAGTCAAGGAGGTTTGCTGTGGCCTCTTCATTCTTAGGTATTACATCCTCAGGAATCATAGCGTCACGGTCGAGCGATCGCTTGACGGGCTCATCATCAGTTCGCCCTAGTAGAACTTTTGGGAAGTTCTTTCAGCTATTGTCACTGCATGACTGATGACTTCTGCGTATTTGAAGCGATCTTCTAACCTTACGTTGGGCGTTTGCCCGTCGTCCAATGAATCCGCTCTTAGGTCTAACCTATCTATTAGTCGGCCTCTGAACGCAGGTGACAGACAGCTCATAAAACGTTCAACCAATTCCCTATTGGATACTAGGGGAGGGTCTTGGGTTATTTTCGCTGCTGCTGCACCAAACGCTCTTTTGAAAGATAGTAATTCCTCTAGCTGATCAGCTTCGATCAGGTAACGACCACGGTAAGGTTGACATATTTTTGCCAACCTAGACAGCGATCCCCTTTTAATGCTGATGCCTCCGGATAACTACTAATAATTTCATCTCGGTATTGCTCCCAAGTGCCTTCTGCATAGGTATCAAATGCTATCCATTCTTGTTCTGTTTCAGCAGACGCATATTTGCCAACTTTCTCTTTCTTAGCTTGATCTTCTTCTATTTTATGTTGTTTAAAGAGATCCTCCATAGATGAAAGGAATCTCAGCAATTCTGCCGGTTTCCTCTCATCGAATTTCGGTGCATCTTTAGAAGTGGGTAAGGGAAACCCTATTGGTGCCATTTCAACACTGATTTCGGATTCTGGAATGTCTGAAGGGGCTGGATCTAGTACTAGTCGAGGTTGTAGTCTCGACAAAGTTTCACCACTAGTTTCTGTGTGCTCAGAGATGACTGGAGCGGGGCTACCAGTTATTGTTTCTAAAGGATAAATGACGGAGGCGGGTCCTGGTCTATTAGGAATCGTCGATATTCTATTGAAGTTCTCAAGCGAACGTCCCCTCCTATTACTCTCAATAGGGGTTTCTGTTATGCCGGCTGCAATAGAATTACGGGTAGTCCTAGATATTCTAGTTCCTGCTGTGTCTACTATCCCAAAATCGGGTTTTGGAATTGGTTTGCTACTAAGAGCAGTGTTTTTAGGTTTAGTCGCTTTACAGCGTGCGTCAGGTGGTTTGGTTGGTGCAATGTTTTCAGACTTTTAATCTGAAGGCAAGATAGCGGTGTATTTGGTGCCAAATGCTTATCGGAATTTTTCTCAATGTCAAGCTGGTTTTGCTTTATCTAGTATTAACCCTCCCTCGCGGTGGGCTCCAGATGAGATGTTTAGTGCGGGGTGGCTTTGTAATTGCCCAATACACAACACCCAATCAAATATTTATATTGATCAGTTCGATCTGGGAGGGTAAGCTCGTAAGGCTTATTACAATAACTAGTTTAGCAGAGTACAGACTTAGACGATCGCGCTGGGGTGATCACTAGTAGCTAGAGAACGTTTTTACAGGCTAGTACACACAAGGCACTTGAATAGTAAGGGTGGTCTCTCTTATATGAGGGCGATCACCAATATCAGGGGGATCACTTTTGGGGGGCGAGTGTACACGGGACACTTAACAGTTTCTCTTTATAAAACCCAAACTCAAACTTTGTCAAACACTATAAGCGATCACCCGTATTAACACGTAGTAGATCCTTGGTTCCTATAAGCAACTGGGCACACTAGTCCACAGTCCTTAGTTTACTATAGGCAACGTCCTGAAACAGTCGGATTTCTCTGACAGTCGTCCCTAGTTACTATGAGCGATCACTAGCCTTTATAGGGTTCCCACCCGTACTTAATAATCCCCAGGGCAGTCTTACTATAGGCAACGTCCTGAACAGTCGGAGTTCTCTGACAGTCGTCCCTAGTTACTATGAGCAATCGCTAGTCGTATAGGGTTCCAATCCGTACTTAACAATCCCCAGGGCAGTCCACGGATGACTTATAAAAGCCTGCTTATCAAGTCTAATAGACCTGACGTTGAATATCACAATGGCGATCGCTCACGAAACCAGGTAACGCCTAATTGCTTAAGGTGAACTGCAGTGTTCGATCTCTTATCACACAAATCACTAGTCCTCAAGTGTTAACACTAGAATTCTTATTCAGAGTAAATTCTGATATCAAATCTGGGGTGTAAATTACTTGGTTCCTATTCTAAGATACAGGACTGTTTTTATAGACTAAATAGATACTTTGGCTTGTGATAATTGAAAGAGACTAAGAGAAAAGGAAGGAAATGGACCGCGTGCTGCCTAGCCTTTGCTGCACCAATTATAATAGTGGAAAGTACTAGTTTGCCTGGGCTACGGCGCTTATTTGAAGATAACATGGTTGTCCATGTGGCAGTGCCTTCTTGGGTAGCGATCACCCGACTTATTTTATCAGATGGCTCGCGGCTAAGGCATGTCGGGACTAGATTACTTAGGGGTATATTTCCTAGGAAACCCTCCCAAGGTTCCCCAGCACAGTTGCTATTGGTTTAGGACCCCCTGGAACAGCAGGTGCCCTTATCATGAGGCAAGTTACCTCTAGTATCGTGTGGCGATCGCCGGCTGGGCGATCGCTCACTCACGTTGGCTGCATTGCAAATTACAAGTTGTTATAGTCGGATCTATTAGACCGCCATATGCTGAGTTGTACACAAGATTTCAATTGCCAATACATTCGGTCCGTGGGGCGATCACCCGTGTGGCGCAGTGATGCCTGATCCCCGAGCGGTTGATCGCCCTAATTTAGTGAACAGCCTTTGTGAGGCCTGGACACAGTGATCGCTTTTGCTAATTAATAAGGTTTTCATCACTTGGCGATCGCTCGGTAAGACACTGGTGGGTGTTACCCCTTGTAAGAGCCAAGGTCATTTCTTAAGGGTTTCTTCTTTGCATGGGACTAATAGTATGATCAATGGAGCGGGCGATCGCCCGGACGCTTCGGTTAGGGTTGCTTTGATAGCTGTGTAGGAAACTAAAGGTAGTCTTTGATTCGTAGCACTGATTAATAGGCCACACTACACCTTAGTTAGTTTGTAAGGTCTATTACTCTTGTTGGCCCACTAGGAAGTAAAGCCTCAAAGCCTAATAGTCTGGCGATATCTCCTACCCTTCACTAGTATAATGTACTAGTTTATTACAGATAACAATCGCAAAAATAAGGGCCTCTGTGTCTCACTATGAATTGTAAGCTCAGAATGGTTTACACCCTTTCAACGCCTTTCCCCTTTCTCCAGAACCATCATCATCGTCAATCGCGCTCTCTTTTCCTCATCGTCCACCAAGCCTCGTAAGTCATTTCCTTTCATCGTTACTAGTCAGTACATAGCATAGTTGGAGCTCTTTATAAGAAAATAAAATGATATTGAGCGCGTGGAATGCGAACCAAAATAAAAAAGCGTCGTACTCGACGCGATGCACATGTGGGCGTCGATGCTTCGGGAGCCCTGGTGTTGTGGTTCTCGTTGGCGGGCAGCGTCCTCCAATATACTGAAGACAATGTATGCTGACAAACTCCTCGCAGGGAACCGCCCTCAAGATACCATGAATCGCGTAGGTTCCTGTACGATTGTCCAGCCACTCAACTCATCTTCCTAATTCCAGGAAGTTCCAACCGCATTTCGATATCTTGATCTAGAGGCAGCGGTGGACGACGAGGGATCTGAGGGCTCCGATGACGAGGAACAGGACGCCTTAGGTTCGTTGTTGTCTCGCCTTTTTTTTCAGCGTCCTTTACGCCGTCAACTTCTTTCCACAGATGACTTCATTGACAATGAAGACATTCCTCAAGGAGGGTCAAGTTTCCTACCCCGCTTATCATGGGACTCCCTTCGAGAAGACGATGAGGAATTCGAGAACGTTCTGAGCGAATAAACGACCTATTTCGAGCTCGGTCGACTGAGGAGGCGAGCGGGAGGGGAGGGCGGTGACAACTACAACTCATGGCTTGGTTAGTCTCCTGCCTTGCGAATCAGACTTTCCACTGTGGCGCGTTAAATGTCGAGTAAGTCCCTAACTTCTGTTCGTACTCCCCAAAAAATTACTGCTCATTCAGTGCAATCGTCACAGATCGGCGCTGAGGAATACGCCCTCTTATTTTTATTGGAGCAAGCAACCACCATACATGAAGTATGCTCGGCATTTGCATGCGAGCTTATACGGGGCTGGGTTTATCTGGAGTGCACGATGAACCGGGACCTTGTATCCTTGCTCGAAAGGACTCCGGGAATTGTTCAAAGCCGACAAGGTCTTCAATGGAGGAATATTCCATTTTGGATTGGACCAATACGTTGAGCATGAGGCCTTCTAGCACGGTCCCTCAACAAGGAAAATGGGTGCGGGTGCGGAATGGAACATATGGAGGAGATGTTGGTGTGGTAATTTGGGCGTATTCCTGGGGAGTCGATGTTCTACTTGTTCAGCGCCTAAGGGCACCCGATTCACGTTCACCAACGCCGGAACCTCAAACTCCGTTGATGCCAGAACCTCGAACTTCATTGACCCCGGAACCTCCCCAAACTTCATCGACCCCAGATCTTCCTCAAACTTCCTCTACGCTGCAACCTCCCTCAACTTCGTTGAAGAGGAAGCGAACCTCGTCGATGCCAGAGCCCCAAAAAAAGAGGAAGCGACCTCCACCCGCCGCTCAAGCGTTGTTTGATCCGCACTCAAATTTGGTCAAGAAAATCAGTCGCACCAGTCCCACACCCAAACGACAGCGAAGACGGTGTTTATACCTTTGCCGGATCGTCTTTTGAACATGGCCTTATTCGCAAGACATACAGGGTTCAGTCGGTTTCCTCTGCCACAAGTATTCCCTTAGAAGTCCTACATTTGTATTCATCTGCCGAACATCCGTTTCTTGTCAACATTGCCATTCCTCGCCCTCTAGAATGGATCTTTGAAACAGGTGAGGCAGTCGCTATCCGCTCATCTCAAAAAAAAGGGTGTCGTACGTGTGGTTGGAATCGACGGCGTTGAGGTCGATTTGGACAATTTTGAAGGCCTTACCGTGGTCACTTGGGGAGATATATGCAAACGTTTCGACACTGGAGATTTTGTCCTTGTATTGGGAGGTCCCTTTCTTGGAAAAACTGGATGGATTCTCAATGTGGAGAATGAAACTGCCTGTATAGTCGACAAGATCGTCAAGGGTGCGATCCTAACGACTGATTCCAGCAGAGCTCTCGATGTGCGTCGCATTGAAGTTTAGCTATCTCTACTAACTCGATATCTAGCATCTAGAATGCCACGTCAATTTGCTCAAGGTCGTCTCTGAACCGGTTGTACACGCCTCACACTTTCCAGACTCAGACGACACAGCATGCAAGACAGATAAATCGCTGTGGCTCGGGCTAGGAGTTACTATCATTCACGGTCCTTTCAAGGGGTACCACGGTACCGTCAAAAATATTCTTATTGGTCAAGCGACAAATAGTGGGCAAAGAATAGAGGTCCAGCTTTCGCATATTAGTGGTGCACGGCCTTTTCACGTGAGAGTCATTCGATTACGACAATATTGTCGAAACTAAGTGGGTACACATTTATATTCAGATGGTACCTTTCTCATACACACCCAAGCACGCGACTTAAACTGATCAACTTTGACACACCCACCAATTGGCTCTTTTTGCAAAAAGAGCGCCATGCAACCCAGTCAATACTACAGGCTTCGAGTTCTGCTGGTGTAACCCCTCTGCCCGACACGACCTCATCAACGCCTGCCTGGGATCCGTCTTCCCTCACCCCTATAGCTTTGACCTCATCGACACCTGCATGGGACCCGTCGTCTCGCACCCCTATTGCTTCAACCCCATCGACGCCGGCTTGGGACCCGTCGTCTTGTACCCCCGTCAGCTTCAAGCTCTTTGATACCTCTTCAAGCGTCAACTCTCCCTTCAGTTGCTGGCACCAGTCAGAAAATGCACTCACACCCCTTCTTCGACAGACGCCTTCTTTATATTTCCCTTCAAGTAATTGTCAATGGAGAAACTCGCAAAATCAACAGCTCACTGCCCATCTTGCCGAGGTCGACGGAAGACTGAGTATCCGACACGAGGACCACCACCGGTCGAAATTCCTCGAGCCTGACGGGGTCTCCTTCAAAAATCCTTCACCCACACGGGATAACGGGCTGCTCGTCGTAATAAAAGGTGAACATTGTGGCAAACTTGTTCGACAAATTCACCACCGAAAGCACCCCTCCCAGCAACCCGACAAAACTAATGTAATTCTAGCTGTTGTGAAGAAGGAAGGAGCAGCAGAAGTCCTTTTGCAGGAGCGTCTAGAGCTACATCCCGACTTTCTTTGTGTTAAGGGTGAAGAACCGGATGACAGGAAGGCCGGCGATGCCCTAATGCGTTCCCCTACGTGAAGAGGCTAGAAAACGGCAGTAAAATAACATGTTTAGCTATAATTTCGTATCTTGGCCCCGAGGGGCGTAATGTATGTACATCAGTCACCATGTTATATAAGTAATGTATATAGATCGGCCGCCCATAGAACAATGCAAATAATGTACATAGCTCGGCCATAATTCTATTGTTTTTGCTGCTTCGCCCCGTGGGCCATCAAGTCCGCAACAATATATCCTAGAATATGGCACACCTCTTGTCCGGTGGCACAAGAATATGTGATGGTGCGTCTCTGTTTCGTGTCTCCTCTTTCTCTTTACTCAACTCCATCCTTCTAGCGCCATCGCTAACCCAACCTATGCCACCAAAACTGCCACCACCACCTGCTGACATGTCGCACGTTCTTTTAAGATATCCTCAATATACCTCGTCTTCCTCGCCAGGAAACGGCAAAGCCAGCAAGTTGAGCGAATTGCAAACGTCTGAAACAACCACAGGTGTGTCTAGGTTTCCTGATCCCTTGACATCTTCTAATAGTTTGCACCAGGAGCAGAACGACCTGAATGTCAAAGGAATTTTACCTCTGGCTTCTCTTTCTAGATTAGAGGTAATTGGCATTTTTATTCATCGACATCTCATTCTGACTTTAGTATAGCCTCGCGTCGACAAACAGCCAGGCCCTACAAATCGCGATCCTGGTTGAAGGACCTTGGGATACTCTTTCCAGTCCTCTAGCCCTCCCACGGAACTCCTCAAAACGACGATGAGGAGAAGGTTCTGAGTCGAGTATAAGATGTATTGCAATTCGATTGCGTCATGAGGAAGGGCTTCACGGAACTACAACCACCAGTTGGTCGCCAAGTGCTGCTCCATTCGACTAGTCGGCGTCTCACGTCACAACAATGATGGCCCCACTCGTATATACACCTCACAACGGTGGCGGATCAAGGCCCAAAAGAAGTGCTTTCAAATGTCAATGACGCTGTATGCGCCTTGAAGTCGGAATGGGATGTTTGGGGCAAGCCGCTCTATATAATTGCGTCTAGCTGCCAATGCTCTGACTCATATCCCTCTTGTCGCATATGGCAAAACAACCTCGAAGTCGCCCAAAGCTGCGAATAGCCATTACTTTCTCGCTACTATTGTTTCTGTTTCTACTCTCTTTCTGGTTTATGTTTCCATGCAAGCATTGTCCAGAACGGTTCAATGCTTCATCCGCTAGAGGTCTCAAACAACATCAGTCGAAATGTCCAGCTTCTTTGAAACATGCAGCAGAGGCAGCTCAACGCCGAAAAACAACCGTCAGCTTCAGAACGCGAATAGACGAACTAAACTCAACGACCGCAAGGCGCGTTTGGGCTCTGCAGCTCCAAGAGTAAGCTTGTTTTTCTTTGATAATCGATAAATACCATGGTTAATTGGTATATCTAGGAAGAGTTTATTGCTGGATCAAATACAAGTCGTCTAGAAAACGTCGTACCCCATAACTTGGAGTGTCAGGCAATGGATCAAGATTTTGGTATTATTGAACCCCGCCACCCTCGTTTCCTCCTTCCAGTTCAACACCCCGCCGCCTTCGTTTCCTCTTCCCATCTCAACGCCTCCACCTCCGTCTTTTTCACCGCCTCCTCCCCAAATTACACAGGCTGGCCGACCAAAGCGGAATTATAAGCTGCCTGCTCGATATAAGGACATTAATCCTGAGCCTTTGCCACCGCCCGGTCGGAGAAGATGAGCCGCCAGCTACAGTGTTACCACGCCCTGATTTTGATTGTGCGCAATAGATTCCAGACGGCTGCAAATTCCTTTGGCTTACTGCGGGAATACCTTTACCAGCCCTCCTTCGATCCCGACTCTTTTGTTCCCGAAGAGGACCTTCACCAACTCGGAGAACGTGACCCCATGTTCATGCTGCCGCCGTCTCCAACCCCTGTTCATCGAAACAAAACGATTGAAATGCTTATGAATTGGAGGGACTCTGGCGCACCCACCAAGTCAGAGTCCGAGGTCAATCGTCTTGTAAATGATGTCATTCTTGACCCCAATTTCAATATTGAAGAGTTGCGAGGCTTCAGTGTGTCGAGAGAGAATCGACGGAGCGATGCTGCAGAGAAGAAATCCCCTTTTTGGACTCTTTTCAAACGGCCAACATCGATATCGAGGTTCCTTCAGGCACCAGGGGCACAGTGCCAGGCACATTTACTGTTCCAGGATTGCTCTACCAGAAATTGACTGCAGTTATCCTGGCTGCTTTTTCATCACCCCTCGCTTCCCACTTCCATTTTTCGCCTTTCAAGTTATTTCACAGGCCTCCAGGTGGCAATGAAGAACAGATATTCTCTGAAGTCTACAACTCGGATGTTTTCATCGAAGAAAATGACAATGTAAAACGTGCTCCTCTTCCTCCTGATGACCCGCATTGTAAGCTAGAGAAGGTCGTAGCCGCCCTCATGTTCTGGTCCGATAGTACCCACCTTGCGAATTTTGGTACCGCGAAAGCTCTGGCCCATCTATTTGGCTTTTGGGAACATTTCGAAATACATCCGTGGGCAGCCAAATTCGGGTGCTTGCCTGCATGTTGCATACATCCCTTCGCTTCCTGATTCATTCCAGGACTTTGCTGCTTCTTTCTTCAGTAAATGGGGCACGCAAAAAAAGGATCTTATTCGCGCATTGTCGGCGAGAGCTTATGCATGGTGTTTGGAAATTTTTGCTGGACGATGATTTTATTCATGCATATCATTACGGAATGGTGGTCAATTGTGTTGATGGTATTCGGCGCCGGGTATATCCCGATTCTTTACATATTCTGCAGATTATCCTGAGAAGTAAGTGAATCCTTTGCTTTCACGGGCTGTTGAGCTAAAAATTTTGATAGAGTTCTGCTTGCCACCATACGAGACAAAGGACTTTGCCCTTGCCCTCGGTGTCTCGTTCTGAAATCAAAGATGGACCAGATGGGCACGAAGCACGACAGTAAATCTCGACTTAAAATGGCTTGTAAATACCTGTTTGAATCTGTTCAATTTGCTCGGAATGCCATCTACAACGTCGCAGCGGCCATTGGTGGTTCTGCCGTTGATCGGCTCCTCAAGGCAACTTCCTCTGTCCCGACACTGGTAAGTCCAGTTCCCGGTATTCATTTATTCAGGCTTCATGTTTTGTTCTTAGAATGCATTTATTGATAAATTTGGCTGTGATTTTGATATCCCGCGTATGCTCGTTGTTGACCTTTTGCACGAGTTTGAGTTAGGTGTCTGGAAAGCACTTTTTACCCATTTAATCCGATTGCTTTATGCTGCTGGCCGCTGACGGCAAGTTGGTCGCTGAGCTGAATCGACGGTGCGTCGGCTTCGGCACTTTTAACTACTGACAATTAACAGAAGTTCTTGCCGTGATCAGGTTTCGGGCCATCCCAACTTTTGGTTTGAGCACAATCCGGCGTTTTGCAACGAATGCGTCGGAAATGAAGAAGCTTGCAGCGCGCGATTTTGAGGACATATTGCAGGTAAGACAAATTATTTCTGGCGTGATGAAAGCAAAGTTCTAGTTCTAACTTCTTCTTCAGTGCAGTATCCCAGTGTTTGAAGGATTATTGCCAGAGCCATTTAATTCTATGCTCATGACACTCTTGTATCGAACAGCAGAGTGGCATGCATTTGCTAAACTTCGGTTGCATACCGAGAGTACTCTCAAGCATCTCGAGGAGCTTACAATGGTGCTCGGGACGTCGACAGCGAAAGTTTAGGGATGCCACCCAGTCTGTTTACAAGACGTTCGAACTTCCAAAGGAAGCAGGGGGCCCGAAAGAGGCGCCAAATGTCCGCCAAGGGGAAAGAGAAAGCAGCTGCAGGTGATGCATACAAGAAGAAATCCAAAACCCTGAACCTCTTCACATACAAATGGCATGCGCTCGGGGACTATGTTCGTGCTATCCGTCTTTTCGGGTGGAACGGACGGGTTCTCAACCCAAGTTGTCAGTCATTTTTTCCTGTGTGTTTGATTTATTCACTTTCTCGTTGGCAGGGCGAACTCGCTCATAAAATCGTTAAGCGCTTGTACGGAACGACAAATAAGCGTAATGCCGGACACCAAATTGCTAAGCGTTATCGACGGCTTGAACGTGCCAGTTGGGCCAGTCGCAGTCAACGGGTTCACAACCATATCAAGCGGAAAACCACAGTTCAAGAAGACGGCGGCTTGGATGGTAATCTAGAGCTGAGATATTATATCTCTCCAACCCAAAACCACCCTCAGGATATCGTTAGCACTGTTTGCGAAAACAAGGGCAACCCTGCTTACCATGTGTGTCTTTTTCGACTGATGCTTTTGTGATCCGTAACTCATGGACTTGCCATCGTTTTCAAGAAATTTTTACCCAAGCTTCAAGATCATTTATTAGGACGACTACACGGCCGTGAATTTGATGCCGACATGCACGAAGAATTCACGGATGAACAACGCAACTCCGTACGCATTGTCGGAGGCAAGATTTATTCTGTTCAAACGTGTCGCCTTTATTACACTAGCTACGACTTACAGCGGCTGTGCGACACTGTCAACCCTCGTACACACTCGGACATTATGCTGCGCTCTCCCGTTAACGAGGCAGGTGCTGAACCCTACTGGTATGCGAGAGTTCTCGGAGTCTATCATGCCAATGTTTGGGTTGAGAATTCGGCGATTCCTGGTGCCAAAAATTCCAGGTGCATGGATTTTCTTTGGGTCCGTTGGCTTGGCGAGGAACCAGGCTATCTGTCGGGATTTAGGAAAGCGCGCCTGCCCAAAATCGGCTTTGTGCCGTCCGACGATGAATGGGCGTTCAGTTTCGTTGATCCTGCTCATGTAGTGCGTGGGTGTCACTTGCTTCCGGCCTTCAATGCTGGCCGGAGTGATGTTCTCCTTCCTTGGCCCGGCAGCGTTGCTCGACGCTTCAACCACGAGGAAAAAGATGACAAGGACTGGTTAAACTTCTATGTAAACATGTGAGCGGACAACATATTACCCTGTTTTGAAGTATTACTAACACTGAATATTATCAGCTTTGTCGATCGAGATATGGTCATGCGTTACTTTGGTGGCGGAATTGGTCATTTGAAGAATACCCCTCCACAACAAGCACCTGGATTCGATCCCATCGACCCAAGCTCTGAGGAAACTGTAGTGGAAGGAGAGGGTGATGATAATGATCCCTCTAGCGATACGGATGAAGATATGGACGCCATAGTACAACAGTCTTCCGGAGACGTCATTATGGATAGTGGCGAACTAGAAGTAAACGAAGACAACAATAAAGACTACGATCAAGACAATGATGAAGACGATGATGAAGACGATGATGAAGACGACGATGAAGATGACGATGAAGATGACGATGAAGGCTTTGATGAAGACCTCGATGAAGACGACGATGACGACGATGAGGAGAACGACGGTTTTGATCACATCGGTGACGAGGAAGAGGAGGGAGAGTACGACTATGGCTATGCCTCACCATAGCCTATTTATGTTGGCCCGCACACCCAGTGCGCTCACAATTTTACACCTATTTCAAATGGACATTTCGTTGTGATAATTAAATATAAGTTGCATGGCATATTGTGCTGATTTCATATCCTGCCTACAATCTTATCGAAGGATGATAATGAGCAATGAACCGTCTAACCTCTGAGATGCATATTGTGATTTTTTGGAATGCCCAGCAACCCCCACAGTCTAGTTATAATGTCCCTGCCATATTATATGTGCTTTGCACTACAGAAAGAATGTTATACCTAAACTATAAACCGTCTAGCATTTGACATGCATATTGTGATTCTTTGGCGATCCCAGCAGCAACCTCACAATCTAGTTATAATGTCCCTGTCATATTATATTCGCTTCATATTACAGAAAGAATATTGTACCTTAACCACGAACCATCTAATATCCGGCACGCATATTGTGATTTTTGGGCGAACCCGACAGCCACCTCACAATCTAGTTATAATGCCTTCGCCATATTATATTTGCTTTGCATCACAGAAAAAACATTATACCCAATCTATAACATTACCATAATCCTACATGCAGCAGACCCACGGTTATAAACAGTTATCTGGGTATTATAATGTTGCGACAAGCTTGTAAACGTCATATTGCTAAATCGGATTTCCCCTGATTTACTGATGTGAAACGGGTGTGTAGCTGTCATCAGTGACTGGACGACCACTGTCCTTGATTATTGAAAGTAATTTATCCTCGATCGTCATTTGCATTCGGTGTGTTAATTCGGGCAGTTTGGATCGAAAGAGGTCAAGATGCGGCTCTGTTAGTTCTCCTGGTGGCGAATTGTAAATGATATCCAAGACGAACGGATCAGAAAAGATGTCGCCAATCCCAGGACAAGCGGTGTTTAGAAGAAGATTTGATTTATAGGTCTCCAGAACCTTATCCAATACCGGCAGGCGCTCGTCGAGAAGCTTAAGACGCTCTTTCTTAATCCGTTCCATCTTGAATTTTTGCACATATTCTTCAAGGGTTGGATATAGGTTGACCAGAACTAGAATCCTACATGAGAGATGCCAGATATGGAGCAAATAACGACGCTTACTTCGTTCAGTGAGCTCTTTCCGACAGGCCTTCTTTACCATAGGGTAATTGTTTAGGGTCTGGGTGCTCTGGTCTGTATGCATAAAATCCAGTTCTTCACCCCAACCACCCGCGCGAAGACGGTCCAAGATACTGGAAATGATCATAATTAAAAACCACTGAAGTCAGAAGCCAGAAGTACTTACACATTATAGCGCTTGTTCGCCAGCTCCTCTTGCTCTCGCTCAAGTCGGACTTGGTAGTCCTTGGCCCATTTCTCACAGGCGTCCGAATGCTAAACTAAAGTTGATAAATTTTTGGAGCGAGGCAAGGTGTGTTCTTACCGTCTTAAGAATTTCTTGTTCTTTTGTCTTGGCCTTGACCCATTGTTCTTTGTCGGCAGCAGCTTCATATTCCTCGCTCCACAGTCGGGCAGTTTTATTGTAAACATATAATCTCCATTTTTCTGGGAGGGTATGAACACGAGAGGGATATGAATTTGAGGGAAAGTACATACTTGCTGTCTCAAGAGTGACTGAAGGAGCAAAGTCGCATATGAAATTGTGAAAAGTATTAGGTTTGCCTGATGTATACGGCCACATATTTGTGGTAAAAAGGGATCTATACAAGTATGAGATTGATATAACGGTCTACCAGGAATGAACATGTTCTGGATAAAAATACGTACCTATCCCCCATACACTTTTCGCAAGCTCTAAGACGTGCAGACCATAGGACACGAGCCTTGGCGTTAGTGCGACAGCAGATCTACGGATGCATGAGTATCAGTCCAGAGAAGACTCGGAACGACAGAGAAACCTACATGGCAAACTTTAACGAACGCCAAATTAACATATTGCGGCTCATTCAAATCTTCAGGACAAGATGGAAGTCCTTCAATATTGGTGAAAGAGGCCTTCCATATCAAGATTGAAGAATGGCTCATGAGGAGGGCGCGTAAATCTTTGCTCGTTCGTGATAGATGTAGGATATCCAAAGGATCAAGGCGCTCGAATATCTAAGGAAAGAGGTTAGATTATCATTCTATATCATGAAAAGGTCCATTGACTTCTGCCCCACCTCAAATAGCATGTCCACAGGCATATCGGTTATACCCTTCAAAATCCCTAATTTACCTCCGAGTCTGACTTTTTTTATGAGGAGGTTGGGTGCGGGAAGCCTTCGCTCGTGCCCTTTTGCGCTTCTTGTTTTGACCATTGTCTACAGGAAGTGCGTTTGGCAAGACTTCTTCTTTTCCTGTTTCTGAGAAGACAGTCAAATGCTCTGACAACAGCTCAGCGGTATCGGGGCTCTCGGAGCGATGGGGAAGAACTTGGCGAGGCATGTGTGATTGAGTTGGGAAATCCTGGGAAGAATAATAGAATCAGCAGTCGCTTTAAGAGCCGATTCAGATTGGATAGAACGATGTGTAAGAACAAGGGAAGGATACAACGAGAACGGGGAGGCAATATGCTGTGTGAAACAAAAGGGTACATAGGCGCCGGTGTGTGTTCCGGTGAGTCACGCAGGCTCGAAAGTGCGTTGGCATGACTCGAGTCTCTCACGCTGGATTAGAAAGCAAGTAAAGAAAAAGAGGAAACATAAGGCTTGAGGTCTAAACAAAGCAACGAAACTGGGGGTTGCACGGAAGTGTATTCGAGCCAGAGACCCGGGACCTACTATTGTGATACAATTTGACAAGTTGAATAAGGGGTCGGATGATTATTCACTAGCTACTCTATAACTAACAATGAGGAGAGATTGGAATCTAACTGAGCGGTGAATGACTAGACAACAAGATGAGAGCGGAGGTGATTGAAATGATGATGCAGAATAAATAAAATAAAATACAACTCCAAAATTCCCAATTCCACTGGGACATTCGATACAAGGGCATCCACATCAGCCATTCAACCCTTTTACCCTTCCCTTGACAGAGATATCAGACAATTCGACAACTTTGGTACTCTCAACTTCGCCTTTCTCTCGCAAAAGCTGCACCATTCCCATCGCCTCCACGCCCTTGATATCCGGAGACTTGGTCCCTACTGTGATGTGCAGCCGCTCGCGCACCGCATGGGGCAGCTTCGACACAAAATCGGGCCCCTCCTGGCTCGTTCCCTCCCCGGGATCCGCCACCTCGAGGTTCTCCACTGTCAGTGCCATCACCCGCGGATTGCACACCACCTTCCCAAGCGTACCTTTGAAGGTGGGCGGCGTGACGGGCATAGAGTGCAGATTCGTGCATCGCTCCCACAGCTCATGCTCCTTCTCCTTCCCATTCCGATGCACAATCGTGACGTGCGGGCGCTTCGTGATCCTATCATCCGCCTTCAGCGCGACCCAGAAGTCCCTGATATCTTTATCAACATCATCTTGCATCAGCCTCTCGTCGAGTATCTCCGCCAGATCCACTTCAGGTAGCAAACCGAAGTACCGCGGCTCCGCCTGCCCCTTCTTCGCTTTAGGATCATCCGGCTTCTTCACAGCAGGTTCGTACTTTTCACGACCTCCAGCGCTTCTGCGATTTTCTCGTCGCTCGGCCGCGGCACGCCAATCACCCTAACACAACCGTCCACCGCACGCTTCACCGCCTGCTCCAGGTCATCGTCAATGTCCATCTCGACGATCTCGTCCACTTCTTTCGAAGCTAGCTCTTCAGCGCTGTTGATGAACATCCAAATCACCTCTTCGTGAGCGCGCGGCGGAGGAGTCGGCGCGGAGCGTTTGGTGGTTGTCGGCACGGTCGAGCACGCGGTCGCTGCAGATCCGGTGCACCATTGCTGGGGGCTTGTCGATGGACCAGTTGAGAGCGAGCAGACGGACAGGGGCGCGATATTTCTGGGCGAGTTCGCGTAAAGCTTGTCTGTGTTGGACAAGATGGTTATTCCTGGTGGATGAAAGCAAGGACAGATTAGTCTAGGTCAGGATAGGATAGTGAAGACAAGGAACGTACTTGTCTGCGATGACGACGTCGTTTTTTTCCAGGAGGGCTTTGACATTTTTTATGAACGCTGGCCCAGCTTTTTTCACATGAATATCATCGCTCTGGGTGTGTGCGAACCCAAAGAGATGCGCCAATGCCACAGACACTGCGGTCTTACCTATATTGTCATTCAAAATCAGAAATGTGCAAGATAATAGGAAAGAAGAAAATACGTACCACTGCCAGGAATAGCAATAGGTACGATGATAGTCTTCTCAAATGCCTTTGACCCAGATCCAGACGCTGCACCATCTTCCTCTTCTTTCTCTAACTCCTTCAATTCTTCCTCCCCCTTATCCGATTTCATCCACTCCAAATATCTCTCCCTTGTCGCGATGATACCCTTGCCCTTCGTATAATTCTCGAATGCCGTGGGATCACGCTTGATCTCTCGAATCACCCACTGCACATAAAGCTTAGTCTCCGGCCTCTTCATCTTTGACTTCGGGAGATTGTTAGCGTCCAGCCCATTTTTCGAGCTCAAAAGCATTTTGGTGACTTCGCGCCAGTCGCGGTACATCATGTACGGCTCGTCAAACTTGACTTTGAAGAAAAAGGAGGAGCCGGGTTTGTATGGCGATCGATTATTGGAGTCGGCGGGTGTTAGGGATCTTTCAGCTTCCTCGCCGTTCCCACTGGCCTCGCCTTTGTTTCGCCCTGATGTGGGAGGCTCGGTGACGTGTGTCCGGACGACGAACCCTTCGACCTGCTCGCCGTTCCACTCTCCCGTCTCCCGCACACGCGGTCGTGAATTCCTTAACTTCATTAATCGAGTTGAGCGTGATCGTAGGCGTCTTTATGAACCCCCAATCATCAGCGAACGCGTCTACGACCTCGTGGGGCATCGTAATGAAATCCTTGGTTCGGACGTTCAGTCCGTGCAGATGCAGTCCTGTCTTTTCAGGTGGGTACCCAAGAACATGCTCTTCGAATGAATCGTCGCATAACTAGAAAGAAACCCAAAGAAAAGACGTTATTCAGACATGAATACTGAAGTAAGAAGAGAAATATAAACCTCAGCGATAGCAGTCCAGTTTTTGTCCCACAATACAGCAGCGAGGTCTTCCTCCTTTTGCCTAGTTTCTCGAGATATTTTCGCAACCAACCCTCGCCCCGCTTGCGCGTGGCTGACTTGGGCTGCCTCGACGGGTCCAAGAGAGTGTTTAGAGGTGACGAGTAGCTTCGTGGGTGTAAGAGCCGCGAAAAATATGATGCATCCGTTGGATTTGAGCGAAAGGGTATATGGAGGCGCGGTATGCGATTCAAGAGATGCCCACTGGTAAAGCAAGAATATATGAGATTGAAGAACTCAAAGATAACAGTAAATGTAACGCAGAGAACAGAACCATTCAAATAGAATGAGATGAATCAAACAAAACATAAAAACCCACCGTGGTCCAAGGAACCTCTCCGATATTAAAAAACTTGTCGTATCCCCGAATCACGATCTGATGTTTCTTTCCTTTCTTCTTTGCACCCTCATCACCTTCGCCTGTCTGACCCTCCTCATCTTCCTGGATCTCCCTCGAGAACAACCCCCTCGCGAGCGTAGGGAACGGCGACGGTATATCGTAGTACTTGAACTCGTTCATCTTCCAGCTGCGCACCTGGATGCTTGGGTCTGCAGGCGCGTTATACAGAGACGAGCGGGCGAGCTTCGGATTGAGCGTGTGCAGCTTCGCGATGAGGTCTGAATCCTCCTGGCTGAAACCTGGTGCCATCCTGGAGTACGAATTGGTTGACTTCGCGGTTGTGCTCGTGCTTGTGGTGGTTGAAGTCTGCAAATGATCCTGATCGGTATCGATGTCGCTGCTATTAGTACTGGTCGTCTGTAAGAGATCTAGAGCAGGTGTCGGTGGTGTAGGCTTGAGAACCTTCAATATGTTGAGTTTAAGCGGCCTCTGAGTCTTTGATTTTTTCTTCTTTGCACACACAGGCGTGGTCGAAAAAGTCCTGAAAACAAAAGATATAGTCTGTGTACGAGATGCAAGTCTACCCAAAGAAGAAAGGGCGAGCGCCCCGGGAAATAAAAGAGACAAAGGTATATTGGGCGGAATAAAGAGGGTCCAAAGGAAAGCCTTTTATATGTGGGGGTCGTAGTGGTGGATTGACCACAGATGTGACTCCATCATTGACAACCGTCAAGCCTCAAGTGAGTCAGGGTCAGATGGAGTTTGAACGACTGACTCATACCGAGTGCCCACAACTCATAAAAAAAATCTAAATACTTGTTATTGGAAATCAATTCAAAATAAACCGTTTCAAGGTCGCGTTTTTGAGTCGGTAAAAATCATCAAAAATGACACCCTCGAAAAGTTGAAAACCCCGAAACGATTTGTTTTCGCGTGGTCTTTCTTCAATCAGCTGGACAACGGAGCGGGGAGGTGAAAACCGAACAAAGAACCATGTAAAAGAACATCGAAAAAAGTTTGTAAAAGGCTGAAAAACACGACCATGAAACGTCCTAATGACGGCCGCCCTCACTCAAAGTGCGCGTTACTGGTGGTACATATACAGTTATTCAAATCCTATTAAACGACATGCTTTTACGATACCAACTCGATGGTATGTTGATAAAGGGTGTGTGTCCGAGGAAAAGCGCGTCGAAGAAAAAAAAGAAAAGGTATAATCAACGCCAGATGAACGCTAATCTAATCCGCTAATCCTCCAGATTCGTCTCCGGAATCAAGGAGACTGAAAGTGCCATGAGCGACATGAAGACAAAGGAAAAATGAATAAGACTTACTTGTATTGCTTCATCAACGAACACTCTCCGCCCTTGTCCAGATCGATGCTGTACAAATAAAAGTAGCCCTCGGACGAGAGGACCATCACATGCGGCATCGTACCCGAAAGCGCTACGATGCTCCTCGCGCCGCTCGTGGGCAGCCGCAGAAACGCAAAGTCGCGCGAGGGCTCCCACATCTCCGTCAGCGTGTTCGGCAGGTACCCGCCCATCGAATGTGTCAGGCTCTTTGTCATCTGCATCGACCTTCTTCGCAGACTCGACCTAGAGTTCCAGTCAGCATGGGCTAGGGTGAAAGGCTTCGAATAACGCACGAAACACTGTTTCCTTTCTTCTTCTCGATGAAAGCCTCGTATCCCCCATCTAGACCCTGCGTGGCCCCGTCCACAGATTCGGGTGGACTGCTCGCAGTGCTATCCTGTGTACTCGACGTTGACGCTGCCGACGACAGCGCAACCGCACCCGGCTTCCCAAGCTTGAAGATATGCACCGTATCATGCGCCGAGCTCACCGCCAATAACGACGACACCAAGTTAAAGTTCATCGAATATATTCTCGCTTCCCTTGTCCCTCTCCTAAACTGGTACAGCTTCTCTGCGCCTGGGATGCTCCACACGCGGATGACCGTTCCTTTCTCCGACGAAGTGGCGAGCAGCGTGCCGGTGGAGTTGATGGAGAGGAATGAGAGAGGGCTTTGTGCGCCTGGATCACATTCGCTACGGTGAGAGAACGGGTGGAGAACAGCAGCACGTCCCCTGACTGCGATGTCGACGGAGTGGGCGCAGCAGGTGCTGGTGCAGCAGACGCCGTCGTAGCTGCTGGGGAGGGCACGGGTGATGGGTACGCGAGATAGGAGCTGTCCGCGGAAGGAGAGAGCGCACAGATGGCTGGTAAAGATTGGTTATTAGAAACGACATGAATAGCAAATTCGCACCTTCTGGATTCGGTGTTGTCTCTATAACATGCAGCAGCCGCATATTCGAGATGTCGTAGATGTAAATCTCCATCTCCAGCACGATGACCAGCGACTTGCGGTTCAACTTGACAGCCAATATCGACGACGGAAATAGCAGCTCGCATATCATTGATTGCCGCTAAGTCTAGCAATGAGCTTTAGGGAATTGCGAATCATAGTACATTCAACGTACTTTTGTGTTCACAATCTGCAGTTTACGCGGACTTGACTGGGGTTGATCTGCTGCGCCGACCAGGACAATCAACGATGTGCAAAACAGCATTTCCACAATTCCTCTGGCTCCATCGTCTGTAATACATGTATTAGAACCCCGGGCCCAGAATCCAATATCTTAAAGACGTGCTCATCGTGTATACGCGCCCGAATGGATCACAATTGGTGACGCTGTACCCCTTCCGCGTGCCAACCGAAATACACCTAGCATAACACAGGTTCAATTGTACCCCCTGATCTCACAACGAGCAACCTACGAGAAGTCTTGATTGAAGTTGGCAAACAACATATTAGAGTTCGTCTTTTCCGCCATAATAAAGAGTTATAAAGGGGGGAACTTGAAGGAGTCCATGACTGTCCAGGATACTGGCAGTGACTCCGAACGATGACTAAGCAGATACCATGCCATTTTGAGCTTGTTCTCCTGTTATTCAACAGCTACAACATCTAAAGCTCCGATTTGCATTCATAAATGGTCTCAGATTCAATAGATTCTAACGAGGACAACAGATCTGACACCCTCAGTACAATTTGGTACCACCTCCGAACAGAGAGTTTAAACAGGAAGACAGGGACGTTGAGGATTTTGAAGCGGAGACACAAAGCCGGTAGTCTCTCCTAGACAGACTTCGATATATGTGATGTACATTCGTATCACGATATATGAAGTCTGTTGTTTACCACGCCCCCAAAACCGCGCTAGAAAAAGTTTATGTAATCTTCGGACTTTGAAACCACCGTCGCGTCAATATTGCTCGATCTCAGCTTCCCGTAGACGTGATATTTCGTACAATCCTCTCTTTATACATCTCATTTTTTGGTTTAGACATCTTGAATGGTCTGTGATCGCTTATGAATACTCAAAGATGGCTCCGGAACACCGCTGGCAGGACCCTGTAGGCCTTGAGACCATCAATATGATCGTGAGGAAACTCATACCAACATGGATGAATGGGCTACATGCGGTCCAGCTGGAACTTGTCTCGTCTATTCTGGATGAAATAGATGTGCTGTGTTGTACTGCAACTGGTGACGGGAAATCAGCAGCGTTCTCCATTCCAATACTTGTGCTTCAAGAGTACAACGAACACCCAGAGGCGTATGAGGCTGGTCTTCCCACTCGGGCAAGACCCATTGGTGTCGTAATCACGCCGACAAAAGGATTGGCAGATAATATTGTATGTTTGCTTCATGTTTCTGCGTTTGGTCCACTCATGGCTTTCGAGGTTCACGAGCTTTCAAACCTACATATTTCCGCATTCTCCTACTGCAAAGAGACTCTTAGTGAGGCACGAAAGGCTGGGATTTGTTTGGCAGTGGAGATCCAGGAGTGTCAAAAGTGGCAGGTGATATGTGTGGACCCAGAGCACCTGCGCGACAAGGAATGGAGGCAAATTACAGAAAGTCCGACCTTTCGGGCTAATGTCTTGTTTGCATGCGTCGATGAGGTTCATCTAGTGAACGAATGCGGTCTTTCATTTCGTCTAGCCTTTGCTGCCATTGGGAACTTTCTTACGTGGTCAGTTTCCTACCTCAATATCTCTTGTCAGTCTCACTGCAACGCTCGAGCCTGGTTCACCTACAATCTCCGTGTGTAAAAGTCTAGGCTTCTTTGGAGGCAACTTTAGGCTCATTCGGAGATCCAACGAGCGTCCAAATACGCAGTTTGGTATCCAATTCCTTACTCATGGACTGAACGGCAACAAATTCCCTTATCTGCTTCCATACCTGGCCAGCGGAAGAAAGACGATCATACATTGTCAAACTCTTGACCAGGTCTCACGTGTATATGCTTATCTATGGCGCCTTCAACCAGATGGGACTAATAAGCTTATTCGAGCTAGAGTCTATCACAGTATTTGCCCGCCCGAATACAACAAGGAGACGATACACCTTCTCGAGACTGATCCGCGCTTGCAAATTGTCATATCTACTGTCGCTTTTTCAAACGGTCTCAATGCAAAGTCTCTTCTGGATAGCCTCTCTCTTGGGTTTGGTGCAACATTCAATGAGTCCTGGCAGGAGAAGGGTCGTGTTGGAAGGAATCCAAACATGATTGGGAGGGGCATCATCTTTGCACACCGCAGTATAATCAAGGAAGCGGAAACATACCTAGAATGTGAGTTTCAGCATCGCTCTTTCTACACCACTACTTATTTATATGCAGCCCTCAATTCGGGCTCGGATAAGCCTCGGTTGACTCCAAGATTCAGTAGGGGCGTTGAGCGGAGAGTCCAGGGGTGAAAGCGTTGTTGTAGGTGAAGAAGTGAGAACACTATCCGGGGATGATGGACCAAGTTGCGACTCTGCATAATTTGCCGAACTGGCAGCAAATTGTGATAGAAAAGGTGAAATGTAGTCTGGAATCGCTGGAACTTGAATTGTAGGTTTTTTCTTGTAAGATCGAACGGTTCGCGCATCGTTTTCCATAGCGAGTAATGTTAAAAAGAGAACTGGATTGAATTTGAAGTGATAGCCCAGGTTGAGGCGCTATAAACGCGTCAAATGTCGAGAGCGACCACGACAATATTGACGCGACGTGGTTTGAAACTCCGAAGATTACATAAACTTTTTCTAGCGCGGTTTTGGGGGCGCGGTAAACACAGGACTACAAAGCCGGCGTGTTCCGCCGTTCAACGAAGTTTCTTCAGAATGTGCTTTACTTCACCTCACAAGTACTAGAATGCAGCGCGACTGGCAGCCATTTCTGCGTGTCTCGACAGAAAACTGATGCCACGTATTACTCCATGTCTCTGCCTGATATCTTCCAATGTCAGTATCGACTTTCTTCGCTAACTTGAAATTACGCATTTACACCGAGATGTAGGCTCAGGTCCTGGAAGGAGATGGACTTCCACAGTGCGTAATTGCTCGTATTTGCATGGCTCAACACTGGCACCCTTTCTTTCTGTGTACTACCAGTCCATTGCAACCTAATCGGATATTGCAACTTGACCAAGAGTCATATGATCTTTCTAGAATGTTTGAGCTAGTTTAATCGCCTCTGTCATTGCATAGGTATCGAAGTCTGCAATCGAAAAACCGAGGTCAAATTTTTCGGCTTTCCAAAAGGATCAGTTTTGTCGAGCGTTGCAGAGCCGCCTTTGTTGGTTATTCTTAGCTTTTGTCGGTCTGCGGTATGTTTTCGTTCGCGAAAGGGACTTCCACGGGAACTAGAAGATACGATGACCAGTTCCAGAGCACGGAAAGACCAGACTGAGATGCCTGAGAAGAGGCAGTCTAAACAGTGTCGAAGCATTAGGAACGACCAATATACACCAATGATTAACACCTACGAGACTTCCAAGCCCCGGGCCTTACAGTATTTACGCTGCAACAGCACTGGTAGGCTCTAGAGTCTACATGGGGAGCAATATCCTCTGATACAATCTATGTATGCTGTGGTGTTTTAGGTTTTGACTTCTAAGCGGTCTCGCTGTGACTTGGGAGGTCATCGGCCGGCCGGTCACCTGTTACCACGCACACGGTTTTTGTTTTACGGTCACTCACTCTCAACCATGTCCTCTCGAGTATGTGTTGTCCTTCCTTTTGTTGTTTCCTAGAATCTTACCTGTACAACTCACCCAGATAATACGCTCCTCCGAACATTCCGTTGATCTCAAAGCGCATTCTGATCTCAGAATGCCTGAAATCATTTTCTCACTCTACCACGACCCGAAATGTGTGCTACGCTGGAGAATGCTTGAAATAATCGTGAGATATCTGGGTACTTTTGAGTCGCTTGACACTTGGATGACCTCGCAATGATTATCGATCACCGGACTGGTCTCTCTCTGGCTTCTACATGGGAGTTTTGATGCGAAAACATCTGCACAAGAAGACCACCTCGATATCCTCTCCTGGAATACCCTAGATATAGCCCCACCACACACGCGCGCCGAGGTTTTGACAGACTGCGTAGGAAAGCCTGTCTTAATTACCTTGTGGTCAGAGACCCTGTGACGGCCCTCCTAAAGTGCACTGCGATGAATTTATCTGAGTGACCGTCGTCATGATCAGGTATCCTTATTTTAAACGTTTTTCGTTCTATATAACACCTCTGCGAAGTATCGCTGCTCGGTCTTTCAGACTCTCATACCTACATGAACATCACACATCGGTGCCTACAAGCGTTACTCTTCCTTACGGCTGGGGCCTGGAGCGTAGCAGATGCAAAGGCCCTGCTCGGACCTTCGGTTAAGCTTGATTCAGGGACATTCACGGGAACTTCACTAGGGACCGTTTCACAGTTCTTGGGTATCCCTTACGCTCAGCCTCCGTACGTAGAGTGTAATGACAGATATTGTTTAGCAGCTTACATTAAACTGAAGGGTGGGAGATTTACGTCTGAGACTCCCTGTTGCCAACCTCCCGTACAATGGCACACATCTGGCGACTGCATTCGGGCCTGCATGCCCTCAACAGAACACTGGGCTACCTCTTCCTCCTGGACTCGCTTCGGAAACCATCGACATGATCACTAACTTGGGGATCGATGCTATATTTCCGGATTCTGAGGACTGTAAGGGACAAGACCCATCGAGAGAGAGGTGTTTAATACTTACTAACCTTTCTTTTTGGAGGTTTAACTATCAACATCGTGGCACCATCCACAGCCACTTCGAGATCAAAATTACCTGTTGTTCTTGTACGTGTCTTAAGCCTGAATCCACTGATTATCCCTTTTTAATAATTATTTATATAGTGGATCTATGGAGGTTCGAGTTGATTTCGTACATGCTACCTTTTGCTCTAGGTCAATCGTTTGTCTAGGTGGTTTCGAGAGAGGGACAGCATCATTTCCTTTGTGAGACTAATGCAGCCCATTTACAAGGTCATATATTAAACTAAACCATTTTTTTAAGGTACGACGGGAGCGTCATTGTTGACCGTTCTATCCTTCTTGGAATGCCTGTTATATACGCAAGTATTAACTATAGGCATGTCAGTTTCTCTTCTTCTAATTCTTCGAGCTTATCATACTACATAGGCTTACCGGTCTGTCGTTTTGCATGCTTAATAGACAATGTATGTCTACTCATTATTCATTGATAGGTTTTGGATTTCTTGCTAGTAAAGAAGTCCAGGCAGCAGGCGTCGGAAATTTAGGCCTACAGGATCGTAAGATTGTCTCTTAACTTGATCGTTTGCGCTCTTCATGCTGTAACCAAGAGCGACAGGCCATGCGGTGGATTCAGAAATACATTGGTGCATTCGGTGGAGATCCGACCAAGGTCACTATGTAAGCGCTAATTTAAAGTACTCATTTTTCGGAGTTAAAGACACCGGAATAGATGGGGGGAGTCAGCAGGAGCTATCTCTGTCGGCCTTCATTTAATCGCAAACAATGGAAATAGTGAAGGCCTCTTCCGAGCGGCATTTATGGAATCCGGATCTTTTCTACCTGTCGGTGATATCACCGAAGGGCAAGCTCTGTACGATACTATAGTCGAGGAAACTGGGTGCACAGGCTCGGCGGACACTCTGCAGTGCTTGCGTGCTCTTCCATTCGATGTGCTCAAGGCCGCGATCGACAAGTCTCCCGGGATATTTGACTTCCAAGTAAGTGCCATTATGATGCACTGCATCTTCTTTGCTTAGTTCGCCCTCATTCAGTCATTAAACCTGGCTTGGCCTCCCAGAGCCGATGGAGTATTTTTGACTGACCACCCCCAGAAACTGGTACAACAAGGTATAATCGCCAATGTTCCCTTCGTATCTGGTGAGCTATCTCCCTGCAAATATGGCTGTCGACTGAACGGATACTTTGAGGTGACTGCGACGATGAGGGAACCTTGTTCTCACTTTCGACGCTCAATATCACGTATGTCTTCCCATTCCTTATTTTCTGATGATTGAATTGAGATTCAAATGAATAGCACGGAATCAGAGTTCCAAGATTACGTCCAGAATATTCTCTTACGAGGAATCGGTGTCACCGACGCTGAAATATCTCAACTTGCTAATCTCTATCCATCAGATTTGACTCAAGGTTCTCCCTATGACACTGGAGTGACGGACGCTCTATCTTCTCAGTTCAAACGCCTGGCATCTCTTCAAGGGGATCTCACATTCCAAGCCCCTCGTCGGTTTTTGCTCCAAAATAGGGCAGGGAAGCAAACAATATTTGCATTCCGTGCGTTTATCTACTTTTCGTTCTGTAGTTGCAAAATTCAAATATCAATTAACAGTCAGCAAACGATTCAAGACCCTTCCCATTCTAGGAGCGGTGAGAGATAAAAGCAAATCCACAGCATACATATCACCAAATTTTTAATAGATGCACGTCACCGATCTCCTCAACGTATACGGAGGCGAAGAGCTCACAAACTATCTCGTACGCTTTGTGAATACACTGAATCCGAACGGGTTCGGAAACGTTCTTTGGCCACAATACACTCTGCAATCTCCTCAGATGTTGACGTTTTTAGATGGGATTATTCCGACAACGATAACGATGGATACATTTAGGCAGAACCAGATAGTTTTCTTGAACAATTTAACACTCGCTCATCCTTTGTAGTATTTATCCGAGCATATTATACCTACTTCCTCAAAAAAGAGCCAAAATATGTTTTCACCCTCTGTGGTCTTTGATTTAACCCTGGTTTTGAGTTTTCAAAACCACTAAGCTAACTCTGGTTTTACCATCTTAAACTACTGAGTTAACCTTTTAATGTCTCAAACTACTGACCCAACCCTGTTTTCGACATTTTAAACTACTGAGTTAATCCTAGTTTTGACATCTCAAACTACTGATTTAACCCTGCTTTTCCTACTTACCATATTTAGAATATAGCCATTGATCTTCTTTGATTGATTGTAGAGCCAGACACAGATCCTTCATAAATCTGCTAAAGACCAGAATAATCAAGCCATTGAAAAGGTGTAAACCAGTCTGAGCTTACAATTCATAGTGAGACACAGAGGCCCTTATTTTTGTGATTGTTATCTGTAATAAGCTAGGATATTATATTAGTGAAGGGTAGAAGACACACCAGATTATTAGGCTTTGAGGCTTCACTTCCTAGTGGGCCAACAAGTGTAGTAAACCTTACAAACTAACTAAGGGGTAGTATGGCCTATTAATCAGTGCTATGAATCAAAGACTACCTTTAGTTTCCTACACAGATATCAAAGTAGCCCTAATGAGCAACTGAGGTGATCACCCAAACCATTGACAATGCTATTAGTCCTGCACAAGGAAGAACTCCTAAAAAAGAAGTGACCTTGGATCTTACAAGGGGTAACACCCATCAGTCCCTTACAAGCAATCACCAAGTGGTGGAAGCCTTATTAATTAGCAAAAGCGATCCCTGTTCCCAGACCTCACAAAGGCTATTCACTAAATTAGGCAATCATCCACTCAGGGATCAGACATCACTGCCCCACATGGGAGATCACTCTATGGACTGAATGTATTGGCAATTGAATCTTGTGTAGAACTCATCATATGGCAGTCTACTAGATCCAACCATAATACTTGTGATTTGCAATGCAGCCAATGTGAGTGAGGGATTGCCTAGTCAGTGATCACCACACAATACTAGAGGTAACTGGCCTCATGATAAGGGCACCTGCTGTTCCAGGAAGTCCTAAACCAATAGCAACTGTGCTTGGGAACCTTGGTAGAGTTTCCTAGGAAATATACCCCTAAGCAATCTAGTCCTGACATCCCTTTGCTACAAGCCATCTGATAAAATAAGTCAGGTGATTGCTACCCAAGAAGGTACTGCCACATGGACAACAATATTATCTTTAAATAAGTGTTGTAGCCCAGGAAAACTAGTACTTTCCACTATTATAATTGGTGCAGCAAAGGCTAGGCAGCACACAGCCCATTTTCTTTCTTTTCTCTTAGTCTCTTTCAATTATCACAAGCCAAAGTATCTATTTAGTCTATAAAAATAGCCCTGTATCTTAGAATAGGAACCAAGTAATCTACACTCCAGATTTTATATCAGAATCTACTCTGAATAAGAATTTAAGTGTTAATACTTGAGGACTAGCAATTTGTGTGATAAGAGATTGAACACTACAGTTCACCTTAAGCAATTAGGCGCTACCTGGTTTTGTAAGCGATCACCATTGTATATTCAACATCAGGTCTGTTAGACTTGATAAGTAGGCTTTTATAAGTCATCCATGGACTGCCCTGGGGATTGTTAAGTACAGGTTGGAACCCTATATGGCTAGTGATTGCTCATAGTAACTAGGGACAACTGTCAGAGAAATCCAACTGTTCAGGACATTGCCTATAGTAACACTGCCCTGGGGATTGTTAAGTACAGGTTGGAACCCTATATGACTAGTGATCACTCATAGTAACTAAGAACAACTGTTAGAGAAATCTAACTGTTCAGGATGTTGCCTATAGTAAACTAAGGACTGTGGACTAGTGTGCCCAGTTGCTTATAGGAACTAAGGATCTACTATGTTATAATATGGGTGATTGCTTATAGTGTTTTATATTTTGAGTTTTGGGTTTTACAAGAAGAACAAAGCAATCTGTTAAGTGCCCCATATGTACTCACCCCTAAAAGCAATCTTCTTGATATTTGGAGATTACTCTTATTGCGAGAGATCACCCTTGATATTATTAGTGCCCTGTGAGCACTTGCCCCCAAAAGCAATCCCTTGATATTGGTGATCACCCTCACTGTGAGAGATCACTCTTGATATTTCAGTGCCTTGTGGGCCTGTCTAACATGTTCTCCTGCTATTAGTGATCACTCTTGAGTGAGCACCTCAGTCTGTACTTTTCTAAAACTAGTTATTGTAATAAGTCTTAACTTACCCTCACAGATCAAACTGATCAATAAATATTTGATTGGGTGTTGTGTATTGGGAAATTGCAAAGACACCCTGCAGCCGATTAAAAATATCCAGTTAGAAAATTGCAAAAGCAGGGTTAGATCAGTACTTTGGCCAGGGCTAATGAGGGTTAGATCAGTACCTTGATAAAGCATAACAGAGATCAGATCAGTACTTTGGTAGGAAATAATGAGAGTTGGATTAGTACTTTGTTTGAGATATATTGAGGGTTAGATCAGTACAATAAAACCAGGATTAATTCAGTATTTACTTACAGTCACAAAAGTGACAATAAACATGTGTCACTCAACATTGATACAGTTTTGTCTATTTGATGAAATTGAGAATTGAGAACACAGAAATGTACAATATCTTTCAAAAATGTATATAGAGCTTTAATAGACATGCTACAATAGAACTGCCAAATTAATACTTGATATATCCACCTTTTGTATCCAAAACAGCCTGAACACAAATTTCTATAGTTTTTATATATCTGTCAATGTCTGAAATGAGTAGCTCATTTCATGCAGCATTGAAAGCTGAGATAAGTTGAGTGACAGTTTTGGCAGGTGCAGAATAGCTTGTATGAGCTTTTAAGTTCATGCCAGACTGGCTCAATAAAATTCATGTCTGGAGAAGATGGCAGATGTGATATACATAGGTGGTTTTTATTTTTGAGAACCAGTTCTGTGTTGTTTTGCTATAATAGCTAGATGCACCATCATGCCTAAATGGGGAATTACAATGTTTTCTTTTCATTTCTGTAAAAAAAATGAAGCGACTGCAGGCTTCAGGACCTGTGAAATATAGTGCTCAGTGTTCATTCCTCCACCTTTTCCTCCAGAATATTCAAGCACAATAAATGATTCTTTTCTCTCTTGAACAATACAGTCCCAGACCATGACACAAACAGAGAATTGCTGAAAATTGGTACAAGGCAATTCTTGTTGTATACTTCATCAGTTCACCTGGTAATATATATCTTTCTGTGGTTATTATTAAGATAAATATAGCATTCATCAGACCAAATTAGGCATTGCCAATCTTGAGATAAGAAATGCTGATATAAACTAGCCCAGTACAACCTTTTGAGTCTCTGGGCTGAATTAGGGTATGGAACTTTGGGGTAACCCACCAATAGTGTCTTTTGTCTGCTAAAATATTGTCAACAGTGTTTGTACTGATTGGATATGCTATTGTGTTTGTAATTTTCTAGAAAGGTTTATCTCATTCATTTCTTGCTGTTCAAACTACAGCACATCAGGTGCAATTACTGACAACACTGGGGCCAGCCAGAGCAAGGAAGATTTGAAGTAGAACCAGTCACATGGTATTATTTATGATGCAGTATCCAGATGGTGGTGAAATTCTCACAGTGATGGATGCTTTATATATGGACATGCTTGCTGCAACCATCCCAAAGAACTGTTTTTTTGAAAGCCATGTTGGATGTGAAAGGTTTTTTTGAGCCATTTGAAAATTTATTATCAGGAGGCAATGTGTAGTAAAGTGTAAATTAAAATTTGAACCATCACAACTGTGATTCAATGAGTCACATGTTTATTATTACTTTTTGTGACTGCAAGTATTAAAAGAGGGATAAATCAAAGACTACAGGAGATAGAAACCTATTTTGTAAAAAAGAAGAATAAAGAAAAGATTTGAGTACAGGGAATTGAATCCTGAGCTGCCACACACTTAACAAAATATTTGAAAGGCAGAAATATTAGCCATTACACCATACCTGATTGACAGACAGAAGGTAGCATATGCATACCTATGTCTACTGCATGTGCCAAGGCAATTAGTAGACACTGTTGGCTTACAAATTTGAAAAACAAATCATAATATAAATGATGAAACTAATGAATATAGTCAACTCTGAGGATTTATACCTGAGCAGAATTAAAATGAAATCTACAACTGATTCTAATATTTGCACTAAGAATTTATCTCAACTTAATGTATGTGGTAAATTTAAACAAAGTTTGTGCCACCAAAAGATATTTTTCAAGTAACTAAATTCTCAATCTCTATTTAAAATAACTAAGCAAACTAAGTTAGCTAAAGTATAAAGATAAGAATATCTTACAATAATAACATGTTTTACAAGTAAATTAATTTATGCCTTGTAAAATCAATTTTTACAAATTATCTCTCAGATCTAAGTAGTTCAAATTTGCTTTAGAAAATGAGTTGAGATAGATTCTTAATGCAAACTTAGAATCAAGTGAGAATTAAATTTGATCTATATCATACTTGTCACACTAGTAGAGTGTTGAAATAAATGTGCATAAGAATGAAATAAAAATTAGTTGACTTCTTACAGAACTTTTATACAGTGAGGGACAAAACTGTTCAAATGATTTTTGAAGTTGGACTGTCCCTTGAATAACTCAAGAACAACAGAACCAAACAAGTTCAAACTTTGCACAGTGGTAAATTATCATGTGACTAACATTTTCCAACTTGTTTTATTATGTACTCTCAATTTCTTCCCACATTATTAATATTTTACTACCACAAGTACATTTGAACAGTTTTGTCCCTTTCATATGTATACCAAGCACATGACTTTGTTTAATTAAAGCAAATAAGTACAAATAAAATCATGTGACTTATTCAAAATGTGTATATATACTCTGTCCAAGTTTGCACTATTCTCCACATTAAATTCTCACTCAAACACTCATGTGATCACTCACTTCTGCTCAATGCAATTGTGTTCTTGAACTGCTTGACAAAGGCCAGTCAAGTCATGCTATCTCCACCACCACTGGTATAAGTGTTGGTTCTATATCAAATATTCACTCCAAACATTGCTCAACACTTTCCAAATCCACTGGAGGCTGTCCATGCAAACTTTCATCTGCTGATATTCAATATGCTATTTGTCTTGTCATTTCTCAGAAGGTTGAAAATGCCACTGAGGTTGCCAAAACCTTGCAAGAAATGACCAACACATACTTTTCTGTGAAGACTGTATGGAGAGCACTCAGGAGCACCGAGATGAAGGCTGTAACCAAGCAACAATGACTTTTTGTCTCTAAAAGACATAGGGGCTTAGAATGGACTTTGCAGAAGCACACAAAGACTGGACAGTGGAGGCCTGGAAGAGGGTTACATGGTCAGATGAGATCAACATCAATCATTTGAGGTCAGATGGGAAGAAATGGGTGTGGAAAAAGCCAGAAAAGGGGTTGAGTGACAGGCTAGTACAGAGGACAGTCAAGTTTGGAGGAGGTTCTCTGATGATCTGGGGTTGTATGTTCTGGGAAAGACCTGGATAAACAACCAAGATTGATAGGAGAATGGATGCTGATCTTTTATCAGCATTCTGGATGATGAACTTCAAGAATCAATCAGATATTACAGAAAAAGCCCACAGATATACTTTTTCAGCAGGATAATAATCCCAAACACAAGAGCAAGAAGGCCCAGAACTGGCTCAAAGACAGTGGTTTAGAAGTTATGAAGTGTCCTCCTCAATCAGCAGACCTCAATCCAATTGAACACCTTTGGCATCACCTCAAAACTAGACTTGGAGAGTATGATAGGCCAGCATCTGGAATTACAGAATTGTGGGAGAGAGTACAAAAGGAGTGGAATGATATTCCAGCCTCTGTCAAAATCTGATAGTGAGTATGCCTAGAAGGGTTCAGGCTGTATTGCAGGCAAAAGGAGGCTATACCAAGTACTAGAATATTAGAATATTGTTTTACATATAACATGAGAGGGACAAAACCGTTCAAATGGACTTGTGCTAGTAAAATATGAATAGTGTGGGAAGGAATTAATATTACATAATGAAATAAATTGGAACATGTTAGTCACATGGTGCTCTACCACTGTGTAAAGTTTGAACTTTTTGGTTGAGTTATTCTTGAGTTATTCTTGGAACAGTCCAACTTCAAAAATCATTTGAACAGTTTTGTCCCTCACTGTATATACTGTATCCAACCCTGAACCTGGCCAACCCCTTAGTTGTCCATTTGCACTGTAGAGCAAGATCTGAATGAAATTCTTTAATTTTTTTTGTATCCATACATAGAAATTAATTATAGGAACGTGTATTGTAATTTATACAGGCAGTTTTTACAAGGAATAGGCATAGATCCCTGAAATACCAGGTAAATTTGCCGAACATGCCGTGATTTCTAAGCAATCTCACGGATGCCCCGCACTAATTCCTTTATCTTTAAAGTTCTCGTGAATGCAAATGCTTCAAACTTGTTGCAATTATATGTCAGATAGCATAGCATTATAAATAGAGATTTTTGGAGGTGATCCTAGGTGCTGAAAAGATGGCAGTGATGGATAAACCTCATGCACAGTGATTTGATCTGTAAGGTAGGTGATGCATTCAACCTTACCCTATGTAGCAATGATAGTGTATTACTGGGAAACACATGGGACAGTGATCTAATTACGTACCATACGGAATTTGAATTAATTATGATGTGATGTGTCACACGGCCCGAAAGAGACTCGGCGAAAAGGCAATTATGTAGTGCTCGTCACGGTGTCAAGCGAGGGCCCAACAATGTCGTGTGAGGTACGGTGTCAAGTGGACACCACCCTGGTACACTGCACCCTGGCACACCTCGCCCCTGCGGGGCGATTTTGATTTCGGCAGCCGGTTTTCAGCAAATCTGGCGTCGGCTCCCGTCATTCTAATGCACTTTCTGTTGGGTACTTTCATCCCATTCTGGACACTTTTACCATCCCTGGTATACCAATTTAGGATGAATTGTGGGGAGAATTGGCAGGGGAAGGGGCGGAGGTCCGATTGAGGTAAATAAAATATAAAACAGAATTCGTACTCGTCATTTGTCTAGCATGAATGCTCGTTTGAGAGATTGCAGTAAAACAGATGGTAAAATGGTTCCTCAATTTATGCAGTTTCTAGTACGGCCTCCGCCACGAGGGTGTTGAAGTGCAGTACGGCTTCCGCATATCTTAAAATGCTCTACATATCCAATACATATTTGTTATGCAGCTCACTTGGCAAATCAATTGAAATTTGAATGAGATTGGATGGAATCGGGGCCGCATTGACTTGCTCGCCGGGCTTCATCTGAAGCACCACGGGTGCTGCGGTATGTAAATATTGAGCGGCTGCCGTCCCGCCTTCTATTTACTGCCTCGCCCCTAGAGCCGGCTCCATAACCTGTATATATATAATGGAGCCGTTCTGGTCTCCAAAATTAAGATTGGCAACCGGGGAGCTGCTTGAATTGATCATTAGTCGCCGCCACTGGAACTGTGAATCAGCAACCGGTTTTATGCTCAGCGGATGCCGGAAGACTTTCATAAATTGAATATCGGCAGCCGGTGTGGGTATGGTGATGGATGACCCAGAAATTTGTGTGGCGGACTCCGTAGGGTTTTCAATTATTTGCCACCGGTGCCGCAGGTGAAATCCAGAATCTGGGAATTGGGATGGAACAGAAAGCGGTTGCCACAGAAATTTAGATTACACCATAGGCTGCCGTAACTTTCGGAAACGAGACGCCATCCAGTTCGGGAATATGTCGGGCGCCCGTCATTGTCGTTGTCTACTATGTCTGCCCGCGTCTGTTGCTCATATTTTAGTATACATGGGTGAATCTCAATATGAAATAGTTCCAAAATTATTCCCAAATAAAGTGGAGCGCATAACAACGCACGGCACCGGCCGCTTTCTATCATTCAACTGTCTCAACTCATAGCAATTCAAAGTTAGTTTGGAATATAATGCGGGGGCCAGTTGCACCTTCTCTTTGTGTACCCCGTAAACACATCAATAACGCATTTTGAATCTTTAATAACAAGCAGTCACTTGAAAACAGCACAGAAATACTAATTCATCATTGACGGTCAAAATGTCTCTAGTTACTTTACAAGGTTTACACTAACTAAAATCCCAGGGGTGTCTACCTGGTACAGGTTTCAAAAGATCGAGGAGTTCGCTGCTAAGACGATTGTTAACTTCGTTAAGAGCGTTTCTATCATTCGAAGAAGTGGGGAATCGACGAATCGACGAAGGGCCTGGTTCCATCGACATTGAAGAGGATGCACATGGTGAACTGGGGATTGAAGAACTAGGAAGAGGGCTGGCCTCTCGGAAGGGGCTTGATAGCCTTGTGGGAGTCGAGGGGCACTTTCAACGTTACTTTCATAATTATCTTGTACTTGCAATGTTTGTGAAGATGTAAAAGTGTAAATCGGGGGCCGGGGCCCCAGATATCGGGAAATGGAGCCGGGCGCCGAGGCATATTATCGTTGATGCAGAGGTCCGCTTTTGGTTTTCTTTTCGAGTTTCTGATGAAGTAATCGGAATCCACTATGGACGCCCGGGGGAGTCAAGTCGCTGATGTACTCTTCACTTTCATCGTTTACAACCTTGTCTCTGTACTTCTCCTCGATGGCCATTTTCATAGTTGCCTCATCGAATATGTCTTCGTATTTGAATAGATTTGTAAAACCATTAGGGTTTGGCGGTGGGGTGTCCAACAACTCCTCGTCGGACTCCGGTTCAATTAGAAATTTCTTTTTATCTTTGACCCTATCCGACTTCTTAATTCTTGTCGCCGCAGCTGAAGGTTTAGAATTCTCCGGCGTCCGTCGAACTTCGGTTTCAAGAGCCCTTTCCCGAGCTTTCTTGTATTCCAAGAAGGCCTCGACACGGAGATCCACCGCATATTTCCATGGACGGAGGATTACGGTAGGGGGACTGAGGGGAGCGACATATCCTTCCTTGGCAGCCGCTTTCAGGTCGACCGGGAGGAAAACATGATTGGGCTTATATACTTTGTCATAATAAGCTCTTGCATAATCCCAACGATCCTGTTCTGCTTGGATGTTGACCACCGGTCTTTTTTTTCCGATGGCACGTTGTTGGCAATTGGAGCAAGATCTGGAAGTGAAGACTCCTGCACAAAGAAGGAACCGCTTCGCAGCGTTAGGCCCGCCGGTGACTTCATGGAGGCCGCACCCAATGTAACAGAATCGGATTGCTGAGAGTCGGCCGTGGCTGCATCCGTAGCAATCACACTGTAAGGGCTTTCATCACTAACGTGAGGTTGCAAATTTTCGGTGTCCAGGGTGGATTCTGAAGGGAGAGGTGTGCACTTGAGACCAACAATAGTTGGCAATTCCATAGCGGCCGCCGAAGACATGTGTGTCCTGGAGAGGGTACCCACACCTTCACTTGTTCCTACACTGGATGGCAACACAGTGGCAATTTCTGTATCGGTGGCAGGCTCAACTTGTAGCGCCACATAATTTGTAGGAGCAACTTCCAGGTACACGGCAAGAGCTTTATCGCTTGCTGGGGCGGAATAAGAATATGGCGTGATCGCGATGGCTGCAGTGCAAGCAGTTCCCTGAACAGTACCGGCCTCCGTATCAGTTGCCGGGGGATGCAATGGTCGGAACCCGGGCAGCTGCTTGCACAGTACTTTGTGTTGGGATGGTCACCGACGTGATGGCTGGGCATTTACTTTGATTCTTTGAAGAAATAACCTCGCCGTTTATCGTGACTAGCCGAACCTTCCCCAACATCCATTGCTCTTCATAATGATTCTTCGCGTCGGTAAATTCGCGAAACTGCACTACCGAAAAGCCAGGGCAGGCAAGGACTTTCTCAATGTTGACATGACGAGAGTGTATAAGACTGCAAACAATTTTTCAGATTTCATTTTCACAAAGGACATTCACGAACATACGTAGACAATTTCATTAAACCGACAATAGGGCCGGCTGTGACAGAAACCAAGTCCCTACCAGGATCCACCATGTCGTCAGGATGAGGTATATGGACCTTGGAAAAGTTTATGCCCTCCATATCTTCATGGTGCGCAGTAATTGAGCATTTCATTGGATTGACAGGTTCGCGGGAATGGGATATCTTTGAGTTTGATGTATTGAGGTTTCCAGAGTCCATAATAATAAACAGAGCTTTTGATTTAGTAGGAGTAGGTAGAGAATTAACGTTATCAGGATGTAGGATGATCGACAAGAAGAAAAAAAGTTCCCAGTGGAAGGTGACCACAAATAAAGACAATTATTTTGATATCCCTTGGTTATCCCTTCCAGCTTATTGATCTCTTGGCATCCGGGCTCTGGAAAGAAGCATTGTAGATAGTTTTATACCAAAACGGAAGCCGTGTGAAATCACTGGGCTTCTATTTTGTTGATGACGGCGGCCGCCAGAGTCATCAATCAGTCATTCCGATTGAGACGTCAGTTTGTACGTGCATGCCAGGCTTTTTACACAAAGCTGCACAAGAATCGTTTTTTGCAACGGCTTTCCCATTTTCCCCATGAAAATTTGCCGTGCCAATTATCCCACTAGCGTAGTGGGGCGCGAACTGCCCACCAGTCAAAGACCAGTGCAAAGGCGGCGGCCGGTTATATTTACAAAAGTATGTGGCCACCGCCTTCAACCTGCCGCTTTCTTTGTCTAAGAAGCTGAATCATACTGTTTTCATGAATTAAGTGACCAAAACTGCATTATAATTCTGTATATAGTATAATTTTAACGTGGGGGCCAAATGAACAACAGACTACTACGGGCCCCGACGTAGTAAATGCAAACAAAAACTAAATGTAAAAGTCCCAAAAAAGACAGGCGATGTCCGACAAGAAAGCCCAGCACGACGGAACGACAAGACAAAATATATAACAAATATGTCGCCGAGAGGGTGCAGAAAAAGTACACGCCATTCCTACATTTTTGTTTCTTGGATGGGCTACGTCCAGCAACAGTCGCGGTTGCCTTGCGTTTCAAGGCGGCCCCCGCTCCATCTTCGTTGGTAATTCCATCCGTGCTGTCAGGCCTGCGTAGAAGACGCTTACGGGAAGCGATATAACTTTCACGGACTTTGGGCATGTCCCCATCATGACCGCTGGAACCGTCGTTGTCTGATCCGCGGGCGCCGTTGTCGATGCCGCTCGACTCGCCTTCAGATGCGTTTGCATGCGGTTGCTGAAGGGCGTCCTCAACGTCGGTCGCACCTTGCACGTCGTCGACCAGCCTGTCGTTGTTGTTTTGGGCGGATGCCAGCCGGTTGACAGTTTCCTTCAACTTCTGAAATTCCGACATGAGGTGCTTGCTGTCGTCCCTGACCACTCGAAGGCTAGAGACAATGCTCATGAGGATTCCTCCGAAATCCTCGGGCATTGCCCACTTCCTCTCCATATCTTCCAGGATCCGCCTTGCTGCTCGAGCATTGGGATTAAACGCCTCCCCTGACAGATCATCTGCCATCTCGTAGTTGATTGTCGTCCCAAAACCTAGAATGGGGGACTTCGCCACTGCTAACGGGCACTTCTTCTTTTAGCGTTGCACTCCATACAAGCATGGGCGCCGTTGTCCTTGTCGACCATGACTAGGCATGGTATTTGTGCTCTAATGCACGACCTACAGGCAACCTCTCCTTCAGTCCACTCCCTGACCTTTGATGACCTGGCCGAGGCTGCTTTGATGACGCGAGCGGCCCCCGCTTGCATCCCCCTCGACTCGCGGATGTCGACGGAGCCGGTCGACGAGCACTGGAATTAGATGCCTCCATTCTTTGGATAGCCGGACGGGTCCGACGAGTGGTGGTGGGAGGAGCGGCCGCCGCGGATGTCGACGCAATGGGTGGCTCTTGAGCCGGTCGACGAAAGCATTGGAGAGCTTCGAGACGGGCGCCGGCCTCTTCTTCGACGGGACTTGACGTGTACGCTTGCGAATGTCCTTTTGGTTTGAATCTACAAATATATTAGTTTTTGTACTAGAGGAAATTAAATGCTTACTTTCTACTTCTTCTGAGTCCTCCTCGTCATCACTCTCCATCCTCGATACTTCCTTCCCTTTACCTTTCTCCATCCTCGATACTTCCTTCCCTTTACCTTTCTTCATTGTCGGACGGTTTCTTCGCTTGTTTAGATTACCCTCCTCCTCATCACTGAGGACAGGATTTCTCGTTACTGTCGCCTTTCTAAGCGGGATCTCCACAACCATGATCTTCGAATGCCTTGAAGGGTTTGATGAGTTGGCGGCGGCCGCTGTTGGGATAACAGCGGTCGCCGGTTCTGTCTGCACTTCTTCGGCGGCAGCTTCCTCTCTCTGCACTTCATCGGCAGCGGCGACGGCTGCCTCAGCTATAGATCCGTCATGTTGGTCTCCTGTACAGATATAAGATAAGTTTCTGACCACGACGGATAACTTACCACTCAGCACTGCGGGTGCCGCCTTCGAATGATTGCTTTGCTCATCTGCTCCCATCTGTTTGTCTTTCCCCTCTTCTTTCTCGAATGCTAAGACTAAAGCCCGGACTTGCTCATATCTAGGCTTGAGCCTTTCATTGCCGTTCGGCCCCTTGTTGATACCTTGCGTCAGGGTCGTGTAGACATCGAACCAAAGAGCACTGTCCGGCTCCGGGAGTTGCCATGTTCAGAGGTGTGCAGCCGATATGCCCTCCTCTGTAAATAGACCTGGTATCACTGGCTTTGACGTAGATACCGTGGTTATATACTCACCAGTTGTTCAAAAAGCTGCTTTAATTCACGCTTGTATTCCTCCGGGTCGATGGTAATTACACAAAGCTTCTTGTGAATTTGATTGATAATTTCCGAAGACATTAAAGCAGATGGAGGAGAAGAAGATGAAGAAGCGGAATATGTGATAACGATTAAAATGAGCGCAGGCGTAGAAGATTGTTCAACTTCGGGCGCCAGCGAGAAGTAAAACCAGTTACGAACATGAACAATCACATCATGTGACCTGAGCGACATGACTTGTGCCGAGACTCATGTCAATCAAATCATGCGACTGCACCGCCACCTATTTTGTAAACTCGTTGTCTTGGTCTAAATCATAATCTCAAAACACACGTCTTTTCAGTAGCAATCGTTGTAGATCATTTTTAGCCAAGGCGGCTGCCGGATGAAGTAAGTATATGTTAGTTTGGTGAAGCGGGGACCGAAGGATTATCGATCACTCATGCTTTATGTGACGTCAGTTTAAAAGGCCGTGCCAAGGATCAATTAATTAGCCAAGGCGGCCTCCGGATGAAGTAAGTATATATCAGTTTGGTGAAGCGGGGACCGAAGGATTATCGATCACTCATGCCTTATGTGACGTCAGTTCAAAAAGCCGTGCCAAGGATCATTTATTTTGGAAAATTGCACATAGATCAGGATATCGTTGTTGTACACTGCAATCATCTTTCTCTTTACTCAGCAACAATGGGAATACGTCGTGCCCGAATTATACATCCTGATGACAAGCAAAATAGCGACCCAGAAGAAGAGACATGGCTTCGTCTTGGTAAAAGAAGAAAGAAGTTGGGAAAGAGCAGAGTGCAAAAGGAACGAAGACGTGGGCCTTTGCCCGAATTTGCTCTGCCCGAAGAAATTGCAATCGAAGACTCACCATTCAGCCACGAGGGACTTACTGACGAGCAGTTGATGAGCAATCTCGAAGCTCTGCCTGATGTACGCTCCGGCGGAATATCTCAAAACGACTATCTTCGGCGAGTGGTTACCTCGACGCAAATCTTATCTGCAGACATTGTTAGAAATGGAAGCCCCGGCTCACATTGGCGAATGTCAAAGGTGTGGAAGTTCGCCTGGAATATGGCGATGTCGCGAATTGTATCGGAGGCCGGATGACATGCACTCAGTGCTGTGCAGAGGCCCATAATCTCTTGCCTTATCATCGCTGTCGACAAATGGAATGGACATTTCTTTCAAGTTGGAGCCCTATGGGAAACAGGACTACAGCTCTATCTTGGACATGGCGGCATCCGGTGTCCGTCAACACAGGATGGGGAACATCATTTGTCCGATCAGCGGCCACCGCCTGTCTCTGAGGAAGATGAATGGGGTGATGCAGAAGAGGAGGCGGGGGCCGAACCACCTGAAGGACAAGAGCCAATGTTTGAAATACCGGTTCCTGGGACACATCCAAACTCACTTCCCCTTCCACCACGCTATGATACCTACAATAATCCATTCGTGACGATTGTCGATATCAGTGGGATTCACCATCTGCCTGTGGTTCACTGCTCTTGTCATGGACCAACCGCACTTCAAGATCTCAATTATCTCAAACTCGGCTTATTTCCGCGAAGTTTTAAAACCATCCGAACTGTTTTTACTCTTCAGGTCTTAACAGACTTCCGTCTATCGAATTTAGAATGCAAAACATCAGGATACCAATATTACCAAAAGCTTCGACGCCTAACATGCCCTGCATTCCCGAAGGTCGTTATAAATCGGTATCGAGAGCTAAGAAGGGTCAGTCGTCAATTCAGAAATCTCAAACTATGGAAAATCTATGGGCGTGGTCATGATGCTGAATGTCCAGAAGACAAATCGGCGGCGATGGTCAGTGACGAGAACTCAGCCGTTATACCCGTCACAACCCAGCACGGTGCTGCAATCGCGGATGCCGTCTCTGCATCCATTCCAGGAGTGTCGAGTGCCGCCCCTCACGGCCACCGACCGCACCTATAACTGCGCTAAATTTGCACCGGATAACTACGAAGCGTCAGACCTATCAAAGCTTGGTTTGTTTTGTCCTGCTTGTCCCCAACCCGGCATAAATCTCCCAGGCAATTGGAGAGAAGATCCAGACAAGGACCTATATATCCGTAGTTTGGTTGGGGATGGCAATTTCAAAGCTTACCACTTGAAACAAAAGAATGATTGGGACGATGTTAACCTTGCTAATGGCGAAGCATATATGGCGGACCCCGTTCCCTATCAGGAACATCTAGCTGAAGCAAGCAAGAACGACAAATTATACTCAAGGGTGTGTGAAACCAAAACGACATGAATACAGCTTAACAAATCTCCTTCCCCTGGAATCTAGAAAACAACATGCAATAATCATAACGCAAATAAAGAAAGCGACAAAGCGGCTCCCGGTAAGCGCTGTCGAGGCATTGGAGCATGGGCTTGTGCGAGGCATGGATGCTTTAGTCTCGGAAGCGTCGTTGACTTCATGAAGGGCGAAAAGCAGATGTCTATGGATTATGCACTCAGCCAGGCAATCAAGCATAGTCATATGCATGGCATAACTTGTCTTCTCTGCATATACGACATTATGTGCCAATACTATGTCAACCTATTCGAGCGATTCAACAAATCAAGCAAGTTGGATCTTCCGGAGGCCGTAACACTTATTGGCGCTATTGGACTGTTTCACGTCCACGGCCACAAGGAAGAATGTCTTTATAGATGGGCGACGACATACATTCCTGGAGTGGGCATAATCGATGGTGAAATTCTGGAAACACTTTGGGCGACATTGAATGAAATTTCTCGAAGCACAGTAAGTGCCACTGCGTCTCACCGGATTGAGATTTTAGACGATCATATGGGAGATAACAACTGGAAAAAGTTATCAACATGGGTGTGTGTGTTCATTTGAAGACCAATTTGTGCACTGATAAAAGGCAGCTGAAACAATTACAAAGAAATATAATCGCGCATTACTGCAGCAAGCAAAAAGCCAGGAGTACTTTGATGGCCTCACAGAGTCGGCCCCCGCTTCTGAGATACCTAAGTGGATAGAGCAAATTCAGAAAGCAGAAAATCAACGACAAGATGATGTAAAAGCCATGGATGTTATGAAAAACAAGATTGCGAAGGGTAGGCATTGTCGCGGTCACCACCCTTGTATCAATTGACAGCTTTGTAGCTCCAAGTCGGCGAGAGATTGAATTGTCCATTTCATTATCAGAGCTAACTACCGGAGGCCGCACGGGTCAAGCAGCATGGATTTCAATGGGACTGAAATTGGAGGAAGCTATGTAAGTGGATGATAGCATTGTGTATTACCATTTGATCCTCATTTTGTAAGGTATAATCTGCGAGCACACGTTAGAAAGCTCTCGCGGTCGCCGACCACTGCCCAGAAGTTGGATACGGTGAATAAGGGCGAGCCGTGCTACGACAAATTGAAAGTTTCAGCACCTCTGCAAACGATTTTCTTGGAGCTCACATTGTTGATGCTCTCGATGATCCTCAGTACCAAGTGCTTGACGATGACCTATCTGGAGAAGAGGGCCCTGAACGGGAGGTTGATACTCCAGGTATCTCAAGATCTGACCCTGAGCGGCAAGTCCTCCCGCTCCCATCACGATTTACGGGTGCCGGTTTTGGTAATTTGGAACCAGAAGACAAACGAAATATTGCAGGTCTCTGTAAAACAGAGCTTGATATTCGTCGCGGACAAGCTGAAGATATCCTGGACCAGGTCAGAACATCGGTAATCCAACTTTCTTATCATTATGCGAAGAATGTTAGGGGCCGCAACAGTGTTTCAAAAATACCAGGGCGTGGGATGGAGTCAAGCTTCTAAACCGGACAATAAGCCAACATCGTAGCAATGTACAACCACAACAGGTCGGTTATGAGGACGTTGGTATCATTGCAGGACCTAGAAAAGCATGACAAGCAGTACCCCTTCCTTGAACGCAATCATTGTAGGGTAAGTGAACGTGTTGTTGATCCAAATGCTCCCGGACAGAGCTCCGACACAATGGTATGGTTTTTGGAGCCGGGCGGCCGACGCAGCACAAGTATGGGGAAGCGACGGCTGGCGCGGATGCCGCTTACCACAATGAATGTACGACAGTCCTTTATACCTTCTTACTGATCCAATTTTTACATTGATGAAGTTTATAGGGTCAACTGGCTCAGTGCAAGAGCACAAAAATCGATGGACCGAAGAATTGAATCTGACAAGGCGTGAAATGGGTTGGACAGTTAGATTTTATATGCATATGGCGGGAAGATGGCAAGTGAGAAGAGATAAAGAAGAAATTCAGTCAGCTGGACACCGTGCTCTACGCGAGAGGAACAAATTGCAATGTGGACAGAGCTGGCGAGAGTCTCTGAGGTTAGGTTCAAGAAGGCTAACATCAACTATCACAACATAGATACCGCAGATTGAATGCGTTAAAATAATTTCAATTTCATTTAGTCTTTTGGGAGACACTGTATTATTACTGATTCCCAGCACTGTCAAGACAAGCACTATATTTGTGTGCAAATGGTATAGTACAAATAAAGGGGCCTAACAATTTATAAACTACTACGGGCCCCGGCGTAGACAAAATACAAGGTGCTGATATAATAAACCACGGAAAAAAGACGAAAACATGGCAGAGCCGGAATGACGCACGTAATAACATAGCATGTATAGTGGCCGCTGCCAGGTTGCAATACAAAACAGATGACAAAAAAAGAAACACGAAACCTAGCAGAGCGGAATGGCGACGAATAATACAGCATGGGAGTGGCCGCCGCCAGGTCGCAACAAGAAAAGAGCAAGTGATATTCCTACAATTTATGTTTTTCGAGGGAGATTCGCGAGACCCACTTGGGGTGGCCTTGCGTTTTAGGTCGGATGGGCCCACACGATCTCCAGGAGCCTGAGACTTACTTCCTGCCCTATGTGTTTCATTGCTTTCATCCAGGGATTTGGAGGCGCTGTCCGCCCGGGTAGCACCCTCAATGTTGCTGTCGCCGTCGCCGGCTTGTCGATGGTCGCCGCTGCTCGCGCCTGCCTGGTCACCGTGGGCTCTCTCTTTCACGGTTGCCGTTGCCAGTTTGTAGGCGGTTGCCGTTGTTTGCTCCTTCGTGGTCGCCTGCACTTGCTCGTTCGCTTGTCGCTGGACGCTCGCTGGTCCACGGTCCTTTCCTCTCAGCCCTTCATGGTTGCCGTCACTCGCACTTCCGCTGTTGCCATCATTGGCGCCGGGCCGTCGCGCTGTGTTCGCCGCTGGGTCTATCACCACGGGCGCCGTCATCGTCCTGTTCGTCATCTACAATCTCGGCGCTGCCGTCGCGCTGCGTTCACCACCGGTATTATCGCCACGGGCGTCGTCGTCATCCTGATCGTCATCTCCAATCTCGACATCGCCACCAACATCCCTTGTTTGTTCGTCTTCAAAATATTCTTCCTCTGACGATGGAGGGAGAGACATACGAGGCGCTGTGCGGGTCGCTCGGGGGGCGGAGGGAAGGCGTGGTATGTATTCAGGCGTGGCCATAGGTAATGATACAGCTGGTGACGGAGGGGTTGCCTCACGCCGGCGCTTTGTTGGGCTGGCAGACTTGCGGCGATGTCTAGGTGTTGAAACGGCAGCCGCCGGTGCGTAGATATCAAAAGTTGGTTGAGCGGGAACAGAGGACGGGGCGGGGACCGATGACGAGACGGGGACCGATGGCGGGGCAGGGACAGAAGACGTGGTCGGGACAGTAGGCCGAGAAGCGGGAGTGCCTGTGCGATTGCCTCTTGACGAAGTAGAGCCATATCTGCTGGAAGACGCTGCTGTAGAAACATTGTTTGAGAGTCGGCTTGAGCTTTGAGAATCCTGATCTCTGAACGTAGGTGCGCGTTTCTCGCCCTTCAGTACACGCATTCCAATAACGAGGTTGATGAGGACACCCGCTAGATCTTCCGGCTGTGCATACTGCCGTTCAAGATCTTCGAGGTCCCGCCTACCTACAGGAACATCTTGGGTCAAGCTTCTTTCCCAGCAAAAACTTCTTCCATCTCCATGTTGACGATGGTCCCGTACCCAAGATGAGGCACTGAGGTTGCTGCCAACGGACACTTCTTCTTCTTCTGGTTGCACTCCAAGCATGTATGGCCCACTTTGTCCTTATCAGGCATGATGCGACACGTCTTGTCTGCTCGAATGCACGACCTGCAAACAACTTCCCCTTCCGTCCAACTTCTCTTTGCCAATTTCGCGGCCTTTGGAGTTGGTTCTGACGCCATGGCGGCCGGACGGGAGGTGTTCTTTAAGAGCGGCTGTGACGCCGGGCGGCCGCCACACGGGATGTCGTCGCCTGGGGCACCGTTTGACCTTTTGCTTGGGAGGGTCGAGTGCGGGAGCTTTCACTTTTTATTGTAAAGATTTATTAGTTTTCATACTCCACTAGATTAAAGACTTACTGTTCGCTTGGGATGTCGTCTCTGATTTTTTCGTTGAAATCATGATAATATTGTCATCATCGGTATCCGTAGAATCTACCGCTCTTGCTGCTGTTCTCTTCGAAACCGCCTTTGCTTTGCCTTTATTCTTGGGCTTATCGACCTCCTCCACATCACTGACGACCGATGTCGCTGTGTTGCCAGAAGCGGCGGCCGATGGATCGCTTTCTTTGGGGGGGGGGCCCTATCCTAAGTACTTGGTCAGGAGCGGCAACCGCCCTTGTGGTAGATCGCAGCCCACGAATAGGCTGACTGGACAGATCTATGCACATCGGATTTGGCAGGGGTCATTTCACCACGCGAATTCACTGTATGGATTATGAATTTGACTCTACAGGTCCGTAGAGTCACTTACCTTTCCGAGCTGTCGGAGCCGCTTCGAACGCTGTTCTTGCTCAATCTGCTTCTTTCTTCTCTCTTCGTCCTCGAACCTCACAACCGCCTCCCGAACCTGGTCGTATCGCGGCTCTTGGAGGACATCCTTCCCAGTTGGCCCCTTTTCTATGCCTTCCTTGAGAAGTGTGTAGACCTTGAACCAAAGGTCCTGGACGCCGCTCCTGGGGGAGTTCGGCTTCAACAGTATATAGACGGTGTGCTTTTCTCTGTCGAACATATTTATTAATCCTGCTTTCCAACAGTCGCCGCACACTCACTAGTTGCTCGAAAAGAGGCTTCACTCCACGCTTATAGTCTTCTTGGTTAACGGTAATTATGCGGAGTTTTTCGTGGATTTCCAATATGAGCGCGGAAGACATAGTAATAGAAAATTAAGGAGGAAATAAGATGATTAGAATGAACAGATGACTATGGTGTGTGTTTAAAGATAGTTGAATTTCGCGCCGCGAGAAGTTCAACGCGCAATAAAGTCATGTGACCGGGTCGGCCGGAATGTAAAGTCAAATTAAATACCGATCGACAATGATATAATGTCATTTGATCCTTTGTACATAACACTAACATATCATGCAGAATGGCGAGACAACGACTTTGCTCATTTCGACCAAAATACCTGGCTTGACTGCGGCCATGATATTAGAGAGAGCTCTTGAGAAACTTCGCTGGGAAGAACATTTCAAAGTACCAATATCGACTGTCACAATCTCAAGTGACCCCAACAAAATTCGAGACAAAAATTCCTGGAGTACCAGTTATATTTCGTGGTGAGTCATAACATTATTTCAGACTATTAACACATGTTTATACCATAGAAGGGGTGGACATAGAAAACACTGATAACACAAACTTTGGACGAACATCCGTTAAATTTCACTTCCAAAGACCAACCGAAATCGAGATGATGGAGGCAAGAGGAGGCAGGCGGAGATGGACTTGGTCAATCCACAAGAAGTGTTTCAACATTGTTATCAACCTGGTAATAGCATAGACATGTGGGAGGTTACATGTGGACCTCACAGCAAGAAATACCCATGGCGTCGGGATATTGTTCGACAACTTCGGAGGGTGCCTCGGACACTGTCGATAATCATGAAAAGTTTTTTGTTCAGTCGCCGCATGCTGACATTGCTGCCGCACGGCCTCCGGACAATGAAATGCCTC
>JAJIRX010000753.1:0-17527 GCA_023853785.1 Psilocybe azurescens | reverse complement strand
AATCGACGAAGGGCCTGGTTCCATCGACATTGAAGAGGATGCGTATGGTGAACTGGGATTGAAGAACTAGGAAGAGGCTGGCCTCTCGGAAGGGGCTTGATAGCCTTGTGGGAGTCGAGGGGGCACTTTCAACGTTACTTTCATAATTATCTTGTACTTGCGATGTTTGTGAAGATGTAAAAAGTGTAAATCGGGGCGGGGCCCCAGATATCGGGAAATGGAGCCGGGCGCCGAGGCATATTATCGTTGATGCAGAGGTCCGCTTTTGGTTTTCTTTTCGAGTTTCTGATGAAGTAATCGGAATCCACTATGGACGCCGGGGAGTCAAGTCGCTGATGTACTCTTCACTTTCATCGTTTACAACCTTGTCTCTGTACTTCTCCTCGATGGCCATTTTCATAGTTGCCTCATCGAATATGTCTTCGTATTTGAATAGATTTGTAAAACCATTAGGGTTTGGCGGTGGGGTGTCCGACAACTCGTCGGACTCCGGTTCAATTAGAAATTTCTTTTATCTTTGACCCTATCCGACTTCTTAATTCTTGTCGCGCGCGGCTGAAGGTTTAGAATTCTCTGGCGTCTGTCGAACTTCAGTTTCAAGAGCCCTTTCCCGAGCTTTCTTGTATTCCAAGAAGGCCTGCGACACGAGGAGATCCACATATTTCCATGGACGGAGGATTACGGTAGGGGGACTGAGGGGGCGACATATCCTTCCTTGGCAGCCGCTTTCAGGTCGACCGGGAGGAAAACATGATTGGGCTTATATACTTTGTCATAATAAGCTCTTGCATAATCCCAACGATCCTGTTCTGCTTGGATGTTGACCACCGGTCTTTTTTCGATGGCACGTTGTTGGCAATTGGAGCAAGATCTGGAAGTGAAGACTCCTGCACAAAGAAGGAACCGCCGCAGCGTTAGGCCCGCCGGTGACTTCATGGAGGCCGCACCCAATGTAACAGAATCGGATTGCTGAGAGTCGGCCGTGGCTGCATCCGTAGCAATCACACTGTAAGGGCTTTCATCACTAACGTGAGGTTGCAAATTTTCGGTGTCCAGGGTGGATTCTGAAGGGAGAGGTGTGCACTTGAGACCAACAATAGTTGGCAATTCCATAGCGGCCGCCGAAGACATGTGTGTCCTGGAGAGGGTACCCACACCTTCACTTGTTCCTACACTGGATGGCAACACAGTGGCAATTTCTGTATCGGTGGCAGGCTCAACTTGTAGCGCCACATAATTTGTAGGAGCAACTTCCAGGTACACGGCAAGAGCTTTATCGCTTGCTGGGGCGGAATAAGAATATGGCGTGATCGCGATGGCTGCAGTGCAAGCAGTTCCCTGAACAGTACCGGCCTCCGTATCAGTTGCTGGGGATGCAATGGTCGGAACCCGGGCAGCTGCTTGCACAGTACTTTGTGTTGGGATGGTCACCGACGTGATGGCTGGGCATTTACTTTGATTCTTTGAAGAAATAACCTCGCCGTTTATCGTGACTAGCCGAACCTTCCCCAACATCCATTGCTCTTCATAATGATTCTTCGCGTCGGTAAATTCGCGAAACTGCACTACCGAAAAGCCAGGGCAGGCAAGGACTTTCTCAATGTTGACATGACGAGAGTGTATAAGACTGCAAACAATTTTTCAGATTTCATTTTCACAAAGGACATTCACGAACATACGTAGACAATTTCATTAAACCGACAATAGGGCCGGCTGTGACAGAAACCAAGTCCCTACCAGGATCCACCATGTCGTCAGGATGAGGTATATGGACCTTGGAAAAGTTTATGCCCTCCATATCTTCATGGTGCGCAGTAATTGAGCATTTCATTGGATTGACAGGTTCGCGGGAATGGGATATCTTTGAGTTTGATGTATTGAGGTTTCCAGAGTCCATAATAATAAACAGAGCTTTTGATTTAGTAGGAGTAGGTAGAGAATTAACGTTATCAGGATGTAGGATGATCGACAAGAAGAAAAAAAAGTTCCCAGTGGAAGGTGACCACAAATAAAGACAATTATTTTGATATCCCTTGGTTATCCCTTCCAGCTTATTGATCTCTTGGCATCCGGGCTCTGGAAAGAAGCATTGTAGATAGTTTTATACCAAAACGGAAGCCGTGTGAAATCACTGGGCACCTATTTTGTTGATGACGGTGGCGGCAGAGTCATCAATCAGTCATTCCGATTGAGACGTCAGTTTGTACGTGCATGCCAGAGCTTTTTTGACACAAAGCTGCACAAGAATCGTTTTTTGCAACGGCTTTCCCATTTTCCCCCATGAAAATTTGCCGTGCCAATTATCCCACTTGCGTAGTGGGCGCAACTGCCCACCAGTCAAAGACCAGTGCAAAGGCGGGGGCTGGTTATATTTACAAAAGTATGTGGCCACCGCCTTCAACCTGCCGCTTTCTTTGTCTAAGAAGCTGAATCATACTGTTTTCATGAAAATAAGTGACCAAAACTGCATTATAATTCTGTATATAGTATAATTTTAACGTGGGGGCCAAATGAACAACAGACTACTATGGGCCCCGGTAGTAAATGCAAACAAAAACTAAATGTAAAAGTCCCAAAAAAAAGACAGGCGATGTCCGACAAGAAAGCCCAGCACGACGGAACGACAAGACAAAATATATAACAAATATGTCGCCGAGAGGGTGCAGAAAAAGTACACGCCATTCCTACATTTTTGTTTCTTGGATGGGCTACGTCCAGCAACAGTCGCGGATTGCCTTCGCGTTTCAAAGAGGCGGCCCCCGCTCCATCTTCGTTGGTAATTCCATCCGTGCTGTCAGGCCTGCGTAGAAGACGCTTACGGGAAGCGATATAACTTTCGGACTTTGGGCATGTCCCCATCATGACCGCTGGAACCGTCGTTGTCTGATCCGCGGGCGCCGTTGTCGATGCCGCTCGACTACGCCTTCAGATGCGTTTGCATGCGGTTGCTGAAGGGCGTCCTCAACGTCGGTCGCACCTTGCACGTCGTCGACCAGCCTGTCGTTGTTGTTTTGGGCGGATGCCAGCCGGTTGACAGTTTCCTTCAACTTCTGAAATTCCGACATGAGGTGCTTGCTGTCGTCCCTGACCACTCGAAGGCTAGAGACAATGCTCATGAGGATTCCTCCGAAATCCTCGGGCATTGCCCACTTCCTCTCCATATCTTCCAGGATCCGCCTTGCTGCTCGAGCATTGGGATTAAACGCCTCCCCTGACAGATCATCTGCCATCTCGTAGTTGATTGTCGTCCCAAAACCTAGAATGGGGGATTTCGCCCACTGCTAACGGGCACTTCTTCTTTTAGCGTTGCACTCCATACAAGCATGGGGCCGTTGTCCTTGTCGACCATGACTAGGCATGGTATTTGTGCTCTAATGCACGACCTACAGGCAACCTCTCCTTCAGTCCACTCCCTGACCTTTGATGACCTGGCCGAGGCTGCTTTGATGACGCGAGCGGCCCCGCTTGCGTCCCTCGACTGCGGATGTCGACGGAGCCGGTCGACGAGCACTGGAATTAGATGCCTCCATTCTTTGGATAGCCGGACGGGTCCGACGAGTGGTGGTGGGAGGAGCGGCCGCCGCGGATGTCGACGCAATGGGTGGCTCTTGAGCCGGTCGACAAGCATTGGAGAGCTTCGAGACGGGCGCCGGCCTCTTCTTCGACGGGACTTGACGTGTACGCTTGCGAATGTCCTTTTGGTTTGAATCTACAAATATATTAGTTTTTGTACTAGAGGAAATTAAATGCTTACTTTCTACTTCTTCTGAGTCCTCCTCGTCATCACTCTCCATCCTCGATACTTCCTTCCCTTTACCTTTCTCCATCCTCGATACTTCCTTCCCTTTACCTTTCTTCATTGTCGGACGGTTTCTTCGCTTGTTTAGATTACCCTCCTCCTCATCACTGAGGACAGGATTTCTCGTTACTGTCGCCTTTCTAGGCGGGATCTCCACAACCATGATCTTCGAATGCCTTGAAGGGTTTGATGAGTTGGCGGCGCTGTTGGGATAACAGCGGTGCGCCCGGTTCTATCTGCACTTCTTCGGCGGCGGCAGCTTCCTCTATCTGCACTTCATCGGCAGCGGCGGCTGCCTCAGCTATAGATCCGTCATGTTGGTCTCCTGTACAGATATAAGATAAGTTTCTGACCACGACGGATAACTTACCACTCAGCACTGCGGGTGCCGCCTTCAAATGATTGCTTTGCTCATCTGCTCCCATCTGTTTGTCTTTCCCCTCTTCTTTCTCGAATGCTAAGACTAAAGCCCGGACTTGCTCATATCTAGGCTTGAGCCTTTCATTGCCGTTCGGCCCCTTGTTGATACCTTGCGTCAGGGTCGTGTAGACATCGAACCAAAGAGCACTGTCCGGCTCCGGGAGTTGCCATGTTCAGAGGTGTGCAGCCGATATGCCCTCCTCTGTAAATAGACCTGTTATCACTGGCTTTGACGTAGATACCGTGGTTATATACTCACCAGTTGTTCAAAAAGCTGCTTTAATTCACGCTTGTATTCCTCCGGGTCGATGGTAATTACACAAAGCTTCTTGTGAATTTGATTGATAATTTCCGAAGACATTAAAGCAGATGGAGGAGAAGAAGATGAAGAAGCGGAATATGTGATAACGATTAAAATGAGCGCAGGCGTAGAAGATTGTTCAACTTCGGCGCCGCGAGAAGTAAAACCAGTTACGAACACGAACAATCACATCATGTGACCTGAGCGACATGACTTGTGCCGAGACTCATGTCAATCACATCATGACCATGCAGACTCATGTCAATCAAATCATGCGACATCGCCACCTATTTTGTAAACTCGTTGTCTTGGTCTAAATCATAATCTCAAAACACACGTCTTTTCAGTAGCAATCGTTGTAGATCATTTTTAGCCAAGGCGGCTGCCGGATGAAGTAAGTATATGTTAGTTTGGTGAAGCGGGGACCGAAGGATTATCGATCACTCATGCCTTATGTGACGTCAGTTTAAAAGGCCGTGCAAGGATCAATTAATTAGCCAAGGCGGCCTCCGGATGAAGTAAGTATATATCAGTTTGGTGAAGCGGGGACCGAAGGATTATCGATCACTCATGCCTTATGTGACGTCAGTTCAAAAAGCCGTGCCAAGGATCATTTATTTTGGAAAATTGCACATAGATCAGGATATCGTTGTTGTACACTGCAATCATCTTTCTCTTTACTCAGCAACAATGGGAATACGTCGTGCCCGAATTATACATCCTGATGACAAGCAAAATAGCGACCCAGAAGAAGAGACATGGCTTCGTCTTGGTAAAAGAAGAAAGAAGTTGGGAAAGAGCAGAGTGCAAAAGGAACGAAGACGTGGGCCTTTGCCCGAATTTGCTCTGCCCGAAGAAATTGCAATCGAAGACTCACCATTCAGCCACGAGGGACTTACTGACGAGCAGTTGATGAGCAATCTCGAAGCTCTGCCTGATATACGCTCCAGCGGAAATATCTCAAAACGACTATCTTCGCGAGTGGTTACCTCGACGCAAATCTTATCTGCAGACATTGTTAGAAATGGAAGCCCCGGCTCACATTGGCGAATGTCAAAGGTGTGGAAGTTCGCCTGGAATATGGCGATGTCGCAATTGTATCGGAGGCCGGATGACATGCACTCAGTGCTGTGCAGAGGCCCATAATCTCTTGCCTTATCATCGCGTCGACAAATGGAATGGACATTTCTTTCAAGTTGGAGCCCTATGGGAAACAGGACTACAGCTCTATCTTGGACATGGCGGCATCCGGTGTCCGTCAACACAGGATGGGGAACATCATTTGTCCGATCAGCGGCCACCGCCTGTCTCTGAGGAAGATGAATGGGGTGATGCAGAAGAGGAGGCGGGGGCCGAACCACCTGAAGGACAAGAGCCAATGTTTGAAATACCGGTTCCTGGGACACATCCAAACTCACTTCCCCTTCCACCACGCTATAATACCTACAATAATCCCATTACGTGGCGATTGGCCGATATCCAGTGGGATTCACCATCTGCCTGTGGTTCACTGCTCTTGTCATGGACCAACCGCACTTCAAGATCTCAATTATCTCAAACTCGGCTTATTTCCCGCAAGTTTTAAAACCATCCGAACTGTTTTTACTCTTCAGGTCTTAACAGACTTCCGTCTATCGAATTTAGAATGCAAAACATCAGGATACCAATATTACCCAAAAGCTTGATGCCTAACATGCCCTGCATTCCCGAAGGTCGTTATAAATCGGTATCGAGAGCTAAGAAGGGTCAGTCGTCAATTCAGAAATCTCAAACTATGGAAAATCTATGGGCGTGGTCATGATGCTGAATGTCCAGAAGACAAATCGGCGGCGATGGTCAGTGACGAGAACTCAGCCGTTATACCCGTCACAACCCAGCACGGTGCTGCAATCGCGGATGCCGTCTCTGCATCCATTCCAGGAGTGTCGAGTGCCGCCCTACGGCCACCGACCGCACCTATAACTGCGCTAAATTTGCACCGGATAACTACGAAGCGTCAGACCTATCAAAGCTTGGTTTGTTTTGTCCTGCTTGTCCCCAACCCGGCATAAATCTCCCAGGCAATTGGAGAGAAGATCCAGACAAGGACCTATATATCCGTAGTTTGGTTGGGGATGGCAATTTCAAAGCTTACCACTTGAAACAAAAGAATGATTGGGACGATGTTAACCTTGCTAATGGCGAAGCATATATGGCGGACCCCGTTCCCTATCAGGAACATCTAGCTGAAGCAAGCAAGAACGACAAATTATACTCAAGGGTGTGTGAAACCAAAACGACATGAATACAGCTTAACAAATCTCCTTCCCCTGGAATCTAGAAAACAACATGCAATAATCATAACGCAAATAAAGAAAGCGACAAAGCGGCTCCCGGTAAGCGCTGTCGAGGCATTGGAGCATGGGCTTGTGCGAGGCATGGATGCTTTAGTCTTGGAAGTGTCGTTGACTTCATGAAGGGCAAAAGCAGATGTCTATGGATTATGCACTCAGCCAGGCAATCAAGCATAGTCATATGCATGGCATAACTTGTCTTCTCTGCATATACGACATTATGTGCCAATACTATGTCAACCTATTCGAGCGATTCAACAAAATCAAACAAGTTAGGATCTTCGGAGGCCATAACACTTATTGGCGCTATTGGACTGTTTCATGTCCCGGCCACAAGGAAGAATGTCTTTATAGATGGGCGACGACATACATTCCTGGAGTGGGCATAATCGATGGTGAAATTCTGGAAACACTTTGGGCGACATTGAATGAAATTTCTCGAAGCACAGTAAGTGCCACTGCGTCTCACCGGATTGAGATTTTAGACGATCATATGGGAGATAACAACTGGAAAAAGTTATCAACATGGGTGTGTGTGTTCATTTGAAGACCAATTTGTGCACTGATAAAAGGCAGCTGAAACAATTACAAAGAAATATAATCGCGCATTACTACAGCAAGCAAAAAGCCAGGAGTACTTTGATGGCCTCACAGAGTCGGCCCCCGCTTCTGAGATACCTAAGTGGATAGAGCAAATTCAGAAAGCAGAAAATCAACGACAAGATGATGTAAAAGCCATGGATGTTATGAAAAACAAGATTGCGAAGGGTAGGCATTGTCGCGGTCACCACCCTTGTATCAATTGACAGCTTTGTAGCTCCAAGTCGGCGAGAGATTGAATTGTCCATTTCATTATCAGAGCTAACTACCAGAGGCCGCTTACGGGTCAAGCAGCATGGATTTCAATGGGACTGAAATTGGAGGAAGCTATGTAAGTGGATGATAGCATTGTGTATTACCATTTGATCCTCATTTTGTAAGGTATAATCTGCGAGCACACGTTAGAAAGCTCTCGCGGTCGCCGACCACTGCCCAGAAGTTGGATACGGTGAATAAGCGGCGCGCCGTGCTACGACAAATTGAAAGTTTCAGCACCTCTGCAAACGATTTTCTTGGAGCTCACATTGTTGATGCTCTCGATGATCCTCAGTACCAAGTGCTTGACGATGACCTATCTGGAGAAGAGGGCCCTGAACGGGAGGTTGATACTCCAGGTATCTCAAGATCTGACCCTGAGCGGCAAGTCCTCCCGTTCCCATCACGATTTACGGGTGCCGGTTTTGGTAATTTGGAACCAGAAGACAAACGAAATATTGCAGGTCTCTGTAAAACAGAGCTTGATATTCGTCGCGGACAAGCTGAAGATATCCTGGACCAGGTCAGAACATCGGTAATCCAACTTTCTTATCATTATGCGAAGAATGTTAGGGCCGCAACAGTGTTTCAAAAATACCAGGGCGTGGGATGGAGTCAAGCTTCTAAACCGGACAATAAGCCAACATCGAGCAATGTACAACCACAACAGGTCGGTTATGAGGACGTTGGTATCATTGCAGGACCTAGAAAAGCATGACAAGCAGTACCCCTTCCTTGAACGCAATCATTGTAGGGTAAGTGAACGTGTTGTTGATCCAAATGCTCCCGGACAGAGCTCCGACACAATGGCATGGTTTTGGAAGCGGCGGCCGACGCAGCACAAGTATGGGGAAGCGACGGCTGGCGCGGATGCCGCTTACCACAATGAATGTACGACAGTCCTTTATACCTTCTTACTGATCCAATTTTTACATTGATGAAGTTTATAGGGTCAACTGGCTCAGTGCAAGAGCACAAAAAATCGATGGACCGAAGAATTGAATCTGACAAGGCGTGAAATGGGTTGGACAGTTAGATTTTATATGCATATGGCGGGAAGATGGCAAGTGAGAAGAGATAAAGAAGAAATTCAGTCAGCTGGACACCGTGCCTACGCAGAGGAACAAATTGCAATGTGGACAGAGCTGGCGAGAGTCTCTGAGGTTAGGTTCAAGAAGGCTAACATCAACTATCACAACATAGATACCGCAGATTGAATGCGTTAAAATAATTTCAATTTCATTTAGTCTTTTGGGAGACACTGTATTATTACTGATTCCCAGCACTGTCAAGACAAGCACTATATTTGTGTGCAAATGGTATAGTACAAATAAAGGGGCCTAACAATTTATAAACTACTACGGGCCCGGCGTAGACAAAATACAAGGTGCTGATATAATAAACCACGGAAAAAACACGAAAACATGGCAGAGCGGAATGACGACGAATAACATAGCATGTATAGTGGCCGCTGCCAGGTTGCAATACAAAACAGATGACAAAAAAGAAACACGAAACCTAGCAGAGCGGAATGGCGACAAATAATACAGCATGGGAGTGGCCGCCGCCAGGTCGCAACAAGAAAAGAGCAAGTGATATTCCTACAATTTATGTTTTTCGAGGAGATTCGCGAGACCCACTTGGGGTGGCCTTGCGTTTTAGGTCGGATGGGCCCACACAATCTCCAGGAGCCTGAGACTTACTTCCTGCCCTATGTGTTTCATTGCTTTCATCCAGGGATTTGGAGGCGCTGTCCGCCCGGGTAGCACCCTCAATGTTGCTGTCGCCGTCGCCGGCTTGTCGATGGTCGCCGCTGCTCGCGCCTGCCTGGTCACCGTGGCTCGCTCTTTCACGGTTGCCGTTGCCAGTTTGTAGGCGGTTGCCGTTGTTTGCTCCTTCGTGGTCGCCTGCACTTGCTCGTTCGTTGTCGCTGACGTTCGCTGGTCCACGGTCCTTTCCTCTCAGCCCTTCATGGTTGCCGTCACTCGCACTTCCGCTGTTGCCATCATTGGCGCCGCCGTCGCGCGTGTGTTCGCCGCTGGGTCTATCACCACGGGCGCCGTCATCGTCCTGTTCGTCATCTACAATCTCGGCGCTGCCGTTCGCGGCGTGCGTTCACCGCCGGTATTATCGCCACGGGCGTCGTCGTCATCCTGATCGTCATCTCCAATCTCGACATCGCCACCAACATCCCTTGTTTGTTCGTCTTCAAAATATTCTTCCTCTGACGATGGAGGGAGAGACATACGAGGCGCGTGCGGGTCGTTCGGGCGGAGGAAGGCGTGGTATGTATTCAGGCGTGGCCATAGGTAATGATACAGCTGGTGACGGAGGGGTTGCCTCACGCCGGCGCTTTGTTGGGCTGGCAGACTTGCGGCGATGTCTAGGTGTTGAAGCGGCAGCTGCCAGTGCGTAGATATCAAAAGTTGGTTGAGCGGGAACAGAGGACGGGGCGGGGACCGATGACGAGACGGGGACCGATGGCGGGGCAGGGACAGAAAGGCGTGGTTGGGACGAGTAGGCCGAGAAGCGGGGAGTGCCTGTGCAATTACCTCTTTGACGACGAGAGCCATATCTGCTGGAAGACGCTGCTGTAGAAACATTGTTTGAGAGTCGGCTTGAGCTTTGAGAATCCTAATCTCTGAAGGCGTAAGTCGCGTTCTCGTCCTTCAGTACACGCATTCCAATAACGAGGTTGATGAGGACACCCGCTAGAATCTTCCGGCTATGCATACTGGCGTTCAAGATCTTCGAGGTCCCGCCTACCTACAGGAACATCCGGGTCAAGCTCTTTCCCAGCAAAAACTTCTTCCATCTCCATGTTGACGATGGTCCCGTACCCAAGATGAGGCACTGAGGTTGCTGCCAACGGACACTTCTTCTTCTTCTGGTTGCACTCAAAGCATGCATGGCCCACGTTGTCCTTATCAGGCATGATGCGACATGTACTTGTCTGCTCGAATGCACGACCTGCAAACAACTTCCCCTTCCGTCCAACTTCTCTTTGCCAATTTCGCGGCCTTTGGAGTTGGTTCTGACGCCATGGCGGCCGGACGGGAGGTGTTCTTTAAGAGCGGCTGTGACGCGGCGGCCGCCACAAGGGATGTCGTCGCCTGGGGCACCGTTTGACCTTTTGCTTGGGAGGGTCGAGTGCGGGAGCTTTCACTTTTATTGTAAAGATTTATTAGTTTTCATACTCCACTAGATTAAAGACTTACTGTTCGCTTGGGATGTCGTCTCTGATTTTTTCGTTGAAATCATGATAATATCGTCATCATCGGTATCCGTAGAATCTACCGCTCTTGCTGCTGTTCTCTTCGAAACCGCCTTTGCTTTGCCTTTATTCTTGGGCTTATCGACCTCCTCCACATCACTGACGACCGATGTCGCTGTGTTGCCAGAAGCGGCCAATGGGCGTTTCTTGGGGGCCCTATCCGAAGTACTTGGTCAGGAGCGGCAACCGCCCTTGTGGTAGATCGCAGCCCACGAATAGGCTGACTGGACAGATCTATGCGCACGGATTTGGCAGGGGTCATTTCACCACGTGAATTCACTGTATGGATTATGAATTTGACTCTACAGGTCCGTAGAGTCACTTACCTTTCCGAGCTGTCGGAGCCGCTTTCGAACGCTGTTCTTGCTCAATCTGCTTCTTTCTTCTCTCTTCGTCCTCGAACCTCACAACCGCCTCCCGAACCTGGTCGTATCGTGGCCTTAGGACATCCTTCCCAGTTGGCCCCTTTTCTATGCCTTCCTTGAGAAGTGTGTAGACCTTGAACCAAAGGTCCTGACGCGGCTCCGGGAGTTCGGCTTCTCAACAGTATATAGACGGTGTGCTTTTCTCTGTCGAACATATTTATTAATCCTGCTTTCCAACAGTCGCCGCACACTCACTAGTTGCTCGAAAAGAGGCTTCACTCCACGCTTATAGTCTTCTTGGTTAACGGTAATTATGCGGAGTTTTTCGTGGATTTCCAATATGAGCGCGGAAGACATAGTAATAGAAAATTAAGGAGGAAATAAGATGATTAGAATGAACAGATGACTATGGTGTGTGTTTAAAGATAGTTGAATTTCGGCGCCGCGAGAAGTTCAACCAGCGCCAATAAGAATCATGTGACCGGGTCGGCCGGAATGTAAAGTCAAATTAAATACCGATCGACAATGATATAATGTCATTTGATCCTTTGTACATAACACTAACATATCATGCAGAATGGCGAGACAACGACTTTGCTCATTTCGACCAAAATACCTGGCTTGACTGCGGCCATGATATTAGAGAGAGCTCTTGAGAAACTTCGCTGGGAAGAACATTTCAAAGTACCAATATCGACTGTCACAATCTCAAGTGACCCCAACAAAAATTCGAGACAAAAATTCCTGGAGTACCAGTTATATTTCGTGGTGAGTCATAACATTATTTCAGACTATTAACACATGTTTATACCATAGAAGGGGTGGACATAGAAAACACTGATAACACAAACTTTGGACGAACATCCGTTAAATTTCACTTCCAAAGACCAACCGAAATCGAGATGATGGAGGCAAGAGGAGGCGAGGCGGAGATGGACTTGGTCAATCCACAAGAAGTGTTTCAACATTGTTATCAACCTGGTAATAGCATAGACATGTGGGAGGTTACATGTGGACCTCACAGCAAGAAATACCCATGGCGTCGGGATAATGTTAGTACAACTTTGGAGGGTGCCTCGGACACTGTCGATAATCATGAAAAGTTTTTGTTCGGTCGCCGCATGCTGACATTGCTGCCGCACGGCCTACGAACAATGAAATGCCCCCTCAAGCGGTAGCCAACAGGTCCAAACATTTAATCCTATCAGTGGAAACCAGCCACGGCATGATCACAGGTTAGCACTGTTGGTATAACCAAAACAACATATAAGTAAACACTTTAGAAAGGCAGCCAAGCGGTCAGACATTGGCAGCGTTGCCTCCGCCACCTACCAGTAATCCCCGCTGGCCACCCCGGCTCGCAAATTGTCAACACGGCCACCGCCATCTAATAATGCTGGAAGCCGCCCACCACTAGCTCACACATCCGAAAGCGCACCACAAGCTCATGCATGCCAAAGTGTAAGGCAACGAGTCAGTCGGACATACGTTAACGCGGCCCCCACCACCTAGTATGAAGCCTTATCATCCCAGCCACTACTCTATGTCTGAGTCGAGCCATTGCACCAAAACAATTTGAAAATCCAAGTGACAATCTGAACCGGCATCCGCACCATGTAAAGCGAATCCACCGGGGCGGGCATTGCAACTACAGAACCCTCTCATCGCATACGAAGCAAGAAAAATACATCCAATAATGTAGCATGCAATCCTGTTGGTAGTGAAGAGGAGTTTGCTCCAGGGTCATCGTCCAGTGAAGATGATTCAATATCATCCTCAAAGCGTCACGAAAAGCGTAGGCGTTTGTCCACGCGTGCCCAGTCCTCAAAACGTTTGAAGGAGGATCAAATTGTTGGGGTTTTATCGGACAGTGTGGATGCGGCCTCCGACTGCAATTCAATAATTGAAATGGAGAATGCATAACAAAGATCGGCATCAACTGTCTTCTGCACGCAAAACACCTATGGAAATTCAAGGAATATGCTCTGATAGCAATAAAGGCAAAAGTGTATATTAGATATAGTTTTTAATATAATGAGAAGAGTTATAGTTGAATGCCAGAGGCTGAATACTTTGGTTGTTAATACAATCTATAATTACGTATTTGAACATTGTTAATTGAAGTAATGAAAGAGCACAATAGACAGTTTCGGCCGCCTGATAAGGTAATTTCTTTGTATTCCTTGTTTGACCGACCGAGCGGCCTCCGCCTGAACATAAAACGTAAGGTACTGGCCTTCCCCGGGCGACAGGTGCTATAGGGTAGCTTTTATTGAACCTATAACTCATACCCTTACAATCGCCGTGCCGTTTATTTGAATCGTTACTCCTTCATGTCTGTTTCTTGAATTATGGAATCAACGTATTTGCAAGATGTTGGATAGACAAATATTGGCTGTAAGGCATGAATAGATGCCCACATCAGTAGATTCGTCTAAAAATACTGTTTCTAAAACATGTATTTCCGTAGATTTCCAGGGTTTGGGAGATTGTTAAATTACAGAATATGTAAGCCCATGGTGATTTGGTGTTCTATGAACTTCATGAATCTCAACTTGAACGCCCGTTATGGACGCCCGTGGTGATTTGGTGTACTAGAAAGCACATTAACCCTTGTCTAAAAAACAATTTTACTTTGGGTATATAAAAGTAGGTCATTCTATCGATTTACTTCTGTTTTTACCGTCATTCAGAGCCCACCATAGCTGTTATATGAATTTCATGAATCTCGACTTTAGTGCTGGCTATTGTCGGACAATGCCGATGTAGGCAATGCGTGGAATGTTATAAGTTACTGTGTTAGTTATCCTCTACAGTCATATGCCACCCCAGGTCGTACACGGCCTGGATGTTTCTCATTCAAGAAAACTTAAGCAAAAACGGGTACTATCGCAGGTATTTGCTTCTATCATTGCACAGTGTTGAATAATCAATGAAAATTTTCAGAAACATTGACAATGAGAGGGCTAAAGCTCGCAAACGAGCTAAAAAGTTAAACTTCAGCCGATGCAATGACAAGCGGTCTAACAATATGATAGGCATAAAGAATTTCCTCCAGAAATAACTGCCATACACCGGGAGAAACATTGTCAGGCTCAGGGCCGCTATCGAGACAAGAACAAGGAAACCCTGAATCAAAGCTTGGAAATATAGGTGTGTACATATCACTGTGTGGCATGTTGATTGCCGACAATGACAGAACCCAGACAGAGAAAGAAAGAAGAGTTGGAGAAGGCACAAGCAGAGGCAGAATATCAAATGTTCATGGAAGAATATAAGGATGATAACTGAAGTACTTAAATGCCATCGGCTGCCGCATAGTAAGTAAAATATTGAGGCCACGGCGCCCGGGAGACACCGGTGATTAAGATATAAGTACACCAGAAGGCAAGTATAAGTGCATGAGGAATCATTCGGCTGCCGCAGGATAAGTAAAATATTGAGGCCATGGTGCCTGGGAGACACTAGAAGTCAAGATACAATAAAGGAAAGGGAAAATGTGATACCTTAACAATTTGTGCACAGAAATAGGCCAGTATAATTGCATAAGGGAATCATTCGGCTGCCGCAGAATAAGTAAAATATTGAGACCATGTTGCCCGGGAGACACTAGAAGTTGAGATACAATAAAGGAGAAGGAAAAAGTGATGCCTTAAGGATTCGTGCACAGACGCAGGCCTATTACAAGGGTCTTTATCAGGGCCATGAAAATAGATACTCAATCGTGAGGGCGTGTTGGCACGCCTGACGGTTGACAGCACCTTACAGACTAATTCGCAAATAGACTACAGGAGGCGGCTACCCGGCGGTGCAGCTATTTCATTATAATTTTTCAATCATATCTACAGCATTGGATATAATTGGACGAAAATATTTTCAGAGTCACTGTGGGCCATTTTTCAATTTCACCATCATCCTACCACAATGCCAGAGGGACCGGATGGACAACCGGTGCAGATAGAGGTGGGGCATTCCACAACTGCAATAGATCCTCAGCATGATCCAAGGATGCCCTGTGCAGCACCTGGACTGTCAATCTGGAAGAATGAAGAATCAGCTATCCTTCGCGCAAATGTTGCCGGCTATCGAGCAGCACCTTGTAAAGAGAAGTCACGATGGGTGGCAAAGAATGTTGTTCCTTTAATAAAGGTGGTGTTAGGTGAAACCTACAAAAAAATACACGGAGAAGGATTCAACGCTTCTTAAGCAGTGGGACAAGAAGAAATTAGTGAGTAGGTGCTGAGATAGGTTCATAAAGTCGTACTAACATTGTTCAGCAAATTTATACCTGGTTCAGGAACAATGCGGTGACTGTAAAGAACAATGCGAATTCCAGGATTTAATATCAAAACTAGTTATGGCTCACTAATATCGTCCGTTAAAAAAGATGAAATTGAGATAGAGGCAAAAAGGCTGGCGCAGGAGCATATGGAAGAACAAGCGGCGGCCGGCATCGAGCCTATGTCTCAATCGGAAGCCGGTAGTAGCAAAAATTGGATTCGATTTTATTCTGCCGCCAAATCAATTGTCAGAAAAAGAATGAACAAGGAAGAAAAGGAAGAGCTAATAACGAAGCTGGAAGAATGGGAAAAAGGAGGCATCCCCGAGATGTTCAAGCACAGTCAGTATAGTTGCCATTCTGATCAGCCATTGTCTATTGTTCTAATCCTTCCCCATCGATCAGGAATGCATATAAATATGGGAGCAAGATCATACGGCAATGGACAAGGCACGGTTTAATTCTATGAGAATGAGAACAGTGGCATTTGAATGTCATTATGATAAAGATGGGAACATGCGCTTTTCAACGTTCGTCCTGCAACTGACTTGCTTTCCGAGTACAATAACAAGACAAGATTTACAGATATGACACACTGCGTCTAAATAACGATCCATCAGGAATGTTATCATTTGACATTGATGAGCCAGAGGCATACAGCTTGGCAATGGAGGGTTTTGTTCGGTGGTCCAAGAAGATTGCACGACTTGAAAATCCTAATCGGGGTCCGGATGCGGAGCCTGAAGTGATCAAAACAAGAACATTTACGGTCGCCGATCTCACATATACGGCCGCCAAAATGCCACAGATTCCGCCACCTATATTGAACAAAAACGGAACCGAAACCCATGTTATTCAGAGAGATATAGTAAGAACATTGTGGAATAAGCATCTTGGTATGTCAAAAACGGCACTGCCTTGACAATTGCTCACAATTTTAGAGCTTGGTAAAGGGCCAAAAGGCAGAGTCCCCTACAAGCTCATGGTACAAAATGGTTGGAAGTTATACATTGATAAAAATACTTTCCGCTGGGAATAGTCTTGCAGGAGCCCGGAAAGTATAGCGCAGAAGAAGTACAGAAAATACTCTATCTGTGGAGGAGGCGTCAGGACAAGTTTGTTATACCCTTCAAATTTACAGCGTTTCCAGGAAAGGGCCACATAACGGCAGCCGCCTATCCTGCTGGACTTTTCGATGGATATTCCGAACCGGCCACCGACGATCCTGACAATGTCACACCACCCTTCTCAAGTTTGATTCCCATGGAGCCTGCCAGTGAATCAGACGAAGAAGGATACGTCCACAAGGTTAGAGAGATCTCCATCGTGTGAAATGTCTGAAGTAGAGGGCACCGACGGTCATCTCATACAACAAAACCAAAACAATGTTGGCCATCACAGATCCTGATTTTCAGCTATAGTGAGCCGTAGCATCACGCTTAAATTGCGTAGCATCAAACCATCAAGTAATACATAATACATCACCAACCAATACATAGCACTCCCTAGTATTCTGTAGCATCGGTTTTCCTCGATAGTATACCTCTGATGTTGTATAATGTTCAATAGTATTCATTACATTATCTCTAGCATTATACAGCACTTGATGGTCAAACTATAAGGAGAGCCTGAACAACAGAGAATAGCAAGAAACAGCACAATATACCTCATCTCCACAGTCCAAATAGTCTGTATACTACAGTACCAGTGATCAGTTCACTTCAACTTATAAATAGAAGGCAGCATGGCGATAGATTTGGGATACAAATGGAACTGTACAAGTATTCTACTGAGCCTACTAGCAGACCTGCTCTATACTACAGCTTTTGATGACAATGCCAAATACATCTCTTTGTCAAAGAATTTGTTCAGACGGAAATCAAGACTCAAACTATGACTGT
>JAJIRX010000752.1:0-80199 GCA_023853785.1 Psilocybe azurescens | reverse complement strand
CTCTGAGGAAGATGAATGGGGTGATGCAGAAGAGGAGGCGGGGCCTGAAGGACAATGTTTGAAATACCGGTTCCTGGGACACATCCAAACTCACTTCCCCTTCCACCACGCTATGATACCTACAATAATCCATTCGTGACGATTGTCGATATCAGTGGGATTCACCATCTGCCTGTGGTTCACTGCTCTTGTCATGGACCAACCGCACTTCAAGATCTCAATTATCTCAAACTCGGCTTATTTCCCGCAAGTTTTAAAACCATCCGAACTGTTTTTACTCTTCAGGTCTTAACAGACTTCCGTCTATCGAATTTAGAATGCAAAACATCAGGATACCAATATTACCAAAAGCTTCGACGCCTAACATGCCCTGCATTCCCGAAGGTCGTTATAAATCGGTATCGAGAGCTAAGAAGGGTCAGTCGTCAATTCAGAAATCTCAAACTATGGAAAATCTATGGGCGTGGTCATGATGCTGAATGTCCAGAAGACAAATCGGCGGCGATGGTCAGTGACGAGAACTCAGCCGTTATACCCGTCACAACCCAGCACGGTGCTGCAATCGCGGATGCCGTCTCTGCATCCATTCCAGGAGTGTCGAGTGCCGCCCTACGGCCACCGACCGCACCTATAACTGCGCTAAATTTGCACCGGATAACTACGAAGCCAGACCTATCAAAGCTTGGTTTGTTTTGTCCTGCTTGTCCCCAACCCGGCATAAATCTCCCAGGCAATTGGAGAGAAAAGATCCAGACAAGGACCTATATATCCGTAGTTTGGTTGGGGATGGCAATTTCAAAGCTTACCACTTGAAACAAAAGAATGATTGGGACGATGTTAACCTTGCTAATGGCGAAGCATATATGGCGGACCCCGTTCCCTATCAGGAACATCTAGCTGAAGCAAGCAAGAACGACAAATTATACTCAAGGGTGTGTGAAACCAAAACGACATGAATACAGCTTAACAAATCTCCTTCCCTGGAATCTAGAAAACAACATGCAATAATCATAACGCAAATAAAGAAAGCGACAAAGCGGCTCCCGGTAAGCGCTGTCGAGGCATTGGAGCATGGGCTTGTGCGAGGCATGGATGCTTTAGTCTTGGAAGTGTCGTTGACTTCATGAAGGGCAAAAAGCAGATGTCTATGGATTATGCACTCAGCCAGGCAATCAAGCATAGTCATATGCATGGCATAACTTGTCTTCTCTGCATATACGACATTATGTGCCAATACTATGTCAACCTATTCGAGCGATTCAACAAATCAAGCAAGTTGGATCTTCCGGAGGCCGTAACACTTATTGGCGCTATTGGACTGTTTCACGTCCACGGCCACAAGGAAGAATGTCTTTATAGATGGGCGACGACATACATTCCTGGAGTGGGCATAATCGATGGTGAAATTCTGGAAACACTTTGGGCGACATTGAATGAAATTTCTCGAAGCACAGTAAGTGCCACTGCGTCTCACCGGATTGAGATTTTAGATGATCATATGGGAGATAACAACTGGAAAAAGTTATCAACATGGGTGTGTGTGTTCATTTGAAGACCAATTTGTGCACTGATAAAAGGCAGCTGAAACAATTACAAAGAAATATAATCGCGCATTACTACAGCAAGCAAAAAGCCAGGAGTACTTTGATGGCCTCACAGAGTCGGCCCCCGCTTCTGAGATACCTAAGTGGATAGAGCAAATTCAGAAAGCAGAAAATCAACGACAAGATGATGTAAAAGCCATGGATGTTATGAAAAACAAGATTGCGAAGGGTAGGCATTGTCGCGGTCACCACCCTTGTATCAATTGACAGCTTTGTAGCTCCAAGTCGGCGAGAGATTGAATTGTCCATTTCATTATCAGAGCTAACTACCGGAGGCCGCACGGGTCAAGCAGCATGGATTTCAATGGGACTGAAATTGGAGGAAGCTATGTAAGTGGATGATAGCATTGTGTATTACCATTTGATCCTCATTTTGTAAGGTATAATCTGCGAGCACACGTTAGAAAGCTCTCGCGGTCGCCGACCACTGCCCAGAAGTTGGATACAGGGGGTGAATAAGCGGCGCGCCGTGCTACGACAAATTGAAAGTTTCAGCACCTCTGCAAACGATTTTCTTGGAGCTCACATTGTTGATGCTCGATGATCCTCAGTACCAAGTGCTTGACGATGACCTATCTGGTAGAGGGGCCTGAACGGGAGGTTGATACTCCAGGTATCTCAAGATCTGACCCTGAGCGGCAAGTCCTCCCGTTCCCATCACGATTTACGGGTGCCGGTTTTGGTAATTTGGAACCAGAAGACAAACGAAATATTGCAGGTCTCTGTAAAACAGAGCTTGATATTCGTCGCGGACAAGCTGAAGATATCCTGGACCAGGTCAGAACATCGGTAATCCAACTTTCTTATCATTATGCGAAGAATGTTAGGGGCCGCAACAGTGTTTCAAAAATACCAGGGCGTGGGATGGAGTCAAGCTTCTAAACCGGACAATAAGCCAACATCGAGCAATGTACAACCACAACAGGTCGGTTATGAGGACGTTGGTATCATTGCAGGACCTAGAAAAGCATGACAAGCAGTACCCCTTCCTTGAACGCAATCATTGTAGGGTAAAGTGAACATGTTGTTGATCCAAATGCTCCCGGACAGAGCTCCGACACAATGGCATGGTTTTGGAGCGGCGGCCGACGCAGCACAAGTATGGGGAAGCGACGGCTGGCGCGGATGCCGCTTACCACAATGAATGTACGACAGTCCTTTATACCTTCTTACTGATCCAATTTTTACATTGATGAAGTTTATAGGGTCAACTGGCTCAGTGCAAGAGCACAAAAATCGATGGACCGAAGAATTGAATCTGACAAGGCGTGAAATGGGTTGGACAGTTAGATTTTATATGCATATGGCGGGAAGATGGCAAGTGAGAAGAGATAAAGAAGAAATTCAGTCAGCTGGACACCGTGCCTACGCAGAGGAACAAATTGCAATGTGGACAGAGCTGGCGAGAGTCTCTGAGGTTAGGTTCAAGAAGGCTAACATCAACTATCACAACATAGATACCGCAGATTGAATGCGTTAAAATAATTTCAATTTCATTTAGTCTTTTGGGAGACACTGTATTATTACTGATTCCCAGCACTGTCAAGACAAGCACTGTATTTGTGTGCAAATGGTATAGTACAAATAAAGGGGCCTAACAATTTATAAACTACTACGGGCCCCCGGGCGTAGACAAAATACAAGGTGCTGTTATAATAAACCACGGAAAAACACGAAAACATGGCAGAGCGGAATGACGACGAATAACATAGCATGTATAGTAGCCGCTGCCAGGTTGCAATACAAAACAGATGACAAAAAAAGAAACACGAAACCTAGCAGAGCGGAATGGCGACAAATAATACAGCATGGGAGTGGCCGCCGCCAGGTCGCAACAAGAAAAGAGCAAGTGATATTCCTACAATTTATGTTTTTCGAGGGAGATTCGCGAGACCCACTTGGGGTGGCCTTGCGTTTTAGGTCGGATGGGCCCACACAATCTCCAGGAGCCTGAGACTTACTTCCTGCCCTATGTGTTTCATTGCTTTCATCCAGGGATTTGGAGGCGCTGTCCGCCCGGGTAGCACCCTCAATGTTGCTGTCGCCATCGCCGGCTTGTCGATGGTCGCCCGCTGTTTTCGCGCTTGCCTGGTCACCGTGGCTCGCTCTTTCACGGTTGCCGTTGCCAGTTTGTAGGCGGTTGCCGTTGTTTGCTCCTTTGTGGTCGCCCTGCACTTGCTCGTTCGTTGTCACTGACGTTCGCTGGTCCACGGTCCTTTCCTCTCAGCCCTTCATGGTTGCCGTCACTCGCACTTCCGCTGTTGCCATCATTGGCGCCGCCGTCGCGCGTGTGTTCGCCGCTGGGTCTATCACCACGGGCGCCGTCATCGTCCTGTTCGTCATCTACAATCTCGGCGCTGCCGTTCGCGCCGTGCGTTCACCGCCGGTATTATCGCCCACGGGTGTCGTCGTCATCCTGATCGTCATCTCCAATCTCGACATCGCCACCAACATCCCTTGTTTGTTTATCTTCAAAATATTCTTCCTCTGACGATGGAGGAGAGACATATGAGGCGCTGTGCGGGTCGTTCAGGGCGGAGGGAAGGCGTGGTATGTATTCAGGCGTGGCCATAGGTAATGATACAGCTGGTGACGGAGGGGTTGCCTCACGCCGGCGCTTTGTTGGGCTGGCAGACTTGCGGCGATGTCTAGGTGTTGAAACGGCAGCTGCCAGTGCGTAGATATCAAAAGTTGGTTGAGGCAGGAACAGAGGACAGGGGCGGGGACTGATGACGAGACGGGGACCGATGGCGGGGCAGGGACAGAAGAGCGTGGTTGGGACAGTAGGCCGAGAAGCAGGGAGTGCCTGTGCAATTGCCTCTTTGACGACGAGAGCCATATCTGCTGGAAGACGCTGCTGTAGAAACATTGTTTGAGAGTCGGCTTGAGCTTTGAGAATCCTGATCTCTGAAACGTAGTGCGCTGTTTCTCGTCCTTCAGTACACGCATTCCAATAACGAGGTTGATGAGGACACCCGCTAGATCTTCCGGCTGTGCATACTGGCGTTCAAGATCTTCGAGGTCCCGCCTACCTACAGGAACATCCGGGTCAAGCTCTTTCCCAGCAAAAACTTCTTCCATCTCCATGTTGACGATGGTCCCGTACCCAAGATGAGGCACTGAGGTTGCTGCCAACAGACACTTCTTCTTCTTCTGGTTGCACTCAAAGCATGCATGGCCCACGTTGTCCTTATCAGGCATGATGCGACATGTCTTGTCTGCTCCGAATGCATGACCTGCAAACAACTTCCCCTTCCGTCCAACTTCTCTTTGCCAATTTCGCGGCCTTTGGAGTTGGTTCTGACGCCATGGCGGCTGGACGGGAGATGTTCTTTAAGAGCGGCTGTGACGCGGCGGCCGCCACACGGGATGTCGTCGCCTGGGGCACCGTTTGACCTTTTGCTTGGGAGGGTCGAGTGCGGGAGCTTTCACTTTTTATTGTAAAGATTTATTAGTTTTTCATACTCCACTAGATTAAAGACTTACTGTTCGCTTGGGATGTCGTCTCTGATTTTTTCCCGTTGAAATCATGATAATATCGTCAACATCGGTATCCGTAGAATCTACTGCTCTTGCTGCTGTTCTCTTGAAACCGCCTTTGCTTTGCCTTTATTCTTGGGCTTATCAACCTCCTCCACATCACTGACGACCGATGTCGCTGTGTTGCCAGAAGCGGCGGCCAATGGACGTTTCTTGGGGGCCCTATCCGAAGTACTTGGTCAGGAGCGGCAACCGCCCTTGTGGTAGATCGCAGCCCACGAATAGGCTGACTGGACAGATCTATGCGCACGGATTTGGCAGGGGTCATTTCACCACGTGAATTCACTGTATGGATTATGAATTTGACTCTACAGGTCCGTAGAGTCACTTACCTTCCCGAGCTGTCGGAGCCGCTTTCGAACGCTGTTCTTGCTCAATCTGCTTCTTTCTTCTCTCTTCGTCCTCGAACCTCACAACCGCCCTCCCTGAACCTGGTCGTATTGTGGCCTTAGGACATCCTTCCCAGTTGGCCCCTTTTCTATGCCTTCCTTGAGAAGTGTGTAGACCTTGAACCAAAGGTCCTGACGCCGGCTCCGGGGAGTTTGGCTTCTCAACAGTATATAGACGGTGTGCTTTTCTCTGTCGAACATATTTATTAATCCTGCTTTCCAACAGTCGCCGCACACTCACTAGTTGCTCGAAAAGAGGCTTCACTCCACGCTTATAGTCTTCTTGGTTAACGGTAATTATGCGGAGTTTTTCGTGGATTTCCAATATGAGCGCGGAAGACATAGTAATAGAAAATTAAGGAGGAAATAAGATGATTAGAATGAACAGATGACTATGGTGTGTGTTTAAAGATAGTTGAATTTCGGCGCCGCGAGAAGTTCAACGCGCAATAAAGTCATGTGACCGGGTCGGCCGGAATGTAAAGTCAAATTAAATACCGATCGACAATGATATAATGTCATTTGATCCTTTGTACATAACACTAACATATCATGCAGAATGGCGAGACAACGACTTTGCTCATTTCGACCAAAATACCTGGCTTGACTGCGGCCATGATATTAGAGAGAGCTCTTGAGAAACTTCGCTGGGAAGAACATTTCAAAGTACCAATATCGACTGTCACAATCTCAAGTGGCCCCAACAAAAATTCGGAGACAAAAATTCCTGGAGTACCAGTTATATTTCGTGGTGAGTCATAACATTATTTCAGACTATTAACACATGTTTATACCATAGAAGGGGTGGACATAGAAAACACTGATAACACAAACTTTGGACGAACATCCATTAAATTTCACTTCCAAAGACCAACCGAAATCGAGATGATGGAGGCAAGAGGAGGCGAGGCGGAGATGGACTTGGTCAATCCACAAGAAGTGTTTCAACATTGTTATCAACCTGGTAATAGCATAGACATGTGGGAGGTTACATGTGGACCTCACAGCAAGAAATACCCATGGCGTCGGGATAATGTTCGTACAACTTTTGGAGGGTGCCTCGGACACTGTCGATAATCATGAAAAGTTTTTGTTCGGTCGCCGCATGCTGACATTGCTGCCGCACGGCCTCCAGACAATGAAATGCCCCTCAAGCGGTCGCCAACAGTCCAAACATTTAATCCTATCAGTGGAAACCAGCCACGGCATGATCACAGGTTAGCACTGTTGGTATAACCAAAACAACATATAAGTAAACACTTTAGAAAGGCAGCCAAGCAGTCAGACATTGGCAGCGTTGCCTCCGCCACCTACCAGTAATCCCCGCTGGCCACCCCCGGCTCGCAGAATTGTCAACACGGCCACCGCCATCTAATAATGCTGGAAGCCGCCCACCACTAGCTCACACATCCGAAAGCGCACCACAAGCTCATGCATGCCAAAGTGTAAGGCAACGAGTCAGTCGGACATCGTTAACGCGGCCCCCACCACCTAGTATGAAGCCTTATCATCCCAGCCACTACTCTATGTCTGAGTCGGAGCCATTGCACAAAACAATTTGAAAATCCAAGTGACAATCTGAACCAGCATCCGCACCATGTAAAGCGAATCCACCGGGGCGGGCATTGCAACTACAGAACCCTCTCATCGCATACGAAGCAAGAAAAATACATCCAATAATGTAGCATGCAATCCTGTTGGTAGTGAAGAGGAGTTTGCTCCAGGGTCATCGTCCAGTGAAGATGATTCAATATCATCCTCCAAGCGTACGAGAAAAGCGTGAGGGCGTTTGTCCACGCGTGCCCAGTCCTCAAAACGTTTGAAGGAGGATCAAATTGTTGGGGTTTTATCGGACAGTGTGGATGCGGCCTCCGACTGCAATTCAATAATTGAAATGGAGAATGCATAACAAAGATCGGCATCAACTGTCTTCTGCACGCAAAACACCTATGGAAATTCAAGGAATATGCTCTGATAGCAATAAAGGCAAAAGTGTATATTAGATATAGTTTTTAATATAATGAGAAGAGTTATAGTTGAATGCCAGAGGCTGAATACTTTGGTTGTTAATACAATCTATAATTACGTATTTGAACATTGTTAATTGAAGTAATGAAAGAGCACAATAGACAGTTTCGGCCGCCTGATAAGGTAATTTCTTTGTATTCCTTGTTTGACCGACCGAGCGGCCTCCGCCTGAACATAAAACGTAAGGTACTGGCCTTCCCCCCGGGCGACAGGTGCTATAGGGTAGCTTTTATTGAACCTATAACTCATACCCTTACAATCGCCCGTGCCGTTTTATTTGAATCGTTACTCCTTCATGTCTGTTTCTTCGAATTATGGAATCAACGTATTTGCAAGATGTTGGATAGACAAATATTGGCTGTAAGGCATGAATAGATGCCCACATCAGTAGATTCGTCTAAAAATACTGTTTCTAAAACATGTATTTCCGTAGATTTCCAGGGTTTGGGGAGATTGTTAAATTACAGAATATGGCGCCCATGGTGATTTCGGGTGTTCTATGAACTTCATGAATCTCAACTTGAAGCGCCCGTTATGGACGCCCGTGGTGATTTCGGGTGTACTAGAAAGCACATTAACCCTTGTCTAAAAAACAATTTTACTTTGGGTATATAAAAGAGTAGGTCATTCTATCGATTTACTTCTGTTTTTACCGTCATTCAGAGCCCACCATAGCTGTTATATGAATTTCATGAATCTCGACTTTAGTGCTGGCTATTGTCGGACAATGCCGATATAGGCAATGCGTGGAATGTTATAAGTTACTGTGTTAGTTATCCTCTACAGTCATATGCCACCCCAGGTCGTACACGGCCTGGATGTTTCTCATTCAAGAAAACTTAAGCAAAAACGGGAGTACTATCGCAGGTATTTGCTTCTATCATTGCACAGTGTTGAATAATCAATGAAATTTTTCAGAAACATTGACAATGAGAGGGCTAAAGCTCGCAAACGAGCTAAAAGTTAAACTTCAGCCGATACAATGACAACGAACGGTCTAACAATATGATAGGCATAAAGAATTTCCTCCAGAAATAACTGCCATACACCGGGAGAAACATTGTCAGGCTCAGGGCCGCTATCGAGACAAGAACAAGGAAACCCTACGAATCAAAGCTTGGAAATATAGGTGTGTACATATCACTGTGTGGCATGTTGATTGCCGACAATGACAGAACCCAGACAGAGAAAGAAAGAAGAGTTGGAGAAGGCACAAGCAGAGGCAGAATATCAAATGTTCATGGAAGAATATAAGGATGATAACTGAAGTACTTAAATGCCATCGGCTGCCGCATAGTAAGTAAAATATTGAGGCCACGGCAGCCCGGGAGACACCGGTGATTAAGATATAAGTACACCAGAAGGCAAGTATAAGTGCATGAGGGAATCATTCGGCTGCCGCAGGATAAGTAAAATATTGAGGCCATGGTGCCTGGGAGACACTAGAAGTCAAGATACAATAAAGGAAAGGGAAAATGTGATACCTTAACAATTTGTGCACAGAAATAGGCCAGTATAATTGCATAAGGGAATCATTCGGCTGCCGCAGAATAAGTAAAATATTGAGACCATGTTGCCCGGGAGACACTAGAAGTTGAGATACAATAAAGGAGAAGGAAAAAGTGATGCCTTAAGGATTCGTGCACAGACGCAGGCCTATTACAAGGGTCTTTATCAGGGCCATGAAAATAGATACTCAATCGTGAGGGCGTGTTGGCACGCCCTGACGGTTGACAGCACCTGCTACAGACTAATTCGCAAATAGACTACAGGAGCGGCTACCGACGGTGCAGCTATTTCATTATAATTTTTCAATCATATCTACAGCATTGGATATAATTGGACGAAAATATTTTCAGAGTCACTGTGGGCCATTTTTCAATTTCACCATCATCCTACCACAATGCCAGAGGGACCGGATGGACAACCGGTGCAGATAGAGGTGGGGCATTCCACAACTGCAATAGATCCTCAGCATGATCCAAGGATGCCCTGTGCAGCACCTGGACTGTCAATCTGGAAGAATGAAGAATCAGCTATCCTTCGCGCGAAATGTTGCAGGCTATCGAGCAGCACCTTGTAAAGAGAAGTCACGATGGGTGGCAAAGAATGTTGTTCCTTTAATAAAGGTGGTGTTCGGTGAAACCTACAAAAAAAATACACGGAGAAGGATTCAACGCTTCTTAAGCAGTGGGACAAGAAGAAATTAGTGAGTAGGTGCTGAGATAGGTTCATAAAAGTCGTACTAACATTGTTCAGCAAATTTATACCTGGTTCAGGAACAATGCGGTGACTGAAAGAACAATGCGAATTCCAGGATTTAATATCAAAACTAGTTATGGCTCACTAATATCATCCGTTAAAAAGATGAAATTGAGATAGAGGCAAAAAGGCTGGCGCAGGAGCATATGGAAGAACAAGCGGCAGCCGGCATCGAGCCTATGTCTCAATCGGAAGCCGGTAGTAGTAAAAATTGGATTCGATTTTATTCTGCCGCCAAATCAATTGTCAGAAAAAGAATGAACAAGGAAGAAAAGGAAGAGCTAATAACGAAGCTGGAAGAATGGGAAAAAGGAGGCATCCCCGAGATGTTCAAGCACAGTCAGTATAGTTGCCATTCTGATCAGCCATTGTCTATTGTTCTAATCCTTCCCCATAGATCAGGAATGCATATAAATATGGGAGCAAGATCATACGGCAATGGACAAGGCACGGTTTAATTCTATGAGAATGAGAACAGTGGCATTTGAATGTCATTATGATAAAGATGGGAACATGCGCTTTTCAACGTTCGTCCTGCAACTGACTTGCTTTCCGAGTACAATAACAAGACAAGATTTACAGATATGACACACTGCGTCTAAATAACGATCCATCAGGAATGTTATCATTTGACATTGATGAGCCAGAGGCATACAGCTTGGCAATGGAGGGTTTTGTTCGGTGGTCCAAGAAGATTGCACGACTTGAAAATCCTAATCGGGGTCCGGATGCGGAGCCTGAAGTGATCAAAACAAGAACATTTACGGTCGCCGATCTCACATATACGGCTGCCAAAATGCCACAGATTCCGCCACCTATATTGAACAAAAACGGAACCGAAACCCATGTTATTCAGAGAGATATAGTAAGAACATTGTGGAATAAGCATCTTGGTATGTCAAAAAACGGCACTGCCTTGACAATTGCTCACAATTTTTAGAGCTTGGTAAAGGGCCAAAAGGCAGAGTCCCCTACAAGCTCATGGTACAAAATGGTTGGAAGTTATACATTGATAAAAAATACTTTCCGCTGGGAATAGTCTTGCAGGAGCCCGGAAAGTATAGCGCAGAAGAAGTACAGAAAATACTCTATCTGTGGAGGAGGCGTCAGGACAAGTTTGTTATACCCTTCAAATTTACAGCGTTTCCAGGAAAGGGCCACATAACGGCAGCCGCCCTATCCTGCTGGACTTTTCGATGGATATTCTGAACCGGCCACCGACGATCCTGACAATGTCACACCACCCTTCTCAAGTTTGATTCCCATGGAGCCTGCCAGTGAATCAGACGAAGAAGGATACGTCCACAAGGTTAGGGAGAGATCTCCATCGTGTGAAATGTCTGAAGTAGAGGGCACCGACGGTCATCTCATACAACAAAACCAAAACAATGTTGGCCATCAGCAAATCCTGATTTTCAGCTATAGTGAGCCGTAGCATCACGCTTAAATTCGCGTAGCATCAAACCATCAAAGTATTACATAATACATCACCAACCAATACATAGCACTCCCTAGTATTCTGTAGCATCGGTTTTCCTCGATAGTATACCTCTGATGTTGTATAATGTTCAATAGTATTCATTACATTATCTCTAGCATTATACAGCACTTGATGGTCAAACTATAAGGAGAGCCTGAACAACAGAGAATAGCAAGGAAACAGCACACAATATACCTCATCTCCACAGTCCAAATAGTCTGTATACTACAGTACCAGTGATCAGTTCACTTCAGCTTATAAATAGAAAGGCAGCATGAGGCGATAGATTTGGGATACAAATACGGAACTGTACAAGTATTCTACTACAGCCTACTAGCAGACCTGCTCTATACTACAGCTTTTGATGACAATGCCAAATACATCTCTTTGTCAAAGAATTTGTTCAGACGGAAATCAAGACTCAAACTATGACTGTTATTCGCTGTAAGACAATGATTAGCTTTAGCTCCCATCCAGCGGAATCAAATCAGCGAGAGCACGAAGTTGATCTAATGGGAGGATGTCCGCCATAGGGCCGCCACCTGCACATTTGCTCCTTTTCAATATATACATTGACGTTGACAGTTCTGGATAAGGACCTCGGAACCTGGCTCCTCTAACTGGAGGCTGAGGAATGATATCGAAACGTTGTGCATATGTAAGAAATCTGTCGGTGATATCAGCGGGAAGGTAGCTTTGCAGAGATAGGAACAATGCGAAAAATTAAACGAATATCGACCACAGCATGTCCTAAGATATATAGAATTAGATGGTTCTTTATAGCTTTAGAATTTTCAAAGTCACCTTTGAGGCCGCTTTGAGGCCATATGTAGTTTGGATCCATATTTGCAATTGCTGAGTCAAAAACCCATACACCCGTTTCTCTGATGGTGGAAAGGCATTGATTGTTACATGTGGAAGGATATTGTGGGGATAATGGTACGCAGTAGCTTGAAGGCGAATTTTGTTCCATACCTCCAAACTGGTATAGGGGAGGTCACAACCAGCGGCTGCATTGCGCTTGCCTCCAATGCTGTCGATGTGAGCAGTATTGGTGGTCGCGAGAGGGGTCTCATTCATGCAGATTAACAACTCGCGTTATATAATCTGCGATTGCCAGGACGTAGATCAGGAAGATTGAAGAGCCGGGCAACATCATCGATGCTTGTTCTCTTGTAGCTGGGGTCGCGTGAAAGATGAAAAGCGACGTTCTTCGAGCTCTGATGTGTTCTTAGTGGTGTAGGCGCGTTGATAGATCCCTGCTTCAAGAGATTGGCTCTGTAGAAATAATTGACAAGCCTTCCCGTAGTCGACCCAGCCATGGGTGTAACAGAATTAATAAGCTTGAGAAGTTCTGAAGTAGTGTTGATGGTGAGTTCGGTGGTTTCGTTGTCGGGATCTGATTCATATTCCAATTCCTCTGACGGGTCACAAAATTTGATTCCTGCCTCCCGAATAGACGTAGCAAGATCAAACCGGCGAAGTTTATCCATTCGATCAAGATGACAACATATCTGAGGCTCGTAGCGCTGATTATTGGCAGCATCTGCAGGGTCTTTCACGACTTCGATGTGAGCGTGCTCCGTAGTATCTGCCGACCACTGAATTGCAACCCCGTTTAACCGTATGTTGGGAACCACACTCTGTAAAAACTCGATTTTGGGAATGTGCCAATTGTTGATGATAACATTCTTCTTTCCACGTCGACCACCAGCAGCTATGATAGCGTCCTTGTGATCATGGAAGCCTTTTAAGGCGCTCAAAATTTTGGAGCATTCTGCTTCATCGATAATGCGAGACTGAGCGAGGTACCGAAAGTCCATCAGAGAGCGAACAGCGTAAACGAAATCGTCAGAAACTGCTTCAGCTATAAGTGCCACCACGTAGCACTCAATGTTTCGATGTTCCCGTCCTGTTACTTGTTTTAAGGCTGATATCCCTTCCTTAAAATGTCGGTATCCAGTCCGAGGTTGAAGAACTGAAAAGCGAAAGTCCAACTCGGCAGCTCCAACAGCATTGATGCACCATTTGACGTCATGATCCCAGAATTGTTTGTGCCAATGGTGGAGGGGCTCCGGGGTGAGAAATATTGAAGGATCAGATAGCGGCCAGTCAAGCCAAAAGGACGATTCACGCCATTAAGACGATACAATTCGAATGACATTTCCTTGAATTTTTCCAATTCCCATGGGTCGTATTTAGCCTCCAGTGCTGCAATGGATTTAAGGGTTGATGCACCGGTTCTTGGTGGATGGCGAAAGTCGTCCCCAAAATTCTTGTACATTGCCATTGTTACAGACGAAGTCAGTGCTCCGACTCCTGCAATCAGTGCCGATTCAGGTGTGTCGACAATATATGCAGCAATAGGGGTGTAGCACCTCCGTAAGTTGCCTAACGGATCAGCAAACATCATCCCAATCTCCGCAACCTTCTTGAGGGGTCCCAGAACGATATCCAGACATTCATGAAACAGCCGATTCTCTAGCATTCCTCGGATAACCGACTTCTTGTGGTGATATATTGGTATTGGAAGAAGGGCAAGGAGAACGAACAAATGGCCTGAGGCCTTGTTTTGAACGTTCATGTTGATGTTGGCGCAACTGAGGAGTAATGGATGAGCTGCGCGAATTTCCTGTCTGGGCTGAGATATGGGTCTTGTCCGAAGAAATGATGGCTCCTATGAGGGTACCACCCTCTGGTATCTTTTCCTGAGAATCTCTGGGTGAGACATCGAGATAGCGATAAAATTTATCATTACAGACCTGCATATAATGCGCCGCATCGCCCGACAGCCACTCAGTGTAAACCCGCATTACTTTGGTAGCTGAATCGTACAAACGGAAAGGCTTGTACTGCATATGATCCTGGAGAAGTGGGCTACTGACGAGAGCTTGCATACATTCCACCGAATCTCTATAATATAAAACGACTGCTGCTTTGGTCGGATACGCTGGACTTATTGACCGACTTTTCCATGCGGGACCACTAGGCAGAATTTCTGCCCGATTCTTGAGATCTTTTGCCATGGAGAACGAAAGGAACATTTTCTTTACCTGTAAAATCGGACATTAGTGTGTGGTCTGAGTCTGAGGTGCACCGGAGACCTTACCAGCTGTAATTTAATATATTCATCTATGGCCTTCATACTCATGGAGGAGCGTAGGAGAAAAAGTGCGTGCTCCCATTCATCCCTCGAAGAAAAAGGGTAATAAAGGTTTGTGATCCGTTGGTTTGCATATTTGTCTTTGTCGAACTTCTCCATAAAAGTGGCATCTCTGCCGTACTGCTTGGAGGCCCCAGGATACTCCACTTTGAAGTATGGGCTAGAGGACTCGGGCAATATTTCGTGGACATCCATATCATTTGAATGATCATTACGGTGGTCGACGTCCATAGAGTTATCTTCAGGTGAGAAGTCTGCTGCGACTACTGAATGAATAGGATTGTCTGTTTCAAGGCCCGTATCCTGCACAATTGCTTGCGCTTCCGAGGCACTAACTCCAGATCGAAAGTGAATAACATTTTCATAGGCATGACGACAACGAGACTTTGGCTGATTCATGTGGCTTAAAAGCCTTGATTCATTCTCGAATGGGGCAGAGCAGCGAGGACAAAGCATCTTGTCAACTAGCATTGCGGTAGCAGAAATGTTTTTGATGATGTGGATGAGGGAAACGCGCTTCCTGCTGCATTACAATTATGTTTGGATATAGATGTTACACGTGTGATCCTCGTTCTTCTGAAAGTGGAACGCGTCCAGCCAGCGTGGTGTAATGCGAGAAGCACACAAGCCTGGGACATGAATTTTTAGGTCGGTGAAATGTAAACTACAAGAAGAGACTCCTAGAAGAAGCAACTTGGTTGGCGTGTTTTTCTGCCTGGGGAATTGACATGACAAAATTGTGTTGGGCAGAATGATGACTTTCGATGTTCGCGTGTATTCCATCTGGTGCCTCTATCCTGGCATGTTTAGCTCAACTGTATTCTTTAAAAGCTACCCATACGATGTCAGTATATTCGATATTGGTCAAGGAAAATAAACATACCATTTCGCAAAGATTTGTCCATAGATCGTACCTGTCGATTAACCCACTTTGAATGGGTTGTAACCGAACTTGTAATATCATTTTGCACGTCTTGTATTGAAGCCCTTATCACCTCCTTCGCAGTTGCGGCATTCTTACAAGACATAATTAGTATAAACCAGTCATCGAAGTTGGAGAACTAGAATTTCATACCTGGACCGCCGCCTTCTCCTTCTCTTCAGTGCCTTTATCCCTGGATGCTTCAATCTGATTTTGCAGTTCACCATTTGTGGTTGACAGACTATCGTGTAGATCGGACTGTTGTTCATACGTCGATTTCAATAGCTCTCTGACCTCCGCATTACTGCGTTGCAATTTACTAATGGATTCCTTCAGAGAGTCGTCAGCGCTTTTGCATGAATTTGCCAAGTAGTCCCGAAACACGTTGAAGCAGGTCGTTCTTGGCTTTATCGGCGTCCTTCCGCTCGTTGACGAGCATCTGAGCCAACAAGACATTCTGACGTTGAAGATGTAGTAATTCCTGCGTGGTCGTAGTTTCTCCCAATGTCTGCAGCTCCGTCAGCGGCGCTTTCGTTGCTGAGATAGTCTTGGACGTCAGCGGAGGAATCAGTCCAAAAGGGAGGACAAAATTGTCGCCGATTGTTCCAATATTTCGAGCTGGTCGAAGCCGGCTGATATGGCTTTGCCGGAATGTTGTTCACAATCTGCCACCGTTTTCCCTGACAGGAAGATACATCAGAATTGAAGGACGAATACACCTTCTCGAGTTGCTCTTTGAGACCGGATAGCGCATGGTCACCGACTGCTTCACATTTCTCGATTTGTTGGAATAGATCCTGGGCGCCTTCGAAATGGGCATTCACCCTTTCCACCTGACTGTATATCGTCTGTTTTTGTGAAGAATGGAAATTTGTTGTGTCGTCTTCGAGGCTGTTTCTCAGTGTCTTCATAAGTTGACCTAACTCCGCCAGCTTCTTCAGCGAGTGCATCTGCGAAGGTGTGAATAAGTTCTTCATTCTCCGAAACAATTTATCTGTTTGAAACTAAGACTTTATTTTTGCGATCTACAAAAAATTAAGAGCGACTTCATCAAACAGGATGGTTCTACTCACCTAACTTCTCGAAGACATTTCCAAGATCATGCAGGCTTTCTTCTGTTACATTTTTTAGCCCTATTGCCACGCCATTGATCGTCGCCTCCGTCTCTTGATGAGCTTTGCGAATGACGACTTCCTTTTCGTATTCGTCAGTGACACGTGGGAGATCAGCTTCAAGCTGGCATAAGACATTCTCGGTCTGTTTAAGAATAATTCTGGTCTCGTCCAATTCTTCTTCTCTGGACTTGAGTAGGGCTATACTCTGGTCATACTCGTCGCTGGACGGCTCCCATCTGGTTCCCGATGACTGTTACTTGTTTCTTCACTTCCACCAATTCTGCTTCCCTCAGTTCCGATTCGGCAACGCGCTGCTTGCAGTGTTCCTCGGAAAACCATATGCCGTTTTTCTTGCGAGCAGCAAGGAGATCAGCTTCGAGCTGTTCGATCTCAACGATGTGATCCTTCAGAAGCGAATTCGCGCGTCATGCGTTGATTAATCTCAGGTTTCTTCTGGATGGATTTTGCGCGGAGGGCGTATTCGAGTGTGGAGAGCGTTTCTTCGATATTAAGGCTAGCTGGAGATATTGTGGCGATGATGCAGGTCTTTGTTCGTCCTCTCAGAGAGTCTTGCAGAAGCCTGGTCAGTTTCGATTCACTGGGTAGATAGGGTACCAATAAGCATATCGTCAGAATACAATGCAACCATTGGTGTGTGACTCACCGGTAGGGTACAGTTCTTGCCTTCCTTTGGGCCGTCGATATCTACAATGACCGTTTGTTCTCCGTCTATTTCTCGTTGAGACCAAACTCGGTAGCGCAATACGATTTGAATGCGTCTCTGCATCTCGATCTCCTTGTCGTTTCCCGAATATTCTAACGGGGGCCTATGTATCTGAAGCAATTCTCTATAAAGAGGAAGAAGGCGGTCGGGACATGATAGATTGTGGCCGCTGTAGTTGTTGAGGTGGAGGCATCGGGTTGAGATTGTTGTTAATTCTTGTGCGAGTGGAGACCGGACGGCGAGCGGTCATGTCGAAATCGGGTCCCGAAGCTCCTCGTTGTAGAGTTCGATATAGGATATTATCGCTATACAGTCTGTATATACTTTTTCGAGCTCATGAAACAGACGAAATAATGACACGGGGAATGATTCCTACCGTGAGAGCAGGGCCATCCACTGGGGAGGGGGCCAAATCGCCTTGCATAATATACCTGTGGGGAAAGTTCAACGGGTGACGATATCGGACAATGTATAACATACGTTTTTCCTGTTCCTGTTTACCCGTACGCAAATACGGTAGAATTATATCCTTCAATAATCTCCTTTACCATAGGTGCAATAACGTCGTGAAATATCATGCTTTGATTAGCTTCTGGACCAAAATCGATATCATAAGGAAATGTTCGTGTGGGTGCTCGGGTGTGCATTCCCGGACTCGAATTCGGTTTTAATATCTGGACGGTCAGTTCTTTGCCTTCCTTTGGGCCGTCGATATCTACAATAAATGTCTATTTTTCGTCTATTTCTCGTTCAGATCGAGCTCGGTAGCGCAATGTGACTTGAATGTGTGTCTCCGTGTCTTGATTTCCTTGTTGTTTCCCAGATGTTCCAGCAGAGTCCCGTGTGTCCGAAGCGACTCCCTGTGAAGAAAAAGATGGCGGCCGGGACAGATCTTGACCGCTGTAGTTGTTGAGGTGGAAGCATAAGGTCGAGAGTTAATTGATAGCGCTGATTCTGTACAAACGGAGACTGGACGACGAGCTACCGAAAATGACACGAATTCATCAAATAATGCACCGAGCGTCACGTATAGAGAAAAGCGATGTCGCATATTTAGGAAAAACGGTGAGTCGTTCGAGATGCTTCTCAACCACCACCTTCAAGTCGGGTCGTGCCCAACGGTGTGACCTTGTGGCGGTTCGGAGCTCTTGGGACCTGCTACTGTATGTCAGTGCTTATTCAATGTATATTCTTCACTAACCGTGTCTTTGTAGCTCTTTACGCTATGCAACTCTCGATTCGATTCCACAAACACTACTTCCCGCTGCAATACGCTGAATGCGAACGCATATCGTCGATCTCATCGCAAAGTGGGCCCCGAATATTGTCGACGACATCGAGAAGGCAGCGCAGAAGAACCGCAAGGTCGCCGCCCGATGTAATGGAGGGGGGGTGTATGGTCATAACGTGAGTCTCCCATGTCCGTTTTCTTTGTCCTTCAGCGCTAATTCCGGCTCATAGTTCGATTTTTCACAAGTCCACAAAGGTTTCCAGCGACGATTCACATAACGTTGATCACTATACGCTGCGCGTCTTCGACTCGACCGGCTACTACGTTGGTGGCGCTCATCTCTTCGAAGACAAAGCGGCAACCTTTCAAAGCCGACAGTTAGACGGGCGATCATCGAAGTATAGGAGAGGAAAAAACCTATCTTGAATAGTTGGGTGCACATTATGGAGATCAACGTGCAGAACGAACAGGTGGCAGAGTGATTTGAAGCGATTTTTGTAACTTGTATATATATATTGCGCATTTTCTTGTACACAGTCCATCGTTTTGAAGATTTGTAGTCACTGTATATTAGGCACATCCAATAAATAAGCGATTAACAAAAAATGAGGGACTCACAATACCAGTGAGCAAATTTACTCGTTCAATGACTTTGCGAACATTTCCAACATCCAAAACGATAGGTAAGTGGGAGTGTCACGAACATGAAAATAGATAATTGACCTTTAATCGCGAGACGTGACCTGATAGTTCGCTCGCATGAGGAATAGTTTCCACGAAGTCCACGCCCAATACATTACCATAGGACCAGGAGGCTCGGCATCGAATGATTGGAGGTACATGGGTTTGCTATGCTCAAGAGGCTCACAATGTTAAACCTTCAAACATAGGCCACTACGCAGAGCAAGAAGAATTCAACATTAATCTATGGACAAAAAAAATAATATGATAAGCAAGACGGAGTGAAATGGCTGGCAACGACAGACAGCGACAGACAATTTCGAAGACGAGAGGTGAACAAGATTACAAGGAAGATAGACGAAAAAGTCGGTCGGGAGATGGAACAAGATGCATGTCGGTCCTTGTGTACACGCAAAGATGTCCAGTCTATCCAGGCACTTGCACAGGCAGATGTTTGTCGATAAAAAGCTTGGCGCGCTTTGCATTGTTCGCGATAAGTTGCCTGTACAGCTTATTCCCTCTGAGCTTTCTTTTCCATTCGGTGACGGTGTAAGGTTGAGCACCCTTGTAAATGTCTTGCAAACGTTCCAAAAAATTGTTCATTGCGTTCAGTCCATCCCGGACAGTTGTATGCGTTATATGAGGACCAAATGGCAGCTGGAGGAAACCAGGATTTGACAGTGATTTGCTCCGGCAGATCTGTTCAGACATGTTAGTGGGAAACCGTTTGGTTGTAATGGTAATTTACCAGTATACATAGAATACGTTCGCATATTGCTGCCAGCTCGTTTGCAGTTAGCTCGTCGTCACAATATGAGTATCCATTAGAAACAGCAGTAGACACGAATCCGATCTGGTATTGCGTAATTTTGACAGAGGGTCCCTGCAGTGTTGCGTCGAGGCTCGCGTATTGCCTAGCAATCCGAGAAATTATCCCCCCATGAACAGTGCTGCACGGCCGTGAGGCTGGCTGACGACTTCTTTGCACCGCGACATGGCAGCCTCAAAGTCCTCGAGAGTAAAAATGTAACCTGCTTTGCGAAAGGATGTGGGTGCGTAAGGCTCTTTTACAGTGAAAACACGTGCTCTCACTTCCAAGGGCACCAGAGTGCGGAATGGGATACATTCTCGCAGGAGACAACGAGAGACAGTCTGTATGGTATGTGCCGAATGAGATAAAATTAGACGACATACATACAGAGCGATCTCAGGGGACTGCACTCCGAGCATCCAGTCTGACACTATTGTCCGAGGCTTACTGAACACAAATAAATTATCGGATGGCCTATCGATAAGATTGAAATCTTGCAAATGACTGAGGGACAGATGATTTGTGTTGTTAAGATCCCAGAGCTCCGTCGGTATTTGTGAATCAATTTTTGCCACCATGGCAGAAAAAATCTCTGTATAGCTGCACGGTCGGCCTGTCCCAATTCCTCATCTTTGCCACCTTGCAGGAATCCAAAGCCCCGAGATACTGTGCGCCAATCATATGTTGACGCTTGTGTCGTACTGACAGTGGACAGTGGCGGTACATATCCGTACCCATATTTCAGGGATAGGATAGCGTCTTGCGGTTTCTGACCAGTTTCCCTCATGGATGGCAATAGCTCGGGCGTCTTCGTCTTCTGTAACGGCGCAGAAGGTTTTATACGAGCATGGCAGTCTCTGTCGTAGTTTTCGTCACTGTTCCAATCATCATCTTTATAATCCACATACACAGGAAACTGAGTGAAGGAAGTAGACGGCATTTGGCAAGGTGAATAGAGAACATCGCCATCGTCATAGTCAGCAAGGTTGGGATCGCCGTAATCAATATCATCATCCATGTCGCCACCCTCAGCTAACTCAAGCGGCGGTGTGAAGTCCCTACAAAGATCCCATTCGTTGTTGAGAGCGTCGTAAACCCTGTGAGATTTGGTATAACAGCCATGTACGGCCTGCTGGTTGGCGCTGTTGACACGGACTCACATGTAAAGCTTTTTCCTCTAGAAGAACGAATCGTCTTCCATTCGTACATTGTGGTATCAACGAGAGGAGGACGAGCACCCTGTTCCAGCAAGATTTGACAAGTAGAAGGATCCTCCAAAGCCAAGATCTCGGCATTGTGTTTTGTTCTTTTGTCGAAAAATGTTTTCCAGTCCTGGTATAGTGCGCCCTTCTCCTCTTCGTTTAACCACCCAATCATGTTACGCATGGGCAAATTGGAGGCAACACGAGCAGCCTCTTCTTCTTTTGATGTACGCTCAGCAATCAAGAGCTCAAGCTTGTCTTGAGCCAACAACGGATCCTGGAAAGGTCTATCGCCATGGTTAGCTTCACGCACGAACTTGCGGCTCACGTATCAAAAAACAAAGGATGTCGCGTATTTGATATCCAGTAAGTGCATGCTAATATCTTGGGGACTCTCTTTCCGCCAGAGGTAAGAATTCATAATTAAAGCGCCCAATGCAAAATCGCGGTCCTGGAAAATGGCATCTAAAGCTCGTTTAACCATCTGTTCCGGCGGCTGAAGGTGCCTCAAAGAACCGTCGCGATGAACAGCTTCTTCCTCAGCTATTGTCCAAGGGTAGTATACTGGAATGTGATGATCCAAAAGAAATCGATAGACGGCCGTAGTTTATCTGTCTCGGTCCATCGTAATACAACACCCGCGACGAGGGGGTTTTTGGCGTCAAAAGTATTGACAGTCGAGGTGCTTAGCCCGTCTAACCATGCCAGAGAGATTTTGGGGTCCTTTGCGAGTTTCATGTACCAGGAAGGATATGGACAGTTCTCGTCTTGCGGCATACTGGGCGTTTTATAATTCTCGGGAAGCGATGCTTGGGCCAGGATGTAAGATAGAAGACCCATCCAGATAGCAAACCAGTCCCGCGCCAACTTGCTCATCTTTCCAGAAATCGCAGCTGATTTATGCGACTTTGAATAGTTGAACAAAGATGGGGAGGAGGCGTTGTACCGCGGATGTTGTACGCCATTCGGAGTCTATGTACAGCTTCCACCAAGCGGGTTTCTGCCTCTTCCCACTTCATGCAGCTGTCCTCATCCATCTCGTATCGATAACCATCGCCTCCCAAGGCGGTAGTTTCCTTGGTATGTGGAATCCAGCATAAGTCTTGGAATGGGTATGAAAGAAAGGAGGGTGCCAAGGGCACGAATGAAAGCCAGCCAAACGAATCCGACCACCATACAGGCTGCTTGAACATCGCGACGTTCAGGAGTTTAGCGTCGAAGGGACTGGTAGTGGGGGTGTGGGGGGATAAGCACAGGACGCCTTGAATTGGGAGAGCAGTAGATGGTGCCATTCTGTATAAAAACACATCCGTTCGTCCAGTCAAAAGGTGTGGAGGACATTGAACAAAATCACTTGTCTATGGAAGACGAGATGTGTTAGAAATTGCGTTCAGATGCGTGATACGGACTTGTTGACTTACATGACCACAATGGGATCCTGAAGCTATACAGAAGAGAGTGTGGATTATCAAAGGATAGGAATACTGATCTAGAAAAGAGTGATCAAATCAAAGAGAGAAAAAGAGATTTAGAAATTCAAACGTACGGTTCGATTCTAGAGATCAGAACAGGACGGATAAAATCGCCGAGGGAAAACAATAGAGAAACAATGGATCCTTCGTATATCGTGAAATGTAGCGGTACTAGGAACGAGGGAAAAGTCCACGAGCAGTGATATAGAAGAAACGTTCGTCTATATCATGCTCTGAACGATTCGACTCGAAGGTGCACGATAAGATACTAGGCGAGGAACAAAAGAGAAAAATGAATGATGAGTCCTGCTTTAGTATACCGCGCAACGAGGAAGTAGGAGAGATTGACGGAAATAAATAAGTTGAGGGGTGACCACAGACTATGATATAGAAGAAACGCTCGTCTATATCAATGTAGTGGTGAGGACTTGGGGCGAAAGGTTAACGTCGCTAATCCCGTGTGCGACGGAGTTTGAATATTCACGTGTACAACGGAGTTTGAATATTCACGTGTGCATCGGAGTTTTAATATTCATGTGTACGACGGAGTTTGAATATTCACGTGATCACCTCGCGACAGTCATCGATCTCTTCACACTCTCCTCTCAACCTCCTTTGCCCAATCCCAAGGTACGTTGCCTTGGGATTGGGGTCAACCCTATTGACTCCGGCAGCAGGATCTATGAGCTCTACCTTTTCTACCGCCTTTATTGTCTCTGATGAGAGTGAGGATGCAGAAGAGCGCTTCTTCTGCATCCCACTGTCTCCTCCAACGTCCTCGATCTTTTTTGAGTCCTCGACTCCTTCCGATATCGCCATCCAGGCAGCAAGATTAACCGGTTCTACCTTTGCTACCGCCTTCATTGGCGCTGATGAAGGTGAGGATGCGGAAGAGCGCTTCTTCTGCATCCCACTGTCTCCTCCAACATCCTCGATCTTTTTTTGAGTCCTTGACTCCTTCCGATATCGCCATCCAGGCAGCAAGATTAACCGGTTCTACCTTTGCTACCGCCTTCATTGGCGCTGATGAAGGTGAGGATGCGGAAGAGCGCTTCTTCTGCATCCTGCTGTCTCCAACGTCCTCGATCTTTTTTGAGTCCTCGACTCCTTCCGATATCGCCATCCAGGCAGCAGGATCTACGGGATCTACATTCTCTGCCGCCTTCATATATGTTGATAAAGATGAGGATGCGGAGGAGCGCTTCTTCTACATCCTACTGTCTCCTCCAACGTTCTCCATCTTTTTTGAGTCCTTGACCGACACCTTCCGATGTCGCCATCCGCCCTCTATTGTCCCTATTACATGGTCTCTTCGTCACCTCTTCCTGTTCGCTACCTCCATCGCTACCCGATTTATTTGATATGGCCCAATCGTGTACTCAGACCACAAGTTGCAAATAGCCATGGTTGCAAAGCCATTCGCGCCATCTGAGGCCTTGAAGCTCGTCGGTGAAACATGGGTCCAGAAGTAAGTTATCTGCTGGCTACTCTACTTTAGCTTACTTACCTTTGAATATTCCAGACCGTTTGCTGCCCCTCCAATGTCCCTCTTGCCGAAAGAACCTTTCCTATCCCTTCATACATATGTCTTTGTCGGTTGATACCATTGTTGAAATCCGCTCGTTCTTTACTTATCGGTGCTGTTGGATTTTTACCCTATGATTTCTTTCCGCCCTCCGCCATGTCAATTTCTTTGCTCCTAATCAATCAATCAACTCTGCGGACTACGGCAAGCCCACTTCGCAGGCTCTAATATCCATTCCCAAGCTTTCCCACGCTCAAGTCTTCATCCAATATAATTTCTATCACTTCCCTAGTCGGGGGCATGTTGGCTCTCTAGAAATTCAGTCGACCAAGATTTCCTGCAAGGTCAATTGATCCTCCTCATTTCTCATGACACATCGCATCCCCAGCAGGAATTTGTCGCGAAAACTTGCCATTTAGAGACGAATCCATAACTGGAATATCATGTGATCAATATCAACACGTCGGTGCCAGCGGTGGCTGCAATTTTCTTGCAAAACCTTTGTTTCTCTACCTGTAACGCAGACTTCAGTCCTTGTCATTTCGCTTCAACTGATATCAGGAATTCAAATTAATCATGTTGCCTACTTCTATATCACGAACATCACGACTTGGTGTCAGTGTACGCTACCGATTCACATCGTCATGGTACAGCTCTCAACCAACCATTTAGGTAACCCGCCCTGAACAAGCGTACACAATGCTGCAAGAAGCCAAAGAAAAGGAGGCTGCGTGCCGACGTAAACAGGGCGGAGCTGTGTGTCCGGGCGGAAGCGGCGATTTCAGCCTTGAAAACGGCTGATATGGAGCTTTTCGATGCACAACTTGCCCTGGGTCGAATCCGACATATTTTAATATCTTTTGGGATTGTTGTGCCTATACATGAGCCTGGTGAAGCTGTTGAAGAATCTGAGAAACTTACGGAGCATGTAGAGGGCTGTGAGTTATCCCCTCCTTTCGCTTCGCCATTCTTCAAGCTCAACTGTTTCTACAGCTTTGCATATGTTCTCTCACTCATCGTTTGGGACTATTGGTGTGAATCTGGATTAACAGATGTCTATACCCCTATATATGCTGTACCACAATATTTCTTCTTGCCATTCTTCAAGCTCAACCATTTCTAAAGCTTTGCATCGGCGTTGTTTGGGATTATTGGTATGGTTCTGGACTAGCAGACGTCTAAGCCCCTATATATGTTGTACCACAAAATTTCTTCTCTTAATTAGATAGAAACCATCAAAACTCTTTGTTTATGTTACAGGGGGGGGAGGCCGGAGCTCGGAGTGAAGTAGGGTCGGATCTATTGTCACAAAAAGGGGCAGTCTGAGGGGTAACATGTTGAAAAGTGAACCATCCGAATAGCTCAGCTTCACCCCGTTAACTCTTAATCACATAGAGAGTGTCAGAAAATTTTCAACATGGCTAACACAAAGAAAGCATCCACCAAAAGCAATACAAAAGCCTCTTCCCGACCGACCAGAACGTCGAAAAGGACGACCAAAGCTATACCTGACTCGGTGCGTCCCAGTGGGGCCGCTGAAGTGGACACACGAGGTTTTTTTCCGCCTGCTAACATTGTTTCTCATACTGATACTAGTACATATTCTGCCGCAGTAGACCTTGAAGATAGCCCGGCGGTTATGGGCATACCAGTGCCAGATGGCACTCAAGCGACAGTGAATAAGGGTATGCATTCCAGAATATACAGGACCAACTTTTACTTATCTTTGTATTAAAGAGAACGTTCCTACCGGTAATTGTAGGCCAATTCGCAGTACCCGTGGCCAAGGTGGTCACATAGCTCAGCTGCAGAAGGCAGCCCAAGCCGTTGGTCAGGACCTTGAGGCGAAGATCCAGAAGCGCCAACGAGGGCGCGCGCGCAGGTGCTGAGCCCACCGAACTTGAAATTTTCGCAGGTGAATTGTCCAATAATGACATGGCCCCTCCTGCCAAGCGCGTTCGTGGCGATGTGAGTGTTCTGAAGATTGTATATCTCAATATTGTCTTACAGCCTTTACAGGTCACGAAAGTCAATCGGGTCGACCCACCCTTAAGGGGGAGCCCCATTACCTCGTCGAATCAATTCTGCGAACGGAACGAGGAGACTGAAAAGGCGTCACCAACGCCGTTTGTTGTCCAGCAGCAACAACGTCAACCTCCTGTCATTCAGCAACATCAACGTCGAGTGCCTCCGGGCCTTTCTCAACAGCAGCAGCGTCAACCGCCCCTGGGCCTTGCTCAGCACCAACAGCGCCAACTCCCGGGCCTTGCTCAGCAGCAACAGCGTCAACCGCCCCTGGGCCTTGCTCAACAACAACAGCGCCAACCAGTTCTTGTTCAACAGCAATCCCCTTCTCAGCAAGGGGCCGTTGCGAATCAACTTCGTGAACCCCTTTGCAGCAGCAGAGGCCTATGGAAGCCTCAGGACGGACTCCGCGAGGTATAGCTTACTCTTTTAAACACAGAAGAAGCCCGCTAATAGTACCTCAAGTGAATTCAACGCTTTATATGATGGACGTATGTTTCTTTTTTAATATATATATATATGTTTGTTATATTCGATACCGATATGGAATTTATATAGGCAACGCACGACGACATATACGACGATCCACCCGCTCAAGAGAACGAAGTTACTGAAACCAGCGGACTCCATGGTCGACTCATCGGTGAGAACGATGTCGATGGTGATAAGGACAATGACAACGACAATGAAGAAGACTACGTGATGAACGAAAACGAGGATGAAGACGAAGACGAAGACGAGGCACGACTCAGACCATTCTGCTGGAGCAATGACGAGAATCACCAAAGTCAGTGGCGTGACAAAGATCGCTCACAAAATGATCAACATGTGAGTGGTAAGCTTTCGAATCACATCTTACTAATTATTTATCTTCAGGACGATGATGACTTCAACAATCCTTACGACGTCAGGTTCTTCCCAGGAGGTCAGCTTGACGCTCAGGGCAATGGGGATGGCCATAAGTGCAAGCCTTTCCTCTCCATACACTAAGATTAAGGAACCTACAAATTTATAGTCCCTGTTGACGAAGTATCTGACGATGAAGACGAAAGGCGCGCTTTTGAATATCTTCGAAGCTACTCTCAAAATCCCAACTTGGCTGCGCAAGAGGTATGACCTTACCTGTTCAAAGTGCATGTACTGAGCTTGTCCTTTAGGACTACGGCGTTCGCGATATCCTTGAAGAACACCACCGCCGAAATCGTCCCAATCGCCCCACCTTCTCCTACAAGGCTTGCTGCTGCTGCTTCAAATCAGCAGGCCTCGAGTCAACGTGGTGAAGAAGAGGATACTGTGGACTCTGAGGCCCAATCAAATGAACGGGAGGGTAAAAATCAGAAACAGGGACAAGTAGTAGGACAATTAGCTCATACCAACAACACTTGCCTTCGATATTACCCGAAAACCTGGCAAACTGTCATCCAGGATGCTAAAGAACGATTCCGGTTTTACATCGCTGTAGAAAAGGCCTTTCCTATGCGCTCATTCGATATTTCGGATGCTAGAGCATGTTTAATGCAATCCTTAGCAGCTCACGAAGAAAAGGGTATAGAGCTCAGTGACAGTAAGGTCTATAATTATATTCGATCATTCTTTCTACTAATGTGCTTGATTCTTTCAGGGTACACGATTACCAGGCCCATGTCTATAGTTGTAAGATTGATTTCATTTTCTTGTTTCTATCTTTATTGATATGTTGTCTAGGTATACAAGGAGGCTGCCAGCTACCGGTGTGCAATGAAACAACTTTGCCGTCAACTCGTCATGCTACACTATGTAGATGTCCTCACCTATGCTGGACCCACCATCCCCCAGCAAAAACACTTGGAGGTGGTAATTTCTCGTCAGGTCCATGCAGTTTTACAACCAAACTGTCTGTTCCTGGTTGGTCCACCAAACACTGAGGTAAGTAAATCTCCTCATCCACTTAATCGATGTTACTAAGTTTTCATCTGTGAAGGGTAAACGCGAACATCTCACACCCATGTATTCAAAACCTCATCCTTCAATTCTACTACAATCGAGACAACGGTATAGCAAAGTCGTTCCCTGACCAGTTTAAGGACATGGTACCGGATGGTGCTATTGCCCTGGTCATGATGTGTGTATGTTACATTTTAATCTGTTTACCATGGCATGACAAGTGCTAACCACTCTATCAGATTCGCAGCTGCCTCGATGAATGGCGATCTGGAACCCATGACAAAAACGACTTCAGCGAAAAAGCATATGGCCAGATACACTCTGCCATGCTAGCGCTGATAGACAAGGTCAGAACATATGAATACCATAAATGTGTTCTTGAGGACAATCGTCGTCGTTGGGCAGCAATGGGGATGTAAGTAATCAATACACTATTTCCTCTGAACTCACCTCAAAATGTATGAGTAATAGGAGGCAACTTCAGGCTCGTGATGATATGGTCAACCCATATAACTTTGAACCCGTACTTGACTGATTGTGTGGGCTGTATCTATCATATTTCTTCTTTGTATTGTCTCAGAAGTGGTAGTCCTCTTTACAGTAATTGTCGTAGAACTAATTTAATGCATACGAAATTTTACCTGGTCATTTCATTTGAACCCCACATTGTACAGGCCTTTCAATTGGCTAATCAAGGTATAATATTAGAGGATGGTAAGTGGTTTGTAATGCTGCCCTTGTCTATATACTGCTATGTAGTAGGATGAGGGATGCTACAGATTACCATGAATTCTAATAGATGATACTATGGATTGTGATATGGGATTCTATGGATTATGGTATGTAATGCTATGGACATAATTAGGCAGTGCTATGAACATAATTAGATGGTGCTATGGAATGCTATGGGCTTTTGTAGCACATGCTATACGAGAGGTATATAGCACTCCATAACAACCAGAATAAATTACATACAAGTGACAAAAGACTATCTAAATGGGGACCTTTGCTAAACTACTCGGATGCTATAGAGTACTACCCGAGCGCTCTGTAGTATTTCTGATTTTGCTGATGGCGGCCACCTCACAGACTCTATTGGTCATAATCAACCAGCACAAACCAGTGTTGTGCAATTGTCCACTGTGCAATCGTATGTCCACCAGGTTAGGGAGCGATCTCCATCGTCCGAATCGTCTGAAGTAGAGGGCACTGACGATCATCTCATACAACAAAACCAAAACAATGTTGGCGGCCACCTCACAGACCCTGTTTGTTATGATCAACCAACACAAACCACTGTTGTGCAATCTTCCACTATGCAATTGGAAAGCGACTTCCAACAAGAAACTAATCAAGCAGTCGGTCGCCGAAGTCATCGCTTGTCTCAAATCGCTCATGAAGATGGAATCCTGCAAGAATCACGAATACAGTCACCGCCATCAATTCAACAATTGGATAAGCATCTTCATCCTTCTACCTCTTCAACCAGCAAAGAAAAAGTTTCAAAAACTTAGGGACCACAGTAAGAAGGTCTAGCCGAATTGCTATTCCTGTAGCCACGGCTGCCGCTGTGAACAAGTCGAAAACGACGTCGGGGCCGTCAAAGGCCAAAGTAAAGTTGTCAATAAGCACAGCTATTAATAAAGGCAGAACCGCATCTGGAAAGGTGAGGCGTGAAATAGTAATCTCTTCCCTTCCCTTCAATTTCCATGAAGTAGCAGTACCATTAGTCCGTACCTAAATAGCAATAAATAAATTGATATAAAAACTATACTCTCTTCTTCTTCGTCTCATGATCCTCATTTCCCTCCAATTCCATTTTGCGTTTCAAAGCCATTGTAGTGGCATACCCCACCTCCTCATATTCCCCATGCCAATCATTGTCTTCTTTCCCCACTGCTCCAGCCTCCGGGGTTGGAGAACAAGGATACGGCACCAGTGTGTTTGGCTCCAGTTCTGTGTAACGGAAATGTGGTATATAAGTTGCTGGCTCCAAAGTACCTTCTGGAATCCAACTATTGCAGTTTGGTTTTTCAACTGGCTGAGTTGTAAATCCTCCTACGTCATCGGCGACCGTGCTGGTTGAAGAATCTGTTGAAAACAATTTTGGCTGATCCAGTAGCTCTGTTGTTACTACTGCCCCTGATATGTTACTTGTTGAATCTTGATTTAGTCCAGGCAAAGAGTTTGCAGCGCCTGGTTTGCTGTGGGCCGCAACGACTGCGGCATCTGGATCGATGTTGAATGTGTCGCCGGCAGCCTTGGTGAGGGGTGTGTTGTCGTCGGCAGTTGGGACGGTAGGAAGTGTCAGTTCTGTAGTACCTAATTGCTTGGGGACATCCTGGTTTTCTGGGGCCTCTGATTCATCGAACTTCCCTCCATAGTTGCCAGATTTTGGGGGAGGAGCAGCACCTTCAGCCTCTGCTACGGACTCCACAATGTCGTTCACGATGGGCACGGTGACCGACTTTGGACTGATGAAACCTGATGACTGGATCATTCTGAACGATGCCCCCTTGTTTATCATTCCCATCCACCCCTTCATCTCTTGCAGATCCTTCTCCAATACTTGTTGTTTGTTTTGAATATCTTGGACACCCTGCAAGATATCCCCCAGAAGGTCATCCGGCGTTGGAGGGCTTCGCAATGTTGGCGGACCTTCTGCAAGATCTCGGCAAGAAGGTCCCCCAAGTCGTTACAACCAGGATGTTCTCCCAGTTGTCTGAGCATACCATCACTCAGAGGTGTCTTGAAGTGGAGCCCGATGTTTGCTGTGTTGGCCAAAGGGCATCGTTTTTGCCATTCTTGCAAGCCCAACATGCGTGTCCCTCCCGTGCTGTCTCGTCGGCGAGGACCAAGCACCTTCGACTTGCTTTCAGGCACGAATCGCAAGAAACATCGCCATCAACCCACCCTTTTACATCAGCATTATGGTCAGACTTAAGGGAGGAATCTGGTGGGGCTGAACTGCCAGCCTTAACGGCCTCCCCGGCGGCCGCTTTTTGCGTGCTTTATTTGGAGCGGTCGCCGCTTTATCTTCCTGACCAGGTTTTGCAGGCTTTGGAGTTATCCTGTCAACATTTTTGTAGATTCCTCTGTAATAATTTGTTAAAATATGTAACAAGCAATATGAGATCAACTAACTCTTTATTTTAGGGCGTCACCTCGTTCTGGGTTTTGTGGGTTTTGTGGGTTTCCTGGTGTTGCCTTTTTGTCTCACCTCCATCATCATCGCTGGAAACTATAACCTTGCTTTTTTACGTTTCCTACTGAGGCGCTGAAATTGGGCTTGGATGGTGCAGATCTCTTTTTTTTGCGAATGTTGTCCTCTTCAGCGGTCGCCGTAGCGGATGCCGTTTCAGCATGAGAATTTCCAGTCGATACCTTGTTCTTCGGCTTCTGCGTGCGTTCCCTGACATGTTCCTTTGTCTTCTCCTTCTCCTTCTGGTCCTCTCTTGCTTTAAGCATGGCCTTGTGACGTTCTGCTGCCTCGGCAACTTGGATTGCCATTGGCCTGAGTAACCATCCCCTGCCTTTGTTTGCCCTGCCTCCCATCAGTATATCGTGAACCTCCTTCCACAAAGTTTTGGGTTGGTTAGGAAGGTTTTGGCTTTGAGAGTCCAGAGCCACCTACCATTATAACATTTGAGCTAACGAATACAACGCAAAATTAAATTTTTCGCTCACCAATTCACTGTAGAGTTCCACAAGATTAGCTTTATACTCGATTGGGTCCCGTGCTAATCAAATGATTCGTTTGTCTGCCTGATTGGCGCGAGCAATATGGGAAGTCAGGGCGGTAGACATAATCACGAATGAGGTATTGAAAGCTAATCAAAGATTCAGCGTTTAGTTAAGAGAAGACAATTTGATGGAGATGAAGAATTTTGAACTGTCTCAAAATAGCTCAAATCAGGTCACATGCCGTATTGCAACTTTTATTCGAGTCGCGTCTCAGTCATCGACCACCATCATACTCTTAAGTCGGCGAGCTCATTTTTAGTGTAGGCCAATAATAGGAATTACTATCCTGTCATGCCCAGAAAATCTAGAGGTAAGCATATAGATTCTGGGAATTTGTTTTGTATATAACAAGATCTTTGTTGTATATCGATGTTCAAGTTAACACTATAGCGTCCTCTCCAGACCTCAGCATGGAAATTGGATCTGATAGCTCGGGAGTTGACGAGGCTACCCAACGGATTTCCGACGACGACATCATTGAGATTGGTTTGGACACCGGCGCTGATGAAGATCGACTTCAACAGGACAATTATAACGACATCGAAATAGGTTCAGACATTGATAGCGTACGCGATACACTCAACAACATTGAAGTCGTATCCGACAGCGAGATTATGCAAGAGGACAGGCCGTTGGACATTGATGCTATTATCGAGATTGGGTCTGATTCGGAAGATGGAGATATTGAAATAGGGTCCGATCGCGATGAAGAGTTAGAAGTTGGGACCGACAGTGAGAGAGTGCGAGGTGGAAGTGCGGCAGCCGGTATGAGTAATGAGGAATTCGAAGTTGGGACTGACAGCGAGAGCGTGCGAGGTGGTGGTGCAGCTGTCAACATGGATGATGAAGAATTGGAGGTTGGGACCGACAGAGAGAGCGTGCGAGGTGGAGATGCGGCTGCCGGTATGGGTGATGAAGAATTGGAGGTTGGGACCGACAGCGAGAGCGTCGCGGGGTGGAGGTGCAGCTGTCGGGATGGGTGATGAAGAGTTAGAAGTTGGGACCGACAGCGAGAGCGTGCGAGGTGGTGGTGCAGCTGTCGACATGGATAATGAAGAATTGGAGGTTGGGACCGACAGCGAGAGCGTGCAAGATGGAGATGCGGCTGCCGGTATGGGTGATGAAGAATTGGAGGTTGGGACCGACAGCGAGAGCGTGCAAGGTGGAGATGCGGCTGCCGGTATGGGTGATGAAAAACTTCGAAGTTGGGACCGACAGCAAGAGTGTGCGAGGTGGTGGTGCAGCTGTCGGCATGGGTGATGAAGAATTGGAGGTTGGGACCGACAGCGAGAGCGTCGCGAGGTGCAGCTGACGGCTTAGGCGATGAAGAGTTTGAGATTGGGACTGATAGTGTGAGCGTGCAAGGAGAGTGCGGCTGCCGGCTTTCATAATGAAGAATTCGAAGTTGGGACCGACAGCGAGAGTGTGCAAGGCGGAGATGCGGCTGCCGAAAGATCTATTTCCAGTGAGCCAGGAGATATCGAAATTGGATCCGACGTTGAAGACAGGCATTTTGACATTGGGACAGACGAGCATGTAGGAGGAGGTAAGATCACCAATGACCTCATCGAAGTAGGATCTAATGACAAGGCGGTGGCCGCTGTGACTGTCTTCACAGGGCCGCTGACCCTAAATACATTGATCTGCAGGCCAGACAGCAGCGACGATGGGGACTGGCAACCTTCCAACAGGTCTTCCAGCTCATTCGACGAGGATATCAACATTTGTTTAGATCCCAGCATTGAGATCCAAATGAATGAGCCGCTGACCCTGAATACATTGATCTGCAGGCCAGACAGCAGCGACGATGGAGACTGGCAACCTTCAAACAGGTCTTCCAGCTCACTCGACGAGGATATCAACATTTGTTTAGATCCCAACATTGAGATCCAAATGGATGGGCCACTGACCCTGAATACCTTGATCTGTGGGCCAGACAGCATCAAAGATAGGAACTGGCAACCTTCAAACAGCTCTTCTAGTGAATCCAACGAGGATATCGACATTTGTTTAGGTACCGATGAGCTGGATGGCTTAGTGGAAATTGGGTCGGATGCAGCATCGAGATAGAGTCGGATAATATGCTTGAAAATGGTAATTCTTTATTGAATAGGCATTGAAAATATGTCAATAATGCAATCTTTTCAGCCAGTGAACCCCTGCCCGTCCTGGCCCGGCCTCCGACACACTCAATGACATCGTCGAAATCGGATCGGACATCAGCTCAGAGATGCAGTTAGATACAAACAAAAACGGTAATACTCTTGAAGAATCTCTCCCAGTATATTCTTAATATTATCCTCCCAGCCAGTAAACATTCGTCTCATGTTGGGCCCTCCAGCGGCCTCCGATGCTTATACAACAGCCGCCGGAACTCACACAGATATCCTTGAGATTGGATCGGACGCCAGCATAGAGATTGGGTCGGATACGAGTGAATCAGGCAGACACGTCCCGGCCTCTGGCGCTCATGCAGACATCGTAGAAATAGAGTCGGACATCAGTCTAGAAGTTGGGACGGACACCGAAATACAGTGACTCAAAAACTGTCTGGATGTTTTTGAAATTGAACTTAAATTGACTATAATGTCATGTAATCCTTATGAAATTACATGATCTAAAATGTACTGGAAAGCCCTGGATCACAGCTTTCAGATAATATAGCATATGTTTGTATTTGTTTGGTTTCTCTATTATTATTAAATACTTTATAAAAATAACACATCCGGACAGTTTCTTTGCGGCCTGTTGGAATATGGGTATCTATATAAACCAGTACTTTGTGTGACCACACTTTGCTTTCAAAACATCTAAAACTCTTCTAGACATACTATTGATTGATTTCACATAGTCTTCCTTGGGTATTTCCTCCCATTCTTCCAGTATTCTGCCCTACAACTTGACATCAGTTTTGCAAATATAATCACCATTTTCTGGCATAAAGATGATGTTAGAGTATAATTTAAAAGAGAGAGAATACATGACTGTGTAGTAGAGAATAATTGGCTATAAATTTGGGGGAATGTAAAGTTTCAGTCCTTTTATATACTTCCAACATGTTTTCATTCATTTGATATTTTTTTACATGTTTACCATAACAAAAAACCTTATTGTGTTAATTCCAACGGGCCGCAAAGAAACTGTCCGGATGTGTTATTTTTATAAAGTATTTAATAATAATATATTAACCAAACAAATACAAACATATGTTATATCTCCTGAAAGCTGTGATCTAAGACTTTCTAGTACATTTTAAATCAAATAATTTCATTAAGATTACATGTCATTATAGTCAGTTTAAGTTCAATTTCAAAAACATCCGGACAGTTTTTTGAGTCACTGTAGGTATTTATCCTTGTACTGGTCTTGTGCGCAGAAAATAATACTGCCTATCCAGCTAGTAAAAAACCGCCCCCGCGTTAGGGAAGGCCGCCGCTACTCTGACATCGCACCTTTCAAATGCCTCCACGTCAAAATTTCTGTTGGAGCCATTAACAGGAGATCATAGCGATGATGACGTCGAGTATGTTGAAAGCATCCATGTTGATCGACGCCCGGGATACAAGCAACAAAAGGATACGAGGCCTCCGCCACCCCATCGCAAAAACAAGTGCTCCCAGCTGCCGCCTCTCGCCGTGGCAAGGCAACTGAAAGGTACGTTCCAGGTCAAAACATGTATGAAGGTGAAGTGGAGTTGTTTACATGGAATATTAATTGTAGTACTAGTGGAGATAACGAGACAGACCCCGTTCCTCCTGCAAGGACGTCCAGTGGTGGTGTGTACCTTAATGTTAGTACGACAAGATAAATCACATGGTTTTGATTAGAGCTTGAACGGCCACCGCTTGAACATAAAAATCCCAGCTTCCATCAAATCGAAAATGACTCTAACGGTAGAATCCACTCTTCATTAAGTCTAATTAAGCTGATTTACTACCAGATGGAATTCAATTTCAAAACGATTACAGTATATTTACTAAGGCTCTAACACCTGAATCCATTGGTATGTTGTCTCAACCAATAACTATGATTAATCCGACTCTCACTTCATAACTGCTTTAGAGCCTCGGATAAATGCTGTGGCCGACATGGTTGAAGACACTATAGATAAAGACAGAGCATATGTCGGGAGCACATTATCGAAAACCTTCAGGCCCGATGCGGAAGCCCGTTTTGTGCATACAAGGCATGTCAATGTCAGGCGAGACGGCCGCCGCCACCAAGGTCAAGCCGATACCCGGCTCCCGAATCTTGATCAAATAGGGATGCCTTCCACTGTACAAGAGCCATATGTCTTTGTATGTGAAAGATTCAACTTTGTGGTAAAGACATTTACTCAAGATATTCTTTAGCATTACACCAGAGAACAACTTCAAGACATACATGAAAACATGAGGGGAGCCGCCTTGGGCCTCCCTTATGTAGACACTGCCTATGTGTTACAAAACGCGCGTATAATCAATTGCAAATGGAAACGGCACAGGTAGAGATTATGCAGAGGGCATTGGAAGAAGTTACAAAGGCGGCAGATATGCTCACACCTTGGCTTTAAATAATTACATTTCAGTTGGTATAACTTGAATACGAGCGGTATCCGAATACACGAAGTGTTAAACTGCGGCGGCCGATGTTGGCCAAAATGTGATACAGGTCATGTGACTCGTCTGCCTAATTGATCAAGTTGAACTTTGCTTCTTAATTTAAACCATGAACATGAAACAAGTACAGCTCATTACACCGCATTCGACCATTCTGCAACAGACTTCCTTTGATGAGAGGGAAGCCATAGCGCGTCTTAAACTACACTTAATGATGTCTCGCTTATGTACTGCAGTTCGGACTGTAATGACGAGACCTACAAGCGCCAAAGATCAATTTGCACGAAATCTTACAGACGAACTTGTATGTGATATCAATTGTTATTCTCGCACGCTAATTTGAACTACAGGTCTTAATACTTGCACATATTGGTCACTGTGCACTTCACGGATATCGTGTATACCCCCCTTACCTGTTGGCGGGAATTCTCTGATGCATGGTTTGAGGAGTTAAAGAAAGGACCTAAGATTGATCCACTCAAAGTTGATTTTCCCGGATCCATCAATATGGAATTCAATGCCGACAGCGACCTCGCAATCCTTGGCATGACCAAAGAACATTCCTATTGGTGGTAAGGTCAGCCAACCGGTCAGGTGGGACCGATTGTGACGGTTGAAGTTATTGAGGGCATTTTGAAGCATACTACACTGAGGTATGAGCATGTCGCTTGGCCATAAGAAATGGTTGAATCAAATAAATTTCCAGCACCTTCGAAGCCATGCGGCTGCTGGTGAAGATACCAGTGATAGCATGCTCAAAGATGGTGTACCTGGAATGGCCGAGCGGCGTCCGAATCACACCACCACTGTGGTAGCGGAGCCCGGATGTCCGAACTGTGAACCGATTCGGGATGTGTTGAGACATGCCCACGATAAGCTTAATCAAGCCAGGTTTATAATGAATGAATATATTCAGAGCAGCGAGGATGCCAAAGAACAATCTAGCCATGTCATTGGGGGATATGGGGCTGCTGTGGAACTCGCCGAGGAACTTGGAGAAGACTTCTACGCACTCCCGGACGCCGCTTTTCCAAAAACACCACCGCCTACTTTATCCAAAGGTGATTCCACCCGCACCAGATACACATCGCCCCAGAACCTATGTCTGTAATCGTCCAGGAGTATCCTTACCTTCTATAACGGGTTCAGTTATTCCGTCAACAGGAAGAGCGGCGGCGACGGGCGGCAGCCATGGAACCTGTTGATGTTTCCATGGGAGACAACGTCCCGACGAAGATTCAAGTTCGTGATAGTGACCATAGTAGTGACACCACAACGTCTGTTCCGGAAGGGTTTACAGATCCTGAATGGTCAGACAGTCAAGATGGCAGCGATCAGGTAGACATCAACATGCCTTTCAACAATAGTGCAGTCGACCAATCCATTGGTTTACCGCTTGGTGTGCAGATACTGTACTTCAGGGTCCATCGGAAATGGAAGAAGTACATGTAACAAACTCGATCACTAGCGGGGAGGAAAAAAGAGAGGCGTCGACTGCTTCCATAGCAAGGCCGGAGGCCGATGAGTAGTTTCAATAGGGCGATAAAAATACATGTATGCAGTAGAAAAGGCAATAATCCAACAGCAGTTTGATTTAAATGAGGTAGTCACTATTATAATAATCGTCCCAGCATCTGATGCACTGCCATTGTATCAACCACGGCCTCTAAGAAGTCATAATCATGTTCTAATAGACAAAATATCGCTGGTCTGATTCTCACCCTCTTTCCAAACTAGTCTTTCATTTCAATGATATTGCCGTGAATTAACCAACTTGGCTAGAAGGAGCCCAACTAAACCAACACTCTTTTCCTCATGTAAAAAGCAATGCAGCATGCAAGGACGGGTGCCGGGACATTGAGCGGCATGCCGTAGGACGCGACCGAGTAATGCAATAAAGGTTCCTGGGTTGTGCTTCACATGTAAACCTGACTACTGACATACAGTAATGTGAGTGCTGGGCAGTGAGGCCATTGAGCGGCGGCCACCTGTGTACACTCACTGTCCGTTTTTCCGCTGCGATTCAACGCTGGATGGCGGAGGCCGCACCGCAAGAAAAAAATTGTTACGTGCGTGCTGAAGACATTCATGGTGGGAGCATTCCCACGTGATGATTTGAGATATGCGAATGTAGAAGTTTGAACGCAAGGTTAAAATTTGCTATCATCATGCAAAACACTCCAGAACAAGCATCAGGCCTGACATGGGAAGTGGCGCTGTACATTATTCGGAAGTTTGACCTAGCAGTAGCCCGCTCTGCAGAATACTGTCCCTTTCCTGCAAATTGGGACTTGGAATTTCTGCATGAAGTCAATCTAGCCGTGGAAGTCCTCATTACGGCAACTCGAAACAAAAGTGTGTCCCCAATATATACGTATAGTTGTTACAAGTTCAATATAATTGCAGGGAACACAAGTTGGAGGGTAGAAGACTATGTTAAGCAAATGACAACAAACTGCACAGGACACAATTCTCTTGTGGAAAAGAAGTTGAAGAAGAATTTTCCTCCATTGTTCTCTCCGAGTCACTACACGGCCGATCCCTGCGTCATAGCGGATAAGGACGATAAATGTCTGTTTTGGTATTTGCCAGGAATTTTAACTGATAAGCGGAGGGTGAGTAAACAGGCCGCCGCCGCCCTGATCATGTCCAGCACCCACTTTACTGTATGTCTGTAGAATCAGGTGTGGGAAGACATGCAACACTTGTCCAAAATCCTTGTTGTAAACAAAGGATCCAAAAGTTGGAGAACATCACCTCGGCATTAGACTTCAAAATATCTGAACACTGCTCGCCTGTACATCTTTCGTGAGCCCGCAAAACAATAAGTCGTTCATATTAGCGATAGAGAAGATGTTTTCAAAGAGGACGATCTGTAAAGCTGATTAGGAGGAGGAGTCGGGAGCCGGCCATTCGTCCTGTCTTAGTCAGCGTGCATGTATCGCTTCCAATAAACGGGCGTCCGTCGATCCCAAACTGCCACAGGTACAAACATCCAAATTACATGCATCATAAATCACGCCCACGTTTAACGTCATTGGCGTCCACAACTTCAACGCTTAACTTCCCTTCACTCTATTATACTTTATGCGGTCTCTGCGTTGGTCCCCGCGTTGGTCTTCGCCAGGTCGTCTGGACAGTGAATGCGCGAAGTGTGTGCACTGCTGCCCCTCTTCATCAGCATTTATAGAACTCTTCATTGGCATGTCATTGTGATCGTCATCGTGGCCATAGCTGTAGTTTGTAGATGAGCTAGTATAATGCCATGTACGATATCAAGAACAAGAATGAGGACGGGAATGAGAATGGGAATGAGGTTGCAAATGGGATTGTGATTGTGATTCATCAAGTTGCACATTATGTAGAAGGCATAGAATATACATGGAGAGCTGCGGCGGCGGTCCCGTCGCGTTGTTATGCGCTCCACTTTATTTGGGAATAATTTTGGAACTATTTCATATTGAGATTCACCCATGTATACTAAAATATGAGCAACAGACACGGGCAGACATAGTAGACAACGACAATGACGGCGCCCGACATATTCCCCGAACTGGATGGCGTCTACGTTTCCGAAAGTTACGGCAGCCTATGGTGTAATCTAAATTTCTGTGGCAACCGCTTTCTGTTCCATCCTAATTCCCAGATTCTGGATTTCACCTCCGCGGCACCGATGGCAAATAATTGAAAACCCTACGGAGCCCGCCACACAAATTTCTGGGTCATCCATCACCATACCCACACCGGCTGCCGATATTCAATTTATGACTGTCTTCCGGCATCCGCTGAACATAAAACCGGTTGCTGATTCACAGTTCCAGTGGCGGCGACTAATGATCAATTCAAGCAGCTCCCCCAGTTGCCAATCTTAATTTTGGAGACCAGAACGGCTCCATTATATATATACAGGTTATGGAGCCGCTCTAGGGCGAGGCAGTAAATAGAAGGCGGGACGGCAGCCGCTCAATATTTACATACCGTGGCACCCGTGGTGCTTCAGATGAAGCCCGGCGAGCAAGTCAATGCGGCCCGATTCCATCCAATCTCATTCAAATTTCAATTGATTTGCCAAGTGAGCTGCATAACAAATATGTATTGGATATGTAGAGCATTTTAAGATATGCGGAAGCCGTACTGCACTTCAACACCTTGTGGCGGAGGCCGTACTAGAAACTGCATAAATTGAGGAACCATTTTACCATCTGTTTTACTGCAATCTCTCAAACGAGCATTCATGCCAGACAAATGACGAGTACAAATTCTATTTTATATTTTATTTACCTCAATCGGACCTCCGCCCCTTCCCCTGCCAATTCTCCCCACAATTCATCCTAAATTGGTATACCAGGGATGGTAAAAAGTGTCCAGAATGGGATGAAAGTACCCAACAGAAAGTGCATTAGAATGACGGGAGCCGACGCCAGATTTGCTGAAAACCGGCTGCCGAATCAAAAATCGCCCCGCGGGGCGAGGGTGTGCCAGGGTGCAGTGTACCAGGGGTGGTGTCCACTTGACACCATACCTCACATGACATTGTTGGGCCCTCGCTTGACACCGTGACGAGCACTACATAATTGCCTTTTCACCGAAGTCTCTTTCGGGCCGTGTGACACATCACATCATAATTAATTCAAATTCCGTATGGTACGTGAATTAGATCACTGTCCCATGTGAGCGGACTCTGGCCGGAATATGTGGGGGACACAAAAGCCCTCTCTCGACCTCCCATCGTGCGCGACTGCAGAGGTCACACTATCGAAACCTCGACACCGCAAACAAGATCCCCAGCCTACACCCCGTTCAAATCCCTCACAGCAGGGTAAACTTGCCCACACATCTAACAATAATCACACCAACATCAACTCAAGCAACAGCAGCTCTACCACCAACATGAATAACAAGCACACTAAAACCATCAATCCCGCCCCCCGAGGCACCACCTCCTACCCATTAGCCACATACTCATCTGAATTCATGTCCGCGTCTGCGATGAAGGGCGTCATGCTCACTTAAAGTTATACCGGTAAGACACTTGCTACACGGTCCCTCAAACTAAGCATGATCATACGGCTCCCATGCGCAATCTGGGTCCGAGTTGTCTTCATCCTCTTCCCCTCATAGGGCCTATTTCATATCCTCGACTTCAGCTTAACCCCTGGTACAACATCTGATTCCTCTTTCAGCTTACTCAGAAGAAACATTACACGACATCCTCACAGTATTGGAAGAACTTATGCACACTGGTGAGACGTTCGAGTACAACATAATCCTGCACAGTACTCAGTACTAGCTTTTAGCTTGTTCTTGAGACATCCAGAATGTGGACGGTGCCTCCAATCTTCTTGTGTCGGAGCTCTGCATAAGGGGATTAGAAAGATGCAGGGTTGAAGTGACCCATGCCTGCTTAGCATGCTGGACATGCGATTTTGGGCAGTAAATTGGTCGAATTAATTCATTGCACGTGTGTGTATCGAGGGAGGGGAGAATTAGGAAGAGGAGGTCGGATGCAGCGGTAGATTATCCAAAAGCTGGAATAGGTTCTGAGTTGTGGAGACTTTGTATACTATGGCCTTTGAGTTTTAATCGATATGTTATTGCAATTTAAAAAGGACTGTACCAGTGATCCTATTGGAAATGAGATTTGTCGAGTGAGACATACGGTTTTCTACTCAACATTCTAAGAATATGGCAATTGCATAAGTTTTCTGATTGTTTCTTGATGTTTGCTATTGGAAGGGTGTGCCAAAGTTGACAATTGTGGGAGGGAGAAGTTTAGATTTATCTCAGGGCTTCAATCACATTTTGACCTGCTCTAAACAATATCAAATGATGCACGTGCTGTTCAAGTGAATCATGCTAACATCTAACTGGCGTTTCCTCTCCCACCGTCTCACATTTCCAAAATGGAAATTCTTACGAATCATATACACATGACCTTGTTGGGGTGCGGTGAGTGTATGTAGTACAAAATACAAAACACCACTTTCGGAGACTACAACATGGACATCATAAACGAAAATTCCCCTCCAGTCAAATGCAGCAAGCAGGGGTGTAAAAGATTCACCAGTGGGCGTTTCAAGCATTGCGAACCTTGCCGAAAACATCAAGCAGGATTGGTCCAACAAGGCTGTTTGAATAAAGCTGCAGAGAAAGCAAATGCGATAGGTGCAACAGATGCGACAGACACAACAAAAGGGAGAAAATGCATACAAGACAAGGGGCCTTCAGGAGAGGGATGACGTTCTCAACGAACAAGATCCCATAGCACTGGCTTGGTCCCGGAAAATCCTCACTTCATCTCCGATTCAGATGAGAACGACGATGACAATAGATATCCCTTTTTAGACCCAGACGAGAAGGTGAGTTATGAAATCATAGGACTATCAGATATCCTAATACCTACCTCCCAGGTGGCCGTGAACTATCTGGATGGCAAGGAGCTATTCCATGATTTACGTACTCAGTTAAAAGCAAGTTCACATGTCGACTTTCATGGTACATACCTTGTTGAGAAAGACGACCTTATAACACCAAAGGACTATACCCACATGCTTGCTGAGGAAATATGGAAAGTTACTGATTACAGATTTCACGTGAGTTATCTGAAGCATTATAGAACAATAACTTACCAATTTTGAAAGTGTCCATGATAATCACACACTCAAAGGAGGGCATACCACACGCTTTTGGTGTAGCCAAGATGTCAAGCAAAAAAACCATCAAAATCATCACAGAAGCCGGCTGCAAAACATCGTGACACTGTGTACGCACAGAACAATCACAATGGCCAGGACATCTTCATCTGATTGCAGCATCATGTTAGTCACGTGCTTTATTCCGATGTTGCAATGCCCCCAGAAGTCCTCCAAATGATTCATGAACAGGTGGAATGGGCGATGCCTAGTGCTATGGCAGCAAAAATTCAGTTGGCCTATCCAAAAATTACAACAGCTCAAATATACAATGTGTGGCGGAGGCAGAGCGAGACTTACTGGAGACGTGATGACGACCAGTTGACCTCAGCAAGGAAACTTCTGGCCGAATATGGAGGAGATGTTGACATCTTCAAGCTATTGGGGATCCCAGACGGTGTAGAGATACTTGCATGGGGAATGAAACGGATTGCAGACCCTTTGAGAGGGAAAGTTGTTGAGATTGGGATAGATGCAACATGTAAGAAATATCTGCATATCACAATCAATACTGACTCGGAACACAGATAATACCAATTCAAAACACCTTGAGTTATATAGTATTATGGGCGAGTACGACAATGCTGGATTTCCAATGTCATATTGCCTCCTTTCCACGGCTACAGCAATCAATCTAGGAAAGTGGAAGCAGGCAATTGCAGCTTGGCTGCAATGCCTTCGTGATACATATGGTGTTTACCCACTCTTTATCCATAGCGACAAGGACATGGGAGAGATCAGTGCAGCACAGGGCGTGTGGGGGCAAAGATCAACCTGTGTTGGTGGCATCTCCGACGGGCTGTGAGAACTTCGGCTTGCAAAGGCAAAGTTATCCACATCACCGTATGACGTTGAGCGAGCAATGGCTGAATATGACTTCATCAAGGCCAACTTTGTTCCACCTGGCACAAGAGTGGACATTGACGACTGTGAAGGGGGATACTCGATGACGAGCCTGCCACTAAGTGTCAACCTCCACAACCACTTCATGATGTAACAAACTCACTTCAAATAAAATTGTTGCTCCCAAGCATCACTTTGGCAGTAGGCCGTGTCATCCAAGGGGCAGGCTTTTAGGCTTTCAATCCCGGCGACACACCTTCTGACAATCCAGGAACAGGAGGAAATACCAGAATTGGATGTATCTGCAGAAAATGGGAGGGAAGCGAGCATTAGTGACGAGAGGACAATGAAAACCAAGGACAGCATACGTTCTGCCCGCCACCCTATCGCGATGCCATCATCAGCATGATGGAGCGGCAATATTGTGCTCATCCTTCAATCCCTGGGTCTAGCCCTCCAGAAGCTACGCTGATCAAGAAATGGGCAGTTCAGTGTATGTACAACTTCTGCATAAAGCATGAGCTACCTGAGGTTTGGGCTTACTTTTGGGAGAATTGGTACCGCGTAGGCTGCTGGGAGCTCTGGGCTCGGTGTGCTCATAAACTGATACCAGTTTTAAAGACTACAATGATACTGGAGAGCCAGTAAGTCAATTCCATTATTACATGTCATTTGAAAGAAAACTTACCATGACATTAGCTGGCAAAGAATTAAGCATGATTTCCTCCATCACTTCCATATGCTCCGATGCGACTTGCTGGTCTGGATCCTTGTTACAAAGCTGGCGCTGACCTATTACCAAAAGCTTGATGTCTTGTTGGAGGAGCAGGCCCGTTATCATGAGTTGTCAAGTTGGCGCCAAGGGGGTTCAAGAAGGTCTGGCAGAAGCTACAGGAAACCCCAATCACGACGCCCGATTAACGATGCATATCGGCCAAAAGTTGAGGAATGGGTATGCACCTGTCCAGCTTTTGCTATCAGTCGATTTCTAGTGTGCAAGCACCTCGTTCAACGGATGTATCCAGTCCCTGCCATCTTTTTCCTTGAAGCCAAGCGCTTTCGTGAGCCACCATTCTGGAGACACGAGACCTTGAGGACACTAGAAGAGTATTGCACTGACTCAATAGCGGCTGCTACGTTACCTGTTGAAGGAAGGGATGAGAATCCTGATATTGGGGGAGAAGGGGATGATAATTACGACAACGATGGGGGCTCCGCTGAGGACGACGATGAGGGGGGAAGAGGATGAAATAACTCACCAGCATGATGGCCGCACATTTGAGGAGGCTCTGACAGACAAAATCAACCTCATCACAGAGTTTGCAGCCGGCCTCAAACACCAGACCCAATTCCGTGATTGGCAACTCCTCAACACTCTCCAGCAAGAGGGCGTAGGATTCCTGCGGCTTGCGAAGGCGTGTATAGAGAAAGAAAGGAGGATGAACTCGACGAGGAGTCCCACCATGTCGACATGGGAGAAGTCAACAAGCGGTGCCATGTTTTACCGAGCAAGAGCCATTGTTGATCGGGAAGCACATGAGGTTGCCTGTGTTGACAAATCGTTCCCGTCTAATCGGCGATTATGCGTTCGATGATATCGTTATTCTTGGACTTTGTGGCTGCGCATAGGTTGCACTGTTGCACTTAGAAATTATGTATATTCTACATACTGTAGTTGGCGTAGATATAGAAGTGGTAAATAATGTATAGAAACTTTATAAGTAATACTATGTACTTGTCATTCCGGCCCATATGAGCCCGGAGACACGTGTTAAAAAATGTGAGATGGTGGGAGAGCAAGGACAGTTCTAACATCTGACATGCAACACCATCCGTTGGGTTGGAACAGCATGCTTATTTGGACGTGGTATTCATTGTGCACATCTTTCTTTTCTGTTCCAGTTTACTTTCTTATATCGCTCAACAGGACGGGTTAAGGTCACACCAAGCAAGGCAGCGCCATGACGAGGCCATCCTTTCGGAATCCTTTCATCCTCATTCTCCTCGACTGACTCTGTCTGTGTATAAAGGTGATTGGGGCGTTTGAGGAGTTTGATATACGACCACCCGAAACTCTTTGGCTCAGCGACAAAAGGACAGCACCATCACCGTCCACATCCTACCTCATCCACCCTACCTCACCAATCCATCTATCCATACCTTCCCTACCGAACCCCATAATACAAAACGCACAGCACCATGCCCTCACCTGCGTTCTTCACGCATCAGCGACCCCATCAATCGCGAATCCACCTCTCTGCCCTCGAATGCCCTCTTCTCGGTGCTCCACCTCTACCATTCGCCCTTACGAGCCTGCACAAGCTCTAATGGGACGGACATTTATCAATGGCGAGCTGCTGAGCCGGCTGAGCCGCAAGGGAGACAAGTCGGACCCTTTTGAGCTCAAGAGCGATGATATTGCCGTACGTTCTTCCTTCACCCTTCCCCTCCCTCCCTTCCCCTCCCCCTTCCTTTCTCCCTTTCTCCTGTTTGCTCTATCACCCTGCTCACCGCAACCGCCCTCCCTCCCTAACAGGAATCCAGCAGCAACATCGTGGGCGAAGACAACAACACGATCATCCACCATAAAGTTGCTGCTCGCGTCATGTGCGTGCTCACCGAGCAGGACGCCCAAGTCGCTGCCTGGGCGGACTAACACTAGCAGCAGATGCACGGAGGCTCTCGTACCGGCCGGAGGGCTGCATGTGCAGCAGCATCCGTGTATTGTGGGGCTGGCAGGGGCTGGCAGGACTGGCGTGAGAGGGCAGCCAGTGTGTGATTGGAGGTTTGGGAGCAATGAACGACGGCGGAGGCGCAGGGGTCAACGGTACTGAACAGCCCCAAGCGCAGGCCCAAGCGCAGGCCCTGTTCCAGCAACGCTGCCCATAACTTGCTCAAGACCTTGGTAGCATGGGCGGCATCGTCCTTCGGCCTCCCTGGCAAGACGGGCTTGACGTTTGATGTGATTCTGAGCAGGCTGAAGGTCGAGGTGCCGAAGCGGGGAGACGGGGGCAGAGTTGAGAGGTCTGAATGAGCAATGGGGCGAGGTGGGGCGAGGTTCTTGTGGGGGGTAAGTTTTTTTCTCTTTTTGTGCGGTTTTTCGTTGCTTGATTTGGGTTTGGGCGAGATGTGCTTAGAGAAATGAAGCCCAATGAGAACTCCTCAAAGCACATTTCTTTCTCTTTCTCATTTCTTGTCCTCTCATTTCTATTTCCATGAGCATATACTGACAACGTTCGTTTTATTCTACTTCTAGCCTGTGAATCTTCCCGCCCGTTCCCGACGTATCTGCCCCCTGTACGTGCTCCACCTCCGGATATAATGCAACCGCCACCGCTGCCTTCTCAGCCTGCTGCTGCGCCCCACCGCTGCCGGAAGTTCGGGCGCAGGATCGCTTACAGTGCCAGTCGTTGTTGCGGCCTCGGTGTTGATGGAGGTGGCGGTGAAGGAGAAGGAGAAGGATGGTGCGATAGAAGGGGCAGGTTCATCCACATCGCTGCCGCCTGCAGTAACAACTTCAGAGTGAGAACAACCGACATCCGTTACCTCCTCTGCACCAGCTACTGCAAGCTCCACCTCCACCCAACTCATCACCACTGCAAGTGCAAGCGACAACTACAACGCCGCCCGTGCTCCTGCTCTCCCAGCGGGTATCATCCAGGACCTGCACCCGCAGCTCGCGCGAGCCACAGGTGCGGCTCGTGGGCCATTTGGAGAGGGCACGCCAGCTAGAGGGGGTGATGCTCGAGCAGGAGGCGATGAGGAGAGAGGAGGGGGTGTTGAGGGAGATGAATATAAGGAGGCGGGTGCGGGTGGTGGGCAGAGGGCGGGTGAGCTGGGTGGTGGACATGAGCGCTGAACGTGCAGGTGCACGGGGAACATGAACAATGTCGGTATGAGCATGATCTCATTTTTCTATCCATCTAATTGCCCACCACGCTCGCCGTATCCACCACAGTGACCTTGACCATCCCACTGTGGATCCTAATGGTCTGTAGTCTCAATCGAGGAACACACCGACTCTTTTCATGAATAGTACTTCAGACGGAGTGGGTGAAGCCAGGGCGGGATGTGATACAGTTTTGCGGAACAATATTCGATGCTGTGTGTACGGACAAGAGGATGGGCATCGAGGAGAGAAATAGGACAGGAGGGTTTGATCCAAGCCTCATGCGGCTACACCTCTTGCAACATCATTTTACTGTATGAAAGCATTTATCCCAATTTTCTCATTATTTATTGAATATTACATTTGTCTGTAGAGTCACCGACACTCCGAGTATAGCACGCCATCTAAGGCAAAAACTTATCAAATCCAATGTCCTTCGGATGATAATGATATTACAATTTTTTAACTTGATTCTAGGAGGCGATTGTATAGCTGTCAGCCATGAGATAGAGCCCTATGCTTCCGAAATTACGATGGCTTAAGTTGATCCGTCGAGATTTATGTAGCTACGTTATTTTGGCTAAAGGGAAAGTTGATATAATTTCTTCAATTTTTGTTATTCCTGGTAATTGAAGTCGAGCGGTCGTGATGTCAAATTCAAACGGAGCCTGAACCGTGTTGAGATACGAGCACGTTCGGTCTTTGATTCTCCTAGCAGCACTCGCTTACTCCCTCTCAGATCTCATGTTTAACATCAGCCAATGGTCGGCTGAGTTTTTATCACTTAAGAGGCGAGGTGGATGAGTTGAAACCAGTGCTTCCGAGGTCTCAGAAGCACTGAAGTAGTGACCGGGTATTCTTTCGCCCGCCTCGGTGTCTCCAGACGAGCGTGAGCAACATCATTCTGAACAGGCTGAAAAAAGGGGAAGTGGTTTAGAGGAAGACACGACAGGGGAGAGCTGGATATTTTGATGAATTGATCAGTGAGATTTATTATATAATCGAACAAGTTTTGGTGCGTTGTATTCTCATCTTTAAATGATGTTGAGGCGCATACATCGACCTTTTGGAGGTTTAATTATGTCGTCATTTACTCCATGAATAGCATCGACATCGTCTCGTTAGTCTACGTCAGAACTCCTACCATCTTCTCATCTGCTTTCACATCATCATCCACACCCATAGCCGGACTCACACCTACCTCTTCCACCCCTGCCTACAGTATCTTGCTCCCGCCTTGTACCCGCCTCGTCCCGAGCCTCTGTTTCCACCTCCGCAGATAGACCCCCTTTTCCGGTATCACTCATACAAGACTTGCAGACCTGGCTTGCAGATGTGCAGAGCAGCATTGTTAGGCACTTGGAGAGTAAAATGACGGCGGACGGAGGTACAATAAAAAATTGGAAGGCGATAAGGACTGGATGGTGAGGGGGATAATTGGGGGTGAATGAGGGCGCCTGAAACGGACGGTAGGTTCGAGCGTGAGCTGGAGCACTATCTTCTCCATACCTCGACCTACTTTGTCCATGCATATACCCATGTCCACTTTTTCACTTCTGCCTCCATAGTTCCCCATGTTATTGGCCTCTGTGTCCGTCCTGAGTGGGTATCCTGCCCAGCTTTTCATTGAAGAACTGCAGGCTCAGCTTGAGAATCAGAACATTCCCCATCCAACCAGCCTTAGGTCTTACTCGAAGGAGGAGGATGAGCATTGCAGTTGGAGGGGTTGGGGGTTGGGTGCGTGTGTGTATGTGTGTGTTGGAGACGATGAGGGATCTTGCTGACACAAAGCCTGACCTGGACGGGGCGAACTTGATTTATCAGAGACCAAAGATTGGTTGAAAGATCAAGCATGCCTGAGTGAGCCTGATCTATTGACTATGAAGTTAGATAGGGATAGTATATGGCAGAGGAAAACGAGTGTGAGTTCACTGCTTGTTCGTGCAGCGTCCAGAGGATCGCATATACGTCTCTGTGTTCAATTTCCTTCACAGTTCTCATCCGTATCTCCAGCGAACTACCCCTTAGTCCAGCCATCCACAGCTGTTTCTGCGGAGATGTCTTCTTGCAGGTCTCTTCATGGCACGAAGTCATGCCCGCAAGTCTTGCTATAGATTTCTGTTTGCTAACTCTGTTGGTTCATCTGTGTGTTTGTGGTGCAGACTAGCTACTTGAATATGTTTGAAATTATTACAGTACTTCTAAATGATGATGTCTTTTCCAAGTGGAACGGGGTACTCGAGTCCACTTGACCAGTTTCTATGTTTCACCTTTGGGACGGTTGGTCTACAATAATCACTGTACCACAGCTCATACGTTTCTTGTACTTATACCTGTCTTCGTTCACAGAGCTGCAGAGCTAAAATATAATCTCCGTAATCCACTTCCCTCAAACGCGCATGTGCACTTCTCGTCGCTCAATTGTAAGGGTGGCCTGTCGTCTTCGTCAATTCTGAGAAAGCATTGCAGAGGTAAGTTGGCGAAAGCAGTTACGGAATGATGCATTTGAGTTCGAGCTGCAGCCTCTAATGATAAGCTTGGATCTCTACGATTACTAGCTCAATACATTGTAGCATAACCTTCCATAGCGGTCTGGAGATGTCTGAGTCGTAGGATGAATTTAGAACAATTGGGTGACCTGTTGGTGATTCGGATTACGATATCAGTGAGAGTTATTACGACGGTGTGCGTTGGAATAATCCAGGAATGATTATCTTGTCGATACTGTTCATTACCCATCACAGTGGTGCAGAGCCTCATCGTGTCCATAGCCGACCCCGTATCAGGGGGGCAACGGTAAAAAGACGTGATTCTAGGAAAGGCGCTGATGTATCCAACATTTACAGCACGCTTAGGTTGATATTACTTTTTTTTCCTGTCTCCTTTGATCATTCACTTAATCATCTCATGTACACATCAACCTTACCCGCACCCCGCATCCGCACCCGCATCTCATTTAAAATAGGTCAGATATGGACATGAAGTAAGCTTCTCTTGCGTAGTCATACTGTCCTTTATCGGTCGATAATGTGGCTAATGTGGCCCCTGAGAAGAGTATGGACCTGCTTTCAGAGCACACGCGTAAAGTTCCACATTTGTCTATTTGCGGTCATCCAAGCACAAACCAATAAGGGAGTCGTTGATCTTCTCTGCAACATTTTCGCTCTATATCAGGTTTTATTCATACCTGAAACATAGAAAGTAACTACAACAGAACCGTGAAACAAGAAGGTTATGGGTGATGATCTCGCCTAGATTGTTGGTACGACAGTCTATATATCATTCCCAAACAAGTCGAATAAGTTATAATGGTTGAGCAGATTTATCAGGGTGATGTGGGAGGTGCAGGGGATGTTAGGAATACTATATCTGATCGTGAGAGAGGCGGAGGTGATGCTGTCGCTAATGTGGATGAACCTCAATGAATCATCAGGCTTCGGAATAGAAACGACTTGGATCACTCACGCTCTCTGCCCCATTCACATGAAAGTTGTATTATACGCACGCTTATTATTTCTCGTCCATCTTTTGACCCATCGATGTCTTCCTCACCGTTTCTCTTCATGATGGCTGACTGGCTCTTCCCGTCCCATTCCAAATCCTCACGGCCCATGCTTTAAATTTTATATCGATAGTATTGTGGCCTCATTGAGATGTTTGCATACAACAGCTGCCTGTTTCTATCAGCTTAATGATGGTGAGATATCCGTACAGCGGAAATGGATCTTCCAACGGAAGTGATCTGATGCACCTCAGAGCTTCGATATTGAGCATAGTATAATCCCTGCATGATGATCTTAAAATACTATTATAGGCACCGTTATATTTACTCTGTAAGTATATCCAGCTCAATTCGGTCTTGGTATCTGCTGATCCCCTTACTTCATCAGGGCCGGTACAAGTGACTAAGTTGATTAGAGTGCTGTTGTAAGTTTTCGTTATCACATGTTTAGCGAAACAAACGATGGCGGACCAATGATCATTTGGGGACTGCCTACTTGTGAATGAGATACCGTATCTATGCTCCCTCAAACTGATGAGATGTAGAGTGGCGGATGAATTGATGATAGCTGAGGTCTTAAAGGTTGACTATCACGAGTGCTGAGCTTGGGCATACTATAGGTACTATAAATAGATGGAAGTTGTCGTCCAAGGATTTCGGTGAAGACAAGACCATATTTCCGGTGAGGGAACTGAGCAAGTTGAATCATGATAGTGCCAGGATGATTCGTTGCAATGTCCATGGCAACTCTGTGGGAAAATCAGTATGATAATTAGCGTAAGACAAGTCAACTGATATATATAGGAAAGTGTTCTATGGAAGAAAATTATCAACTCCAAAGCAGCACACAATGTCTATGCCTGACATTCCATACCCAGTCAACGTCCAAGAGAATGAGATTAGCGGCAACCTCAATAGCTCAATGCTTTTTAATTTTCTCATGGGTAAACCTCCACTTCTGTGAATAACAGCACCACAAACTTACGTGCACCAGGAATTTACACTATGGTATATGGAGGAACCATGTACATTTACCGTGAGTTCTGCCCTTCAACTTGAAAATAAATGAAACTTCATTAACGATGTTTTCTACAGTATCCAAAAGCCTGCAAACTCAAATCGTCGCATCATTCTTTCAGCAGTTTCTGTGCTGTATTTTCTATGCTTTTTGAACTTCATTATAGACTGGTACTACATTGATTGGACAATTGTAACCAATGGAAACACATGTCAATCGATATTTTTGGGGACGGTGGGGCAGGGCCTTGAATGGATGGGGTTACTCAATATCTTTCTAAAGAATTCTTTGTTAATTATTTCTGACGGACTATTGGTATGTTACTGTCATTGATTATTACTTAATTCTCATCAACATCTTGACAGATATGGAGATGCTACCATGTCTGGGGGCAATCGTTCTGGGTGATTTCAACTTCATTGATACTTTTAGTCACAGAATTAGGTGAGCTCCATGAATGAAAGTTCAACATGAGCATTTCCAGTAATGACATGTTATTGCAGGTCTCTTTATTGCAACAATGGTTTTAAATGTGAAATTTGGTTCGCTAACCAGTGATGCAAATGCTTTTCTAAACAATAGTATCACAAGTGCTCTGATATTTGTGTCACTGGGCACCACCGTGATTACAACATTGATTATTGGGTACAGAATACATTCTGTTTCCCAAAGACAGCGATGCATCATTCAGGAGATTATTGAAACACATTGTGACAGTGATCATTGAGTCAGCTGCAGTTTACTCAATGGTACTCCTCCTCAACGCCATCACTGGTGTTGTTCCATCAACCATTGTGTTGGGATCTCCCTTGAGCCAAGCGGACTATTATGTGGAAATAATTCTCAATGTTGTCTCAGTACGTACCTTCAAATCCTGATATACATATCCTAAGTCTCTAACCTAGAAGTAGGGGATGGCACCAACAGTTCTGGTTGCCAGAATTGCTATGAACAACAACAACTCCATGGCATCAGCCCCACTCACTCACATATCCGGCAACTTGGAATTTGGATCACAGCAAGGGAGTGGCAGTAGCCGCAGCGGAAAAACCACTGGAGGAGATGTTAACGCCTTGGTTCAGGCAGATGATGTGGAGCTGACCCCAGTGGTTGAACTGACAAGGGAGTCCATTGTGGATGCCACATCTGGAGACAATCAAGTCTAGGGCATATTGCAGTAAAACAATAGCGGATGATAGCGGATCCATCCAACATCAAATATCCCTTCTTTTCCGTTTTCCTTTCCTTAGATTTGTATTAACCATTCTATGATTGGTACTCATTGAAGAAGCTGTTGACATGTCAATTATTTAAGATCTTTGTTCTTTTTCTACATTCTTGATTGGCCAATTATTTGCTGTTTTTGTTTTCCCTACTGTAGGCAAGCTGTGGATCCTAGTACATACAATCATGGACATTTTTAGAATTAATCCCATCATCCTTCTTCTTCAGCAGTGAAAGAGAAACAATCAACGTGTCAGGAGTTGTATTAAACACCTATTTTCTTACTGAAACAATTCTATATTCACCCAATGCTGGGGTTGTGAACTGTGTAAGCAACTAAGTATTTAGCTGTCAAGTATTTATATCACTCCTCGACTTTTAACATACAGAAATCGAAAGAAGGAGGATTCTCATCATAAGATTATGTTAGACGGCCAGTCTCTAGTGTTAGAATTTATTAAAATTATGCATCTGATCAGCAGGTCTGAGCAGTATACATTTTGTTGAGATCTGACTGTCAAGTGTCCAATTATTGCTCCTCATTTATTATATCTCATTTAAAGGCAGGCTTGAATACTGCCACAGTGCATCAAAATATCAATTCTGCAACCTGTGCCTGGAAGTAACAGAGAGACAATACCTCTGTATGTGTTTGGGTCTGTTCAGCTCATCCACTCTCATCCCTCGCGACAGCGACAAGGACGGACAGGGATGACAGGGACAAGGGCGTGGGCGCGGGACAACGGCTGTGACAACAACGAGGACAGGGATGGTGGCTGCAACAGCAATGGGGACAACGGGGACAACATGGACGAGGACGAGAACGTGGACAGGGACAGGGACGACAGCTGCAACAATGATGAGGATGGGGACTGCGGCTGCAACAGCGACAAGGATGGGTACAGTGGCTGCAACAGCAACAGATACGGATGCAGTACCAATGACCTGACAGACAACCCAACGGATGACACGTACAATGGTAAAGTACTGCTCCTGCCCCCCTTTTTTATTTTTTATTTTATTTGCTTTTTCTTCCTTTTGTCTTGGCCCTTGCATGTAGATATGTAGTAATGTATTAAATAGTTATTAATATACTGTATTCCACTAATCTGAATTTATATTAAGATTGAATTTATTTACTGTATCAAGTCCAGTGGACTCCAGTGGACTACAGTTATTCTAGTCCATATTCACTGTATAGTATAAGATCTACTAAAGTGCAGTGGAATCCACTGGAGTCCACTGGACTCTGTTTACCTTTACACTCAGTATATAGGCAAGTCCACTGGACTCCATATGGACTGTGTGGGGGATGGTAAAGTACTGGTGAATGTCTGGTCAGACTACAAGTCCAATGGACTGTCCGGGTGGACTTTCCACTGGAATAATGCCAAACCAGCAATCAAAGTCCAATGAAAATGACCGGACAGGACCAATGGAAGTCCATTGGAATCCCACCAGACATGACCATTGGAATTCCAACAGACAAGACCAACGGAATTCCAATGAAAGTCCAATGGACAGCAAGCACAGAGGGTTGTTCATGTTAGTATTAATAAAAAGAAAATATTATTAGAAAAATAGAACTTAGATCAATTAAAGAGATATCACACATAGAACACAGTAGAGAGTATAGAGTCAATAGACTGATATATTTTTCTGAGTGTATATGGTCCTTATCAACAGAATTCTGTATTTTGTTCAGTCCACAGGGTGAGTGGTCCAATGTGACAAGTTCAAAGTCACATGACTCAAATGTTTGTGAACCCGTGGCGCTGATTCAATTCTTCCCACTCTTCATCTTTCCCCCCCCCCGTTTTGCATGTGACAGCACACTGTGCCCTCTCAGACAGCCATTACCCTCTGTTTCACATATGGCACCCACCCCATCCCCCTTTGGACTGCCATCACCCTCCATTTTGCATGCAACACCCATCCCATCCCCCTTTGGATTGTCACCTGCCCCTGTTTTACATGCTGTTGCCTTCCATTTTGCATACCACACCCACCCCATCCCCTTTGTAGTGCTGTTGCCCTCTGTTTCACACCCACTCTGTCCAATTTTGTAGTGTAGTTACTTTTCTATACATACATGTTGTAGTTAGCTTTGTTATATACTATTTTCAAGCTCTCTGAATGTCTGGGTTAGCATAAAACAGAAGTTTCTGTCAGATTGGACTTAGAATATTTTTGAGAACAGCAGTTTCTGGTGAGAAAGAGCTTATGTAATGTCTGCCCAACTTGACAAGTTGCATGATCTGTTATCTCTTTCTTCATCCACCACCATCTAAGCTCATCCTAGTGACCTAGCTTCCTTGCTATGGCTCCCAAAGCTTTCAAGAACACTGCTATTGTCCCTAACTCCCCTCCCAAGACTCATAGGAGCACCAGAAAGCAGGCCAGGGCTGCATCTGCTGTTGATGCCTCTGCTGCACCACCTACCAAGAAGGTTGCTGTTGAGGATGAAGAAGAGGAGACTGATGGTGGGATTGGTGAAGGTGAATCTGTTGGTATCAAGAGTAAGCCAGTCAAGCAAAACAAGTGAGAAAAATAAAATATTCCTAAATTTGCTGCTAAAATAAATTTGTTGACAGGAAACGTGCAGTAAAAAAGAGAGAATGTGTATGTATTTTTCAACCAGTAAATGCATAGATTATGATCTCATGTCTATGGGTGTCTCTATATGTCATGACCTGTAGAGGTCTGCTGGTATAGAGGTCTTTACCCTCACCCAGGTATTCCATGTGGAGTCCACCAACTCCAGCATGGAGTTAGTGGAGTCCACATGGAGTTTGGTGACTCTTTTTTGGCAGGTGTACCAGCCATTTAGAGGTGGAGGCTCCACCTGGAGTCCAGCTAGAATCCACTCATCCTCCATGTGAACTCCATGTGGAACTTCATGTGGAGTTCCACATTCTCCATATGGATTTCATGTGGATTTGAGTCATAAATCATGTATATCAGCATGAATACACAATTTTAGGGCCAGATTCAAATGGACTCCAGGTGGAGGAAGGTCCCCAGATTTTATTTATATTTTATTATATTTTATTATAGTGTAAAAAAAAATGCACTAGCAGGAATTGAACTTGGGCATCCAAGAACACCAAATACAAGCAATAAACTGACTAGGCCACAAAGGCTTTGTTGTCTAACAAAAATTGATGCCCTACATATCAATTCAGATCATTTCTCGGCAATTTTCGGCAAGCATTAAACAATGTCACATGCGTGACTCATTGTTGCCACATTGGTCCGTTGGTTACTCTGACCACCCCACCTTGCCTTCTGACCACCACCACCACCACCACCCTGCTGCCACCATCATGCTTGCCCCACCACCTCGCTGTTGTTGGTTGGAGCCAGGCACCCGCCAACCCAACCTGACATGCATTGCGTCACCACTAACCCAGGCCATGCACAATGATAATGCATCTGTGTACGATGGTGATGACACTGTACATGTGTACGCAGTACAAAGACAACAACAACAACAACAATGGATCTGTATATGACGACAACAACACCGGACCAATGGGGAACGAGGGGGTGGGGATTGAGGTATGAGGTAAAGTGAGGTGGGTGGGGCACAAGGCGGAACAAGGGGAGGCAACGCAAACAAGGCCAGCGACACCACGTGAAGTTGCAAATCCCACGTACTGCCGCCACTAACCACCCCCTCTCCTTCTGATATAGGCCGATGACGACGCTGCGTATGTACAGCATGTACTGCAACACGTACAGTACAACGACAGCACATACAATGGCGGGCACAACACGTACCAACAACAACAATAACAATGCGCACGGCACATACCGCAACACATATGATGCGAACAGCTGCATGCACAATGGCCATGACGACGATGACAACACGTACAACAACCACAACAGACAGGGCCACATACAACAACCACAACACATGTGACAGATGCAGCAGCCACAAAGACAAGGATAAGGATGACAATGCATATGGCAGATGTGTACCATGGCCACAACAACGATGGAGCATATGACTTGACCAACACGTTTGGCGGGGCTACGACTGATATGATCACCCTCCCACCCCCCTTTTTTGATTTTTTACTTCTTTTTCACTTTTTTTGTTTTTGTTTTTGTTTTTGTTTTTGTTTTACATTTATATGTTTGTTCATTCATTTAATCCAAGTACATACCCTCCTGCCCAGCTTTTTGTCTGTTATGTTTTTGTTTTGTTTTTTTGTTTCAATGATGGATCTCACAACTAAATAATAATGTAGTACATAGCTATTAATATATTATATTATGCTCATGAATTTCCACTAAGATTAAAAGACTAATATATTCCAGTTGAAATCCAACTGGATTCCATTTCATCTTATGTGAAGTTAAAGTTGAAACTCCAACTGGAGTCCATCTGGAGTCCAGGTGGGTTCTAATTGAACTCCACCTGGACTACAGTTGGACTCAAGTGGAATTATTTGGAGTCCACCTGAACTCCACCTATCAAAGTCAATTTTTGAACATTTACATATGTTCCAGGTGGAGTCCATGTGGAGTCCACCACTTTTATATGGAGTTGGTGGACTCCATATGGAATACCTGGGTGGAGGTAAAGTACACCTGGTATAGCCTAATCGACACATTTTTCTACTTCTTTTTGTTTTCTAAATTAACATAGCTGTGTACTCAAATATATTCTTATTATTAGAAAATCTAGTGGCAAACCTGCCAGGGCTGCATCTGAAAAAGCAGCAGGACATCTTACTCTGTAAGAATATTTTCTATTATATTATTTTTAGTTATTTATCAATTTCATCCAGGATGAAGAGTGTTCTTAAGGATAGCAGGGTTGCAAAGGCTCCACCTCCTAAGCCTGTTAAAGAGGCAATTCTGACATCTTCTGTAGCTGCCAATCTCACTCTGTAGAAATTTTTCATTGTGATATCAATTTTAATTATTTATCAGTTTATTCCCATGTCATTCACGACTGAGGACACTATTGTCCAAAAACTTTTCACTTGTCAGCATGTCTCTGAAGTTCAGGAGGAAGAGGTGGAGAGTGAAGATGCAGTAATTGGATTTCTTCAATAAAGTCTTTAATTAAACCAATAACAGTCCAGTGGACTCTATTGGACATCCACTGGATATCCACTGGACAGAGAACTCTTGGATCTGGTCTAATTAAGTGCTGAGAGTCTGGTGGAAGTCCAACAGAAGTCCAATGGACTGGACAGTCTGGCCAGTCCACCTGTTTTCTGTCTTAAAGTGACTTGACTGGACTTTGACCAGAATTTGGCTGGACTCTGACTGGACTGGTAGTGGAATTTTGTCAAGTCCAACAGAATTTGTTGGATGTCCAATGGACTGTTCATTGGAATTGGCTGGGTCTGGTGAAAGTCTGTTGGAGTCCAACAGAATATGGGGGCACTGCAAAGTACACAGAAATTGAAGCCTATCTATCTATATATTGCTCATCTCACCCAGAAGACTGGCATGAATGACTTGGAACTCTCAAATTCACTCACAATAACTGAAGACATGTGGACAGACAGAGAACACCGTTTGAATTGATCCTCAGATACTCTTCTATTGCAATCCCTGCTGCATTCAAACACACCAAATTCCCTTCAGTAGAAGAAAGGCTGAAGTACCTTCAAAAGATCAAGAAGAAGCCCTTGCAGCTCACTGTTGGAATATGGGAATCAAACAACACAATTCCTGCGATCCCATGTGCTGAATATGCAGCCACAAGTACAGTGACTCAAAAAACTGTCCGGATGTTTTGGAAATTGAACTTAAATTGACTATAGTGTCATGTAATCTTAATGAAATTACATGATTCAAAATGTACTGGAAAGCCCTGCATCACAGCTTTCAGGAGGTATAATATATGTTTGTATTTGTTTGGTTTATCTATTATTATTAAATACTTTATGAAAATAACACATCCGGACAGTTTCTTTGCGGCCCGTTGGAATATGGGTATCTATATAAACTAGTACTTTGTGTGGCCTCCATTTGCCCTCAAAACAGCTGCAACCCTTCTAGGCATACTATTGATCAATTTCACACAGTCCTCCTTGGGTATTTTCTCCCACTCCTCCTGTACTCTATCCCACAACTCCTGGATACTCTTTGGAGCATTTTCATATTCTGCAAGGCGCATTTTGAGGATATGCCACAGATGTTCAATGGGATTGAGGTCTGGGGATTGTGCTGGCCAGTCTAGAAGCTCTACTTCTTGGTCTTTAAACCATTTCTGAGCCTTTTGGATGTGTGCTTGGGATCATTATCCTGCTGGAAGATGAAGTTTTCCCGATCGAGGTCGTAATACTCCAGAGTTTGAAAGACATGGTCATCCAAAATGCTCACATAGAGTTCTCCATCCATCCTGCCTTCTATTCTGCACATGTATCCAACACCACTTGTTGTCATACAACCCCAAATCATCACATGTCCTCCTCCAAATTTGATGGTTTGCTGTATATGCTGAGTTTGGAGAGGAGAACTGGCCTTTTTCCACACCCACTGCCTTCCATCTGACCCAATGCAATTGATCTTGGTCTCATCTGTGAACATAACACATTTCCAGTCTTCTTCTGTCCAGTGTTCATACTTCTGGGCAAATTCCAAGCGAAGCCTTCCTATGGTTCTTGGAGAGCAATGGCTTTTTGACCTTGACTCTTGCCACAAGATCCTCTTTTTTGAGGGAATTTCGAATGGTTTGGATGGAGATAGATGTGTTTGTGATATTGAGAAGCTGGTGGCAGAGTTGTGTGGCAGTATCGGCTTTTCCAGTGGTAACAAGTCGAACCAGATGGCAGCGGTCATGGGGAGTGAGCTTAGAAGGACGGCCTCCATGGTTTTCCTTCATAGGTAACTCCATCCCAGAGCGTATCTCCCCTATAGTAGACTTCCCAACACCAAGTTTGGCAGCAATTTTCCGCAGTACTTTACCATCCCCCACACAGTCCATATGGACTCCAGTGGACTCCAGTGGACTCCAGTGGACTCCACTGGACTCCAGTGGACTCCAGTGGACTCCACTGGACTCCACTGTACTTGGCTATATACTAAGTGTAAAAGGTGAACAGAGTCCAGTGGAGTCCACTGGAGTCCACTGGAGTCCACTGGAGTCCACTGGACTCTGGTAGACTTGATGCAGTAAATAAGTAGAAATCAAAATAAATAGAGTCCACTGGAGTCCACTGGAGTCCACTGGACTCTGGTAGACTTGATACAGTAAATAAGTAGAAATCAAAATAAATAGAGTCCAGTGGACTCCAGTGGACTCCATTGGACTCTGTTTATCTTTTTACACTTAGTATATAAGCAAGTCCACTGGAGTCCACTGGACTCTGATAAGCTTAATACAATAAATAAGTAGAAATCAAAATAAATAGAGAAAATTGTATAATATTTATTTAATCTGAGACATGCATTTCATCATCACTACTATCTGTTGACTCACTATTTTCATCACTTTGGGTTGTCTGGCTGCTACTCTGGCTACTATTACTACTTGCACTAGATTCCTCTTCTTCACTACTTTCATCATCTATTGAGTCCTCATTTTTGAAGATGATAACCTGCCAAGAACATGCTTCACATGATAAACCAACATTGTATGTATAAACCAATTGAAATTTTTGGATGTCATTCGCTTTAAGATAGATTCATAGCCACCAAGCCAAGCATTAAGTTGCTCACAGACTTGAGTATTAAATTCTCTATATTGAATGAGGTTTCCATTTTCATCAACTTTTTCACCCACAAGATTTGGAGCACTGCCATCTTTGGGTGCAGGATTACACCATTTCCGGCAAACTTCATCAGTTGCCTTATGATTGGTATAGTGATAAGAGTCCACAATAAAACGAGTTGTCTGTTTCCACTCATTCCATAACCTGAGTTTAACAGCTGTTTTAAAAACTTGACATGCTTTATCAATACAAATGTAAGCTGGTCTTTCATCTTTATTTGGAAATAGATGCTCTAGCCAGCGGAGAATATTTGTTGGAGACTCAGACTTGTCAAATTTAGTCCATGCAAGAACAACTCCACAAGGTGCACATGCAGTTTCAACACAATATGAACGATTAGGTGAAAAATAATGTTTTCGTCGTTGTGTAGAATGAGTATTCTCATCAATCTCTTCATCATGTGGTTTCTGAATAGCTCCTTCAGGAATTTGTTGCCATTCTTGATGTTCACCAGGCCTTTGAAGAATGCGACGTATACCATTGAGAGTTTCTTTACTACGGGCTTGCACACTTTGCTTCCAGTTGTCTTGATGTTGCCTGCAAGCTTGAGTTTCTTCAAATTTATCACTGTCACAGCCAACCATCCGGCATTTGTTTGCAAGTTCAACTTCATGCATTGTACAAAGTGAACCACCACGTGCATTAATAAGATCATTGGTGCAACCATCAAAAGCACAAATCTAAGTTCACAAAATTAGTATAAACTTAAAAATAAAACAAAAGCCAAAAAACAAACCTGTGGCCCCATAACAACACCATCTAAAGTATATAGCTTAACAGGTAATGTACCTGGAATAGGATCTTTGTCTTGAACAGTCTCTTTGTATGGCTTGGTACAATCAGAACAAGAATGTTCTCTTGCACCAGGAATTTCACCACCATTTCCAAGTATAGCAAAGGCATGCTGAGTAAGATCATCAATATCAATATCAGAAATAGTTTCAAATGTTGTGTGTAAAGATGCAGCCACAACCCTAATAGAGTGCCGTACAAAAGCTTGCCAGACTTGTTTCCGACTAAGTTTAAATATATTAGCAGAATCAATAGTGCCAAAGCTATTGTTCCAATATTGAGTATATGTATTTGCAGATGCATGAAATGAGTATATGCCATTCATTAGTGCATTTGCAAAAACATAATCAACCCAGATATTGCTTCCAATCTGGATGTATTTAGGAAAATTTAGATATCTCTCATTACGAGTGTCATTATTATGATAAGTTTGATGATCTGCAGAATATAATGTGTGGCATTTGGTGCATTCTCCTGTTAACACAGGGACATTTTTAAATATAGATGATCCTTTGAGCAAAGTCACCAATGGTAAATCACGTCCACGGGTATATACCCTAATATGTCGAGATCTGCATAATGGAGTTATACATATCATGTTAAGAGGGCAGATTATCCGCACTGGTTCAATACACTTTTGAGAAACATTTTCCAATTTTTGATAGAAAGCACCTTGTTTATAGGGTGTAAGACCAAGAACTTCAGAAAAATTATTAAGCTTTACAGCTAATACAGTTTCCCAGGTATCAGACATAAATTGGTTTTGTTGAAAAAGCATAGAAAGACCAGTATCAAGTCGATTTTTAATGCACGACTCAAAGTCTTCATCCAACTTGTAGCAATTATGCGCTTTTCATCCTGTAAACTTGGATGCTTTTGGCGAGCATGTAAATTAAGCAAGTCTGGATTTTCTACTAGAGAAAAAAGACTAGCAGCACAGTTTCCAAAGAAATATCTGGATTAAATGTTGTTGACACAAAATTGCTAAAAGCCAAAAATGTAATATTAGGAAATGGTGTTGTTGGTCCTGATGCTGATACACCAGGAAGATATGCAAGACAGATAAGCAGCCAGAATAGAGGAAGTAGAGGTGATATAGCCATCAAGTAGATTGTTATAAAAGATCTGAAAAAATCACAGTATACAAACAGTTAGATTTTAAAACATTTAAAAGTACATTGCATATATTTATATTCTTCCTACTTACTGCTCAGATTGCTTCTTCTTCTTCTTCTTCTTTGACTTCTCCTGCTCAGATGTATCCTTTGATGAACTTGCTCTGACCTTTTCCTCAACAGCAACAACTTTTTCCTTCTTTAGCATCTTTCCATCATTATCCATCCATTCCTGTAAATTTTTCAAAGTATACCTTGCATCATCACCCCAGAGCTCTACTGCTGTCATGCTATCAGAATCCCCATTAAGCCACTTGCTCATCTTGGGAAAATACTGAGCAGCCCTTTTAAAAGTTGGACGCCACATGTTACTCCATTGACTCTTCCCAATGAAAAGCTCGATGACTTGCTTCTCAGTTGGTGGTCTGTCAGGCCACTTTGAGATTTTAGCCATCTGGTCAAGAGCAGCACTAACAGCACAATAGCGACGATACTGGCCAGGAAGGTCTTTGGGTGGGTGCTGACGTGTCAGATCCATTGGAACCTTGAGAACAGAAGCAAGGGTGGACTCATAAGGAGTGAATGGTTTACGAGAAATAGTTTCTTCAGCAGCAGTGGTGTTGATGTTACTGGTTTCAACCTCACCAGATGTTGATATAGATAGTGAAGGAGAGCGAGTGTGGACCAGAACACTGTGTGGCGTGACAGAACGAGAGATAGGTGGAAGAGATGCAGCCTGAAGAGATCGAGCATGTGATGGCGCAATAGAAGAAAAAGAAATCGAAGGCTCAAAAGAGCTCTATAGCATTGAATTAGTAATATTTAGCATGCTGAGCTTGTTATATAATACTCACACAAAGAATATGAAGAGTTTGTTTACCATTATGAACTTTGAATGAAATTTCATCATTGGATTCCACTGCATTATTGTAGAAACCTTTCATGTCCCAAAGTTCATCTATAGCATCCCAGATAAGAATACGATTTTCTAAATATAGTCAGATAGAAATTTAAATTAGTATGTATTATGAAAAACTTACTGGTGATTGGTTCAAAAGACTAGCAACATTTTGCAAAACTGGCCCTAAGTTTTTGTTGACAGTAACAGGAACCCGCATGCTAGGCCTCATATTTGTTGCCTGAAGCTGAGAAGGATCCAAAACAGATGAATACAAAAGAACAAAGCCCTTTACTTTGTTGAAAATAGGTGAGAAATGAAGATCTTCATCATCAACTGGATTATAAGTCAATCCAACTGCTCGGCCTCGAAAAATGCCACCTGTAGCCCGAGAAGAACCTTCAGGACGAGGTGGGCTTTCCATAGTGGCATCTGTTTATAATTAAATAATTAAATAAAATAAATATAAATATAAACACCAACCTTCATCAGAAAGCTTGTTTTCAGATGTTTTCTGCTCCTCTGAACTGATAGCAACTGGAGCAGAAATATCTGGAGCAGGCAAAGACATTGTAGTGGTTGAGACGAGAGGAGTAGGAGCATCATTGATGCTTGGGGCAGCAGCAGACAGAGTTGTAGCTTCAGCATTGATAGCTGCAGTTCCAGTACCACCAGTTGAAGAAATAGCAGTCAGAAGAGACTCAATTGTAGAGACTGGTGCTGAACGCCGAGGAGGTGCAACTGAATCACCTCCTTCTGCCAGAACTTTTAAAGTGCTTAAAGTATTTTAATATATATATATAAACAAAGAACAAAAACAAACTCACTGAGTCTGTTTCCTAATCCGCTTAGCTTCCTCAGCTTCAACAGCTGCATTTTTCTCTGCAGTTGTCCTACGCTGTTTTGATCTGAAAATAAAGTTAGAAATAAATTAAAATATAGTCAATAACTTCTTACTTCTTGACCTCTTTCTTCAAAGTTGCTTTCCTCCCTCTTCTCCCCCTTTCCTCAACTTATCAACCACCATCTCCTCCAGATCTGGTAACCCTGCTCCATCCCTCCCCTCCTCCCCCTCCTCCTCCTCCTCCCCCTCCTCCTTCTCCCCTTCCTCCCTGTCCTCCTTCTCCCCTTCCTCCCCCTCCTCCTTCTCCCCTTCCTCCCCTTCCTCCCCCTCCTCCTTCTCCCCTTCCTCCCCCTCCTCCTCCTCCTCCTCCTCCCCTCCTCCCTCCTCCCCCCCCTCCTCTCCCTCTCCTCCTTCCTTCTCCTTCTCTAGATCTGTCTTGGCTGCCCTGTTTGAACCAGACCTTAATCTCTTCTTAGCAGTCTGAGCAGCACTAGACCCTTGCCTCTTCCTGCTATTAGAAGCAACAGCAGAAGCAGCAGGTGTAGCTTTGGTGGTAGACCTAGTAGTAGCAGGCATAGTGCAGGTGGTGAGCTAGCAGTACAGTGATGATGGCAGTTACGGAACAAGAGGCAATCTGCGCTTCAAGCAGAGAGTAATCTTAATATGGTAACTCATATAAATACTCCAAAATAAATCCAAGTTCACTACGAAAATTCAAGCCCAGTGAATACATGAAATATATATATATATGCTAACTAAGGCTATATACATTGTAAAAAGTTAGCTATATAACTACATAGAGAACATCATGCAAGAGGGGACAGAGACAAGGACAGGCAATGGCGGAGGGGGCGGGTAGCGTGGCGGCCACAGAGGGGTGCGGCGGGGTGGCACAATGTGGGGGCCACACGAGCTGGCAGCGTCAAGGGGGCCGGTAGCGTGGGCGGCCACAGAGGGGTGCGGCGGGTGGCACGATGGGGGCCACACGAGCTGGCAACAGCGGAGGGAGCTGGTAGCATGGCGGCCACAGAAGGGTGGCACGATGGGGGCCACACGAGCTGGCAGCGTCGAGGGGCGGGTAGCGTGGCGGCCACAGAGGGGTGCGGCGGGGTGGCACGATGTGGGGCCACACGAGCTGGCAACGGCGGATGCAGCGGGTAGCGTGGCGGCCACCGAGGGGTGCGGCAGGGTGGCACGATGGGGGCCAAACGAGCTGGCAGCGTCAAGGGGCGGGGTGGCACGATGGGGGCCACACGAGCTGGCAGCGTCGAGGGGGCGGGTAGCGTGGCGGCCACAGAGAGGTGCAGCGAGGTGGCACGATGTGGGGCCACACGAGCTGGCAACGGCGGATGCAGCGGGTAGCGTGGCGGCCACCGAGGGGTGCGGCGGGGTGGCACGATGGGGGCCACGCGAGCTGGCAACGGCGGATGCAGCGGGTAGCGTGGCGGCCACTGAGGGTGCGGCAGGGTGGCACGATGGGGGCCACACGAGCTGGCAGCGTCAGAGGGGGGCGGGTGGCACGATGGGGGCCACACGAGCTGGCAGCGTCAAGGGGGCCGGTAGCGTGGGCGGCCACAGAGGGGTGCCGGCGGGGTGGCACGATGGGGGCCACACGAGCTGGCAACGGCGGAGGGGGCGGGTAGCGTGGGCGGCCACAGAGGGGAGTGCGGCGGGGGCAGCACGATGGGGGGCCACACGAGCTGGCAATGTCGAGGGGGCGAGTGACGTGGCGGCCAGAGGGGTGCAGCGGGGCGGCACGATGTGGGGCCACACGAGCTGGCAACGGCGGAGGCCGCAGTACGACATGGCAGCTATGGTGGCCCCATGTTGGGATACCCAACAGCAGGGCCACCGTCGACGGCAACGAGGACGCTGTGCGTGCCCTCATCAGTGCCTCGTGCCGTCGACACGGGGTCTGCGCCTGCGTGGTTTGTTAGCAAAAGAAGGGGATAGGCGGGACGGTATGTACTCACCTCCTTCCCCGGTTCCTCCCAGGCCCCCTTCCCTCCCATTTTGAACAGCGGCGGCGGCGGCTACCCGATCCGCCCTCGCAAACGGTGATGACGAGGCCGTCGCGAGGCGAGAAGGGTGGCGGCGGGTGAGGGACGGCGGCGACGGTGACGGCGGCGGTGGTGAAGAGGGCAAGGCGACGGCGAGAGAAAGGGAAGGGGAGATGGTGGTGGTTGGAAAGAAAGAAGCAATTGACAGCACATGCATCCGTTTGATGGCGATCGTGCCGATCGGCCGATGCCGGGCACGCGTGCGCGTCACATGCGCCTGTGAAATTCTTACCCTGCGGACTGAACAAAATGCAAAATTTAATTTACAGGGAGGCGTTGCTCTCTGGTTTATTTAAATGTAGTCTCAGTTAATTGTTATTATACAGTGTCAATTTTTATGTTATTTTTTTGCAATTGATATTAATATTAATAACTAATGATTATACTTTGGATATTATGTTAATTATTGCATCCAGTGGACTCCAGTGGACTCCACTGGACTCCACTGGAGTCCACTGGACTGTGCTAATAAACATATTATTTGTTGTTATTCAGTGAATATTTAAGCCCCAGTCCAGTGGACTCCAGTGGACTCCAGTGGACTTGACTGGACTCTCAATCCACTGGACTGAGACTGGACTGAAAATTTGGCAGGAGTCCAGTGCGAGTCCAGTGGACTCCAGTGGACTGCAGTCCAGTTCCAGTCCAGTGGACTGGACAATCTGTCAGCCAGTTTGGCTGGACAGAGAGTCCAGTGGAGTCCACTGGAGTCCACTGGAGTCCACTGGAGTCCATATGGATTGTGTGGGGAAAGGAAAGACCTCATTTTCCGAATAGAATCACCATTCTCCAGCATATAGATGATGTTAGAGCGCAGTTCAGGAGAGAGAGAATGCATGGCTGTGTAGCAGAGAATAGTGGGGTATAAACCTGGGGGAATGTATGGTTTTAGTCTTGTTTATATATATTAAACATGTTTTCATTTATTTGATATTGTTTTTGCATGTTTACAATTAAACAAAACCTTATTTCGTTGATTCCAACGGGCCGCAAAGAAACTGTCCGGATGTGTTATTTTCATAAAGTATTTAATAATAATAGATAAACCAAACAAATACAAACATATATTATACCTCTTGAAAGCTGTGATGCAGGGCTTTCCAGTACATTTTGAATCATGTAATTTCATTAAGATTACATGACACTATAGTCAATTTAAGTTCAATTTCCAAAACATCCGGACAGTTTTTGAGTCACTGTATATAGATTTTTATATAAACTGAATTCTCTGTTATAGAGTAGATTTAGTTAGTATAAATTGTATTTACAGTATATAAGTACAGTATTTACATTATGGTACACTACACATTTATATCCCAATCTCACGGTTTTTACCTGTTTGCTTAGGTCTTTTCAACATAAACGCGTGACCCTAACTGTCTCTGCTGCCAGTTCTCGCCATTGCTTGCGCTCTCTTTGTTTCTGTTTGTTGTTCTTGCCTACTGGAGGCTGAATCCCTTTTTTCAAATTGTTATTGTTGTCATTGTCATTGTAACCTTGCTCGCTGAGAGTCGATATTGCTTGCAGAAGCCAAATCACCACCAAACCTGAATCACTTACAAAAGCTGAATCACCATCAAACCTGAATTGCTTGCGGAAGCTGAATCACTGCCGGAACCATCATTTTATCATTGTTACCATCATTGCCATCATCAAATCTATTTTTAGTGCGCCATCATGCCATCCGAAACCACCTTCGATAAACTCACTGATGGGAATTATTTTGAGTGGAAGATTTACATGGAAGCCTTACTCACTCGCAAGGGCTTATTGGATTATGTGGATGGCACTGCAGAACACCCTGGGGGACTGAACAGACCAAGAAAGTCAAGGATTTTATACACAAGCAATCTGAGACTTGTGCAGAGCTTATTCTTTGTGTAACCCCTTCCCAGCTTGCTCACTGCCGTAACCTGGACCTCTATGTCATCTGGAAAACACTCTCAGATATTCATGCATCGTGTGGTCGCCTCCACCATTATTTCTCTCTGTTGCCGTTTTCACCATCTCTGCCTTGATCATGGTGAAGTCATGTCTGCCTATGTTGCCCATGTCCACCATATCACATTTCTTCTTGAGGAAGCAGGTGTGAAAGTCACTGAGGACGACCTTATTCTTGCCATTACTTCAGGACTTCCCCATTCATATGACTTTTTTCTTATTTTGCTTGATGCCACCCCAGACAGTGAACATATGCTCACCTATGTTATCATCCGCCTCATGAATGAATACCAACGCCAACACCAATATCCCCCATGCCAAGCACAAGCTTCTGAGGACCCCCAGAATGAAGCTATGGCCGTTACTGGTGCCCCCTCTCATGGTATTGCCCACATCACTTGTTTTTCATGCAGTAAGAAATGTCATTATCAGTCCAACTGCACAAATTCTTCCAGCCCCCATCCCATCAAATCTGGATCTATAGGGCATGCTGCTCTTGCTTTGGAAGATGACTCTGATGATGATGAAGCTTTTTAGTTTCTGAGGGTGCAATTTATTTCTTTTATTTTTGCCTTATTTTCTGGTCATTTTGCCGTTTGCGAGGGTGTGTTGGAATATGGGAATCAAACAGCACAATTCCCGTGATCCCGTGCACTGAATATGCAGCCACAGGTATGTAGATTTTTATATAAACTGAATTCTCTGTTATAGAGTAAATTTAGTTAGTATAAATTGTATTTACAGTATATAAGTACAGTATTTACATTATTGTATGCTACACATTTACCTCTCAATCTCATGGTTTTTATCTGTTTGCTTAGGTCTTTTCAATGCTCACGAACTAGCCCAGATAAGGATGGCTGAAAGGAAGAATTCAAATTTCATACTGTTCATCTAAGGACAAAAGGTTTGGCTAGAAGCAACAAATCTACAGACAAATTATCACAAGAAGATGACACCAAAGCAAGAAGGACCCTTCAAAATTAAAGAAGTTTTAGGACCCCTAACTTATCAACTGGAACTCCCCAAAGGCTGGCTCATTCACGATGTATTCCATGCAACCCTTCTTAATCCATATCATAAAACTAAAACACATGGACCCAACTTTATCCAACCACCACCAGAGATATTAAATGGAAAAGAACACTAGAGGATACCAATACTATGTCAAATGGAAAGACTATCCAATCACTGAAGCAATGTGGGAACCAGCTTTGGTATTTGAAGAAACTGGTGACAAAATTTTATAAGCTTACTGAACACATCACAAGCTGTAAAAAGACCATCATCTTCACTCCTTTGATAATCAATCAACATGCTCTTCTTTTTCTCAATCAAACACATCAAGTCCACTCTTTTCCCCAACACACCCACAAACCAATCTTTCTCACAACAAAAATACCAAAGAACCAAGAAGACTAACAATGAATGCTTGAAGAGCTCGAGATAGCATTCATAATTTCCCAAGATGCAGAGAGACAAGCACTCGATGAACTCAAGGCAAGATGTGCAGCAATGGCACATGACCAGAATCTAGAATATCAACTGCAGATTTCTCAGCTTAAGGAAAAACTCAAACCCGGACTGGCAACAAAGGCTATAAGAAAGGTTAAGTTGCTACACTTCTAGACAACAAACATTGATACTCAACAATGTCTCATTCCACTGCCTGTGCTTCCTCTGTTCCCCAATCTACTACTACATTGTCTCAACTTTTTAATACTCTTTCTGTCTATGAACTTCTCAAAATCTTGAAAAAGCCAAAAATTGATATGATGTCAAAGCCCTTTGTCCCCCCCTTTATTGAACAAGAACTTGAATTCTTCAACTATCTAGCTGGCAAGATACAAATCATCAAAGCAGACATCACAGTCAAATGTGCAAGAGTCCAAGTCCACCATAAGGCTGCCAGCAACACTCTCAAACACCTTCAACAAAAAGGATTCGAACGAGCCATCAAACACATGTTCTGCAAACACTGCATGGTAAAGAAACCCTGATTCGTCATCCCTCCTCTTATCATCCCGGATGTGACCAACTCCAAAGTTGCAGACATCCCCACAGAACAACTTGCTAATGCTGATCCACCCTGATCTTTAACATCAACAATCAAACCAGCATGCCTTCTCATTGCCCAACTCACTCCCAACAGTCAAGTCCTAGGAATCAACACCAATCAGACGTTACATGCTTCATGTGTGGAAGGCTGGGACATATGCAACAACAATGCCCCAAATTCACCTGCTGCTACTGCCACTGCCAAGGACCAGAACATATGGCAAGACACTGTTCTTTTAAGCATGACAACACTCCTCGCAGAAGTGATCAGTTTGATTATGATGACCCCACATATGATGCTGGCATTGCAAACAACACAGGAGAACCCTATGGATACTAAAGACAATTCAACTGGGACAGTTGAACCTTAGAAGGGGGTAATGTTATGAACACCTTATTTTTCTTCATTCTTTTCTTTTTCTTTTTTATTCTTTTCATTTTCATACATAAAAGCCTTCTTATCACATGATGTTGTTCATCATGTGATCATATATTTGACTCATTCTATTCTGACTCATATTGTCGATACTGCTATGACTCACTCTTCATTTTGACTCGTACTCTGACTCACATTGATGGCTCTGTTCAGACTCACTCTATGTTCTGACTCATATTTGGATTCATATTGTACTATAATTGTAGATACTCAAAATGCTTAAATAGCCAGTAGACACTGCCATTGTTCCTTAGCTAGTTCTTGAGAATCTTATCTCCTCTTACTTGATACTGCTTGAACTTGCTGTTCTTGACTACTTGACTGTTGGCTTTATCCACGCACGTGAATATAAGCTTGAAGTTGTAACAATCTACCCCTATCCTACCTATTTCCTGTCCCTCTCATTTTGCTTTCCCCTTTCCCTACCCCTCCCATTCTGTCCATGTTTGCACCATCATTTTAATGTGCATATACATCCTGCTAACCCCATCCAACAGAGGTACAGCTATGGCATGGGCCTCCTCTTGTGTGCCGACATCATCCTCACCCCCTATCATCCTCACCCACAACCACAGTGTCAATATCTGTCCTTGACCTCAACACCAACTTCCATGGCAAAAAGGAAGGCGTGCGCACTCTGTTTCTCTTGGACTCTACTGATGAGGGAGAGGACAGCGAGCATGGTCTGTGGACACACATGTTGAGTTCCACACTTGTCCATTCACATTCATTAGTGCTGAAGAAAAAGGTAGCAGGTGTTCAGAGTTGCTGTCATCCTCTGCACCATTGTCACCCTGTATCTTCCAGAGTCCCTGGTTCTGCTTCTGCATCACTGACTGGAGCATCTCTTTGCATGGACATAGCAAAGGCCCCCAAACACAACACACATCAGGGCATCAGGACCAAAACAGCATAGGAACAGAAACAGGAGACCCCTGCTCCCTCCTGGCAGGCACAACACAACATTTTCTAACTCATTCCTGAATAGTCCAAATGAGAGTCAGATGGACCTTCCAGTGTGGGCTGTCAGTGCTACTGCTTTTGGCACTGGGGTAACAGCAGGTAGGAGAGGGGTGGGTGTGGGTGCAAGGGATGGTGTGATGAGTGGTGGTGAGTATGATGAAGAGAAGGAAGTTGAACCAGATCTCAATGGAGTCTCTGACCTTGACCATGGTGTCAGTGCTCACCTGCATGCACTACACCCTCTCCAAGCTTCTCTCTTCCCTCACCATTCTACAGCCCATGCACACATACATCTTCCACCCCCTCTACATGCTCCTGTTCTCAATCCATGTGTTCCTCGCCACCCACTTTATGCAGCATTACTCTTGTTTATCATTGCACTGACACCCTTTTGCAGTATGCTCTGGAGCATAACAGCACATTGCAGCCTGTGGATGGAGTGGAGGGAATGTGTGGGAAATGTGTAGTGTGGATGACACTTGTGCTTGGGGGTATTTTTGGTGTGAGGAGGGTGACAGTAATGAGATAAAAGGGAAAAAAGAGGAGGGATAGGAGGAGATATTTTCAGCATGATAAAACTCTGCTGCACATCAGATCTGTGAGGGGATACACAAAGTAGACAAGGAGACAAGTCAGGGAGGAAGCCAGCCAAGATGAAAATGGTGCTGCTCACAATCTCATGTACATGCTGTTCACGCTGCTCATGTTCCTGGCAACGAAGATCGATTGGCATGGTGTGTTTGAGGGTGAGTTGTTTTATTTTTGTTTCTATGTATTATATGTTGTGAGGGCAGCATGTATGTGCTCTTTTTCCCTCCTTTCTTTCCCATAACCCTCTTTTTCTTCATTGTTCAATCACTGACTGTTTGTAATTCATTTGTCTCAATCAACTCAACTGTCCTTTGCTTTCATTTTCTATCCCTTTTTTCCTCCTCTTTATACAATCACCTGAGGTCTTTACTGTCCCCCACCACATAGGGCAGCTACATTGTAGTGAATGACATGGGCCATAGAACACACACAATGTATCTGTGTGACACAGGGCCAATGAATTCTATGGAAGCTGCATACATTTTAGGGTGGTGGTGGATTAAGTGAGAGGAGAGAGAGAACGGTGTTTGTGTACTTGAATGCCATAGAAATCATGACTGCCTGAGAACTCCAGGTTTCAGATATGTTTGGTGTTGAGACACTCTGGGAGGTCCAAAAATGGTATTGAATCAATATGTTGTTTTACATAGTGAAGAGGCATACCCACATTCTGTCAGGGTTTCTTTTATTTACTTTTATTTTCATCCCATGATTATCTTTTATCATATCTTTTATCTTTCTCAGTATCTTGATCATTCCAGAAGCTTCCATCATCACTCCTTTTCATTACTCATCATGATCCTTATTACTCATCATTACTTATTATTGTTTTCTTTATTATTCATCATGGTTCTTTTATTACTCATCATGGAATCTTACTTAGTCAGTCATCTCTAGAGTAGTATAAGTACTGCATGTTTTGTAGATAGATCCCCAGCTTCAATCTCTTAGGATTTCCACTATCATTGGTGTGAACCTTCAAGGTCTTTACTGTCCCCCACCTATTCCAGATGGCATCCATCTTGATTCTGGAATGTAGATAGATTCCAATGGATTCCAATCAGAATCTAACTGGAATCCACTGAATTACCCATTCCAAGTGGAATGTTCCATTTACAGTCCAATGGAACTGAGGTAATCCAGTAGGAATCCAATTGGAATCCAACATTTAGCAGCCAATGTAGCTGGAATCCAATTGGAACACCATATATAGCAGCCAATTTGGCTGGAATCCACTCTGGAATAGTCATATATACTATGAAACGTAGCCTAATATAGGTCTATTCTCACGGAATAATGCAGAATCCAACTGGAATTCAATCAAATTATTTTTATTTGATTTTATATTATTTTATTTATAGTAGAAAAAAAAGCACATGATCAAGAATTGAATCCAAGCATCTGAGTACACTGAATTTGAGGTGATCAACCACTTGAGCCACATAGACATTTATATACGGTAGCATTTAGTGTTATACATACCAATCATACTCAGCTTCTCTTGGCACAAGCCAAGCAAGACCATTTGCACGCCGTTTGGATGCCATGTCGCACCCTTTCCTTCCACCACCACCACCTCTCTGCCCCCCTGCCGCTGTCCATAACCACCATCACCACCTCTGTCAACAACACCAACCCTCTCCTCTCTCTTAACGCCTACCGGTACCCGCTCTACTGCTTCAACAACAAGATCTGGGCACCACTGTGTGTCCCCCTGTTTCCACAGCTGGAGAACAACACAAGTGGAAGGAATCAAATGCCACAGCCACTGCACAGCAGCCAGATAAGCGCAAACGACAACAGGTGGACCCAGGAGAAGAGGAGGAGGAGGAGAAGCAGCCACAGGGAGGCAACACAGGGAGGGAAAGGGCACAAAAGGGGGGGAAGGCCCCCAGGTATAGGAAAACCAGTGCCACAAAGGTGGCTGAGGACGCAACTGCCAACACACAAGGCATGCCCACAAAGTGGTCAAAGTACATACCCCTCCCCCCCCTTTTTTTCTTTTTTTTTTTTCTTTTTCTTTTTCTTTTTTCTTTTTTTTCTTTTTCTTTTTCTTTTTCTTTTTCTTTCTTTTTTCTTTTTATATTCTATTTCTAAGTTTATATTTACAGGACTGTACAAAGCTCAAAGCAGACCGTGTGTCTGTAGCACCACCCCTCGCCTTACCACTCCAGCCCCAGCTACCGAGGGTGCCTCTCCATCCACCATTGGTTGCTGACAACAAGAAGAAGACGTGGACAGCATGGCAGACAAAGCCAACAACAATGGCCAAGACGACAACAACCAAACCAACCCGGACAAGGATGGCGAGGATGAGAACAACAGCGGCAAGGGTGACAACACTGGGGACGAGGACCATAACAGCAAGAGGGCAACAAAGGCAACAAAGGTGAGGACAGCAAAGATGCCAGCAACACAAGCAAGAGCGTCAACAACACCTCGCGACAACAAGGAAAACTCCGCAGAAACCCACCACAAAGGGCATGGTGAAGGCATACCAAGCTAGAGCTGACAAAAACAATAATGCAAAGGCTGACAACAGGGATACCAACGCCAACACAACCACCAGCAATGGCACCAAGGCCAGTGCCAGTACCTCAAGGCTGGTATAAAAGCCAAGGCCCCTGCTGCTGCTGCTACCACTGCAGTGAACATAACTGCTCCCCCCCCCCCCCAAACAAGGAAATAGGTAAATCAGGTATGTCTGAGGATACCATGACTAACTTATTATCACCTCATGCAACTGCAGCCCCACAACATCAGGGAAACAGGGAGCCCACTGTTTCTCATGATCTTTGTGGCCAGCATGGGTCTCCTACTCTTACTCAGGCCCCACGTACACCCTCTAGAGGTCATCAAGGGAAGACCTCATCTCATGATGATCGTATTTTAAATTATTATTTATTGTTATTGTTATATTATATTTACATACAATTAAATTTAATTAGATGTTATTATGCAAAGTGCAAGCAACAGTCCTGACACCCCAATCAAGGCCCAAAGTGTTAGTTTTGTGATTAAACACTTTGTTTCTAATGTTCTACACTTGATATTTGGACTTGTACAAATGGACACTTAGTTAGAATTCGCTCTTTTCGGTGTTTTTGCACACTGTTCTGTTAATAACTTTTTGTAGAATAAAGTTATTCAAATTCTGATCACTGATCCGGAATCCCCTCGTTGAGACGGTTCCGGTGATATATAATTTGTCACGTAGTTATAGGTTTGGTGTTTTGACGCCAATATTGTGGACACCTATAGTCACGCCCTCGCCATTTTTAGACACTTAGCCATGTAAAGACCAGTATTCCTACTATGTCTGAGGAAACAAAGACACTAGAACAAGATTTGGAGTCTACAGAAGCAATTTACTATTTTCACTCATACTTGTCATTGTTGCGCATTTGAGATTTGACTCTATTGTTACTCATCAGTATAGCTACTGATTTGTGCATTATTGTCTATTTCTAACACAAAGGGCTTCACGTGAGAAAGATGGGATCTTGCAGGGACGTGCACAAGGCATTGGATACACATCCTGACATACCAGTTGTTGGGGCAAGATCTTCTTCTATATATCCACCAAGAACTCAGCTGATATTGACATTGTTACATACTACCAAGGCTACAAATGTTGTTACTGTGCCAAAAATTGACAAAATTACTGGTGTATCGTCATTGGTTAAAAGGTCACCAAGCATTTGTCTCCTACATGTTGTAAGTGAAACTCTGATTGCAAATAAAATCCTCTTACATTTATTTAGTTCCCAAGTACCATTACTTTTTCTTGGATGACGGAGATTGGTCTGCTCAAGGCCGTTACAAGGTTTTAAGTGAACTCGATGATGCCTTTACTTGGCAGAAAGATGACAATGATAACCATGTTACCCATGTTTTGGTGATAAGTTGAAGCTAATAATAATAGATATAGTTCTGACTCATTATTGCAATATTAAGACAAGCTTTGAAGACAGTGACCTCTATCTGACTCCTGTTCTGCTGTCTTTATCTGCTCTTAAGTCTGGTCATCGTTCTGTGTCAACTAGTTCTCACCATAATACTCAGTCTAGTGTGTCTGCTCCTATTGCTTCAACTTCACACAACTCTAGTGAAGATGCTCAACATGCAGAGCTTTTGAAAGTTGAACCAGGTTTGATGGTTTGCATCAAAAAGCCTGGTCTCTGTATAGCCTATGCAAAGTATATAGACTATCTTAGAGCTCTTGAACTTCTTGAAAGCAAAATTGCTAATAGCACTTGGCCAAAGACCTCACTGCCAAGCACACCCTGTTGTCAGCCTCTATTTTGGAAAGTCAACATTCCATAAAGGCTACAAGACTGCTTTTGAAAAGATTGCAAACTATCCTGAGATGGTCAAATGGCTAGAACATAATATTGATACAAAGGACAATGGCAACAATAACAATTCTGACAATGACAATGATGAAGTAGATGATGTTAAAGTCTGGGGTGTAAAAAGGCTCAATATTATTTATCAGATCTTCAGAAGTGGTTGGAAAATGAAGGTCATTTAGTAGTAGAGGAAGAATCACAGAAAAAGGCAAAGGAAAAGCAAAGGCTGTCTCAAAGCAAAGTCACAAGAAAACAAAGTAGTTATTTTGTTTATTTTTATTTTTTTTGTACTCAAACTGACCACTCTGAATAACTTTGTACTTTTAGTTATGACTCAATCTTCTTACCTATGAATCTTGTATATGAAACTTATAAACTTGGACTATTCTGTGCCTCATTGTTGATCTGGTTGCTTATTTTGCCACTTTATTATTTTGGCCAATTTCACTTTATTTTCTGGATTTTAATGTGGAGCACTTTTATCTCTGGTGCAGTTGCTATTCCACAATCTGCACAATTTCCAGATATAAATTTCAATGTTTTCAGTGAATTTATTGGCCAAACATTTGTCCAAATATATCACTTGCTACAGTACTCACTCTACTGTTTACATTGACTGAAAATCCAGAATTACTTACTATTCATGCTCAGCAGCAAAATCCTGTTTTTTCAGATGAAAGAAGAGTTATGACAACTGGATGGATGAAATCTTTTTCTAGAGCAGTGCTACAAAGATTCAAAGATAGTACCAAAACTTTGTTCAAAGAAAGAGATTGTCCATCTCAACAAATTCAGCAAGTATTTGAAATATCCAACAAGCTTGATGAGTTTGCAAAGCTATTGGGGTTTACTCCATATTCAAAGACAAGAAAGTCTAAACAAAAGCTATTGCCTATTTTTTATGAGTCTATCAAAGCTATCCATATAATTTGCCCAATTACTGCTGTATGTATGGATGTCAATTGTCAAAAGTGAGCTTTAGTTCAAACAAGTAAACCATGGATGTTCCTCTAGTCACATTGATAAAAGACAATACAACCTATCAAGAGACTCCTGTACTTGCTGGAAAGTGTCCAAAATGTGAAATAAGTTACTATGCAGACCATGAATGCTTTAAAGATGATCAAGAGTGGAAATGATGCTATTTAAATTCAGCATGTTTTCTTAAAATTGGCCAATCAATATGGGTGGACTGCAGCTTTTCTAAGGCTGTATTAAATGGAATGTACAATTTTCATGCTTCTGCAGCAGCTTATACACAGTTTTATAATGATTGTATTTCTGACCTCAATTCCAATATATCAATGACAAGGTGATTGGTATGGCATGCATTCATTCAGGAATCAATTTGAACAGTTGCAAGTGGATCAAATATAAACCTAGAATTGTCTGATGGCCTTGATATTGAAGATGTTACAACTGCAGCCTTTAAAGCTGTTGGAAATGAAGGAATACTCAATGTGGGTATGCAACACTCATGTTCAGAATGCACCTAAAGTACAAACATGTAGCTGATACTGTTCCTCTTGCAAATGAGGACCCAGCAGCTGTTGTTGGTATGGATGAACATGAACAGGTTTCTGTTTTAACAGGTGAAAATGCTATACAATCAGCAAATGATACAGCTGAAGCTCGTCAAGCAATAAGAAATAGAAATAATGAAGCCAATCCAAATGATACTTCAATTATGCACCAATTAAAATGGTTGTTTTAGATGGTATTGTTATGGGACCTACTGTAAGTGAACTTTATAGTGCTCTAATATGTTGAATAACATTAATTTTTGCTTAGCATTGTGCTTATGAAAACTGTACTGCTGATTTGACAAATGAGGTGGAGTATTTGTGCAGTCCACCAACATGCTTATGGTGCTCGGCTGCCAAGTATATGGCTGCCAGAATGAAAAAGTAAGAGATACAGAAACTTGTACCCACTCATCAACGTGAATGGAAAAATACAAGTTAAACCATAGCCAAGCAGGTTTGGCAGATGTTCAAAGAATGCTACAAAGACAAAATGAAAATGCACCTTGGCAACCATCTGTTGAAAGAGTTCAGCGACCACATGATGATGATGATGATGATGATGTTGAAGTTCCATGATTGCATTACTTTAGTTCTGGTCGATTTTATTGTGTAGAACAATGTGTGCACCTTGGTGTTGTAATTGCATGGACAAAGTTTGACAAATCTGAATCTCCAACAAAATCTTAAACTGGTTATCAAAAAGTGTATCCAACTGAAGACATCGACCAGCTTATATTTGGGTATTGATAAGCTTGCAAAGTTCTTGAACTTGTATTAGCAATGGAAGTTGGGCAATATGGAAAAAACCAGTCGATTTAGAAGGTGGATTCTTATCATTATATCAACCATTGAACAACTGATTATTTATGTTGCAAATATTGTAATCCTGCTCCCTTGAATGGTTCAGCCCCAAATCTTGTCATAGTAGACATTGATAAACGGGCAAATATATTATAAGTGCTTATAATACACAAGCATGTGAACAATTAAACTCCTTGGTGGCTTTGAATCAATTCTTAAACGTATGAAATCTGGAAACTTTAACTGGCTGCATTCAATGTTGTTTTATCATACCCAACATATTAAAGAAAAAGACAAAAGAAAAAAAAAAACAACAAGAAAAACTTGACAAAAAAGAGAGGAAGAAGAAGAAGAAATGATGATGATGATGAACAAGAAGAACCCATTAGGCACTGGAATGTAGATGGAAATGATGATTGATAAGTGAAAAGTGTATATTAGTGTACAAATAAAATATTTATATATTATTT